>OX392520.1:14894530-15494530 GCA_947623375.1 Apotomis capreana | reverse complement strand
TTTTAAATTTTGTTTTGTGCGGGTTGGATCCCTATCCTTAAAAAACGTTCACTTAACCTTAGAAGTAGGTAGGTAACTATTTGCCAGACACTTTAGATTCTTTAGAATCAAACTAAGTAGGTAGGTAGTAACCATAACAGTAAGTGTTACACTAAGACAGGGCATCTAAGAGTATCTTTTTAATCTATTCTTAAAAATACCTTTAGTGGCGCATTCATCTTCCGGAAAGATAGAATTAAATATTCTGGGTATTAAATATTCTCTTTTCCTTTTACCATAATAATTATTTGCTTTTGGTTCCGTGTAGGTATGGCGTGACGTTACTCGTAGATTTCGGGTGTACACTCGGACAGTTTTATATAAAATGACCTTCACAGAGATGTTTATTTGATGAAATGTATTTTATATTTAGTTTAAAATGTCAATAAATATATTGCATATGGGTTGCATAACAAATTTTAGTCCGGGGTATGTTTAGTTTAAAATATTTTTTTTTTTTTTTACATTTCACCGATTTGATTATTAGATAAATTCATAATTAAATAGTCTTTAATTTTATTTAATTTCAATTCAACAATCAGACCTTTGCAAAATGCTAGTAGGTATAGATTTACCTGTTTATACCTGGCTACCCAATAGTTGTGACGGGAAAAGAATAGGCAACCTAACGTTTGCATATTCTATGGGCTTCATACTTTCGATTGGTATAGAATTTATTTAATATTAAACCGGTGAAATGTTTAAAACAATTTTTTTTTATTATTAATTAAACATACCCTGGACTAAAATTTGTTAGGCAACCCATATGCAATATAATTATTGACATATTAAATTAAATATAAAATACATTTCATCAAACATAAACATCTCGGTGAAGGTTATTTTCTATCGGGATCTTAGTCTATAACGCTTAACGCATAACCTGCTAAATTACGAAGTCGTATTTTTACCCCGATCGTATACTGAGATACGACTTTTTAAATTAGCACGGCAGATACGTTCGATTTTACACCCCATATTTTTCATACCCCGGGCTTATATATGAAAATCGATTCTTAAGGAGTAAACTCCAATAAACTCCAATAAACTCCAATAAACTCCAATAAACTCCAATAAAGTGTGAAATATTAGATGTGACGGAACGAGGGCTTTTCCTGATCAGCTTTTATTATATGATGTATTTAAAATTTCTGTCACTACTCTTCAAAACCTCGTATCTAGTTTGTAGATTGATACTGAGATACGAGCTTTGTTTTAAGTAGGTATTTGTTACTTAGTGAATTTAGGTTGTTAACAGACGAAATAGTTTAAATCGGCTTAATAATATCCAGGCATTTCTACAAAAAGGCGTCCAGGAAAGTGACGGATACATGATTAATTGACCCACATACGTAGAATCTTTAATAGACATCAATCGAGCCTATGAAATGGAACTCAGCTTGTTCCCTTTCTATAGTTAGTTGGCATTTCCTGATGATTCGGACTGGTGCATTCTGAACCAAATGTCAGTGCGGCTGCCAAATCCCAGGCGGTTGAAAATAGATTGTAACAATAGGCTGTTTGTCAGATTAAATCAACTATCTACAAGTCAATGAAAAAAGTCACATCTCCATCGTCGTATCAGCCTTAATATGTTTACTATTGGACGCAAATCTCCCCAAAAGGTGTTCGCAAGGACGGCCATTGGTACTACAAGTCCCCTGTGACCTTAAAAATATTCTAATTGTACCTTTTTGAATTAAGGATCGCTTGTGATCCCTTTTTTCTCTTATCTTTTTTTCTCTTATACGCATGAAGATCTTACAACTTTTAGACTTATGACAACAAATAACAATAAACAACTTGTACAAACTTTCTAAAAGATATAACAGACAAAGACAAACTCACCGTACGCAAGAATGAAACATCATCTTGCTCGCTCGCTCCTCCTTCCGCTTCCGCCATCTTGATTCGTTTACGTCACTCAACTGTCAGAGTTGAAGCATCGCCCTCCACACAACATATCTGGAAAGATACAAATATTTATATCAGCCAAGTATTTACATTTAGAGCCTCTTAGAGCCTTATCACACTTGCGATTCGCGAGGGAGTTTTCTATACAAATAAGCGACGCGGCGAGCTCGCTGCGTGATCGCCTTCATACAAAAGTCGCTCGCAAATCGCAAGTGTGATAAGGCCGTTATAACTTAAAAATTGACGAAACGGTTGGCGCAGTAGTTACGCAACTGCCTACTGAGTCGACGGTCCTGGGTTCGAATCCCGATAAGCAAATATTTGTGTGATGAACTCGAATATTTTGTGCCTGGGTCATGGGTGTAATTTGTATTTAAGTATGTATTTATCTATATAAGTATGTTTATCGTCGTCTCCATAACACAAGCCTGCTAGAGCTTGACTGTATGACTTGATCGATTTGTGGGAGGTTGTCCGATATTTATTTATTATTTAAAAAATTGTAAATTTAAAAAAAGCAATTTAAACGGATTATATCGCCCGTATTAATTATTTGAGCCTCCCTGACGTTTCGGTAGCTTTCCAGTTACCGTTGTCAAAGGCTCAAATAATAAATATACGCAATATGATCCGTTTTAATAGTTTTTTTTTATGTGTGACATTCGCGGAAATCTGAGAAAATATTAATTTATATATTATTATAACAAAATGGAACATAACCGCATTCAAAAAGTCTTTTCGTAATATACCTCAACGTCTCAAAGGAATTAATATGTTTTCTATGAAAATTATAGATCCTGCACTTTGTGGTAAATTTCAAGTAGGTATCAATTTTATTAAATTGAGATTCAGACAAACAAAAAAATTAACTAAATTGACTACTATGAGTCGTTTAAAAAAAACACGACAGTGCAGGACTATAATTAAAACAAAACTTAATTGATTCCTTTGTGAACGAAAGTTAGTACCCATATGTTTTGCAAAACTAGCTTTCGTTACACAAGATGCGATCGTAGTTTTGTTTTTATTAAGCCTTTAATTATATACATGTTTGTTGTAATCGACTATATCATTAAAATTGACGAGAATAATAATATTAGTCACGATTTATTTGACACCCTGCATTACGTGTTGTATGGGGGAATACTTTTGAACATTACTTTAACCTTCGTCCAACCTTTTAGATCTCGATAGGACACGTCATCAACCTTTTATGAGTTTTTAGACAAAGTTCAACTCCTAAAGTGTTGGCTAAATTGGTTAAAAACTGATAAGAGTGATAAGATGTGTACAGGCGATCTAAATGGGATATACCTACCTAAAAAATATAAAACGTGAAGAATGTACGAATACCGGGGAAATAAATGTCTATGTAATGAAAATTCGATGAATTGCATTCGGTGAAGTACTACATAGTATAAAACAAAGTCGCTTCCTTCTGTCTGTCCCTATGTATACTTAGATCTTTAAAGCTACTCAACGGATTTTGATGCGTTTTTTTTAGTAGTTAGTTTTTAATAGTTAGAGTAATTCAAGAGGAAGGTTTATAGGTATAAAACATAGCATTGCACCCGCGATATACCTAAAAAATAAAGAACCTTGAAAAATATATTTTTTTTTAATAAAGCAGTAACGTCTGCTAACGTAAACCAAATGTATACAATGAAGCGAAAAATTTAAAAATTGAATGGTTCAGATGGTTGGTTTAATGGTTCGGTGGTCCAGTTGGTAGGACGCCCGTGTTGGCCCGGAAAGCCGTTGGAAACGCAGGTTCGAATCCTGTCTGAACCATAAAATTTTTAAATTTTTCGCTTCATTGTAAACAAACCTTGAAAATTTATGAATTCCGGGGACTTTGTCTATGAAACGAAAATTCTATGAAATTAAACATTCGGTGAAGGGTTTATCTATGAAAAAAGAGGATCCGTTTACAATTAGCTACCGGCCTTCTGCCAAATCTGAATAAATAGCGCCAGGCGCTAAATACTATTTTTAGTTGGTGCATTTGGCGCTTACTTGCATTGACTCAACGTCCTAAAGATAATCTTGGCTTCCAGTCTTAGGAAACACCTCTTCCTATACTGTGCTACTCAGACATTAAGGGTAATCAGGGCCCTAATCCATACTATCCATATCCATACTAATATTATAAATGCGAAAGTGTGTCTGTCTGTCTGTTACCTCTTCACGCTTCAACCGCTGAACCGACTTAGATGAAATTTGGTATGGAGATAGTTTAAGACCCGGGAAAGGACATAGGATACTTTTCATCCCGAAAAAATTTAGTGTTCCCGTGGGATGAGCGGGTACCACCGCGGGGCACAGCTAGTTACATATAATATCTCTACGACATTTCGGAGAGATCTCCGAAATAGTGATATAACCCGGTCGCGTTAAGTTTGCACGTCATTTATATCCGACGTCATAGACATCAGGCGCAAACGTGTAACGTGAAATATAATTTTATGTAGTTCGAAGCCTAAATAATTTAATGGCAACAATAATAATAATAATAATGGCAGTTAAAGGCGATATACCTGGGAGATACCGCTTATTTGGCGATATCAGAAAGTACACTCGAATTAGCGTCCTGGTCAGCACTAAACGTAACTGGACGACGCGGTTGGCGCAGTTGCCTACCGAGCCGGCGGTCCTGGGTTTGAATCCCGGCAAGGGCAAATATTTGTGTGATGAACATGAATATTTGTGCCTGGGTCATGGAAGTTCTATTTATTTAAGTAAATATTTATCTACATAAGTATCTATATCGTCGCCTAGTACCCATAACACAAGCCTTCTTGAGCTTAAACCTTTACCGCATACGAAGCCATATATGGCAGATATGAACTTGGACCTTATTGGCACAGGTCAAGGTTCAAATTCAAACAACTATTTTTTTTCTATATGCGGTAAAGGGTTAATTTGGGACTAGGTTGATTTGTGTGAGGCTGGCTGATATTTATTTATATAAAAAAATAAAGAATACCTATAATTATATATAACATTTATTACTACCTAGCTAAAATTTGCATTTTAAAACCGTTTACACAATGAAAGCATAGCACAAAACCGCCGAGCCCAAAATTCCTTTGTCGTCACGCGAGGCTTATACAGACATGATTTAATTATCAAAATGTACTTGCTTTGAACAAGACTAATGACGCGTCGTGGTGCAAACATTGCCTGGTTTAGAATTGTTTTTTTTTATACTACGACGCTGGGAAACAAGCATGCGGCCCGCTGATGTTAAGCAGGTACCGCCGCCTATGGACGCTTGCGACGCCAGGAGCATCACACGCGCGCTGCCGATGCTTTAAGAACCTATTTACTCCCCTCTTGAAGAACAGTATACTGTAACCCCCGGCAGGAGCTCATTCCACATAATTTTTCGGCAATGGGGTGCGTAGTACCTAATACAAGCTGAAAAAAACGCGAGCGCAGCGAGCGCGAATTTTTTCAGCACGTGGGTGCGTATAGTAACACGATCAGATGAAAACGTGAGCGCACTGAGAGCGAAATTTCTGGCGCGGGGGCGCGTAGTAACACTATCAGATGAAAACGCGAGCGCAGTGGGAGCGAAATTTTTCAGCGCGGTGGCGCCAATACCCAAACAAAATGCAATAGCCCGGATGGCCCTAGGGTAAATACGTCCCTGCTTATGAGTCAAAAATAAAAGACTGAGTAAATAAGTTTTACCTATCCGCTAGAGTGTAAAGTCGTTTGTTTAAACTTTCATCGGCAATAACATACCATCTCCCATCTTTCTCATTTTAAAGTTGCAGTTACCAAAAAGTATTTTGGAATAGGTCTTGATAATTTCTGAATACAATTCTAAAATCCCGGGAACGCGGCGACAGCCGTATAGCGCCATCTGTTATTAAAAATATATTATCATAAGGTGTTTGGATTTTCGGATGTCCGAATTTCTGGCTGTGCTCGCCTAAGTAGTTAGAGGTTATGTGAGCAGGTTCATAAATTATAAAGCTTTTTGTCGATTCAGTAACTTGATATTTTCAAAATGGTGGTTGAAAACGTAAAAAAAAACCAGACCATTTCGAAACAAGACGAGCAAGGCTGAATAGCTTATACAGGGTGACTTCAAATTGGGAATAGAAAACACTTGATTGTGACTCAGTTAATGATAAAATATATTACATTAAGTCAACTCTTAAAATTAGCAATCTTTAACTAACGTTTATTTTCTAAACAAATCATTAAGTAAACTCCCAACGTGTGATAACCTAATAGTTACCGAAAATACAATAGCTAACTGTCATATCTGTCACTCGTCGTTATGTACATTAGTTACGTCAATCGAAGTTTACAAGATATTAACTGAAATAATTTCTGATTAATAAAATAAAGTACTTCGCGGTGTAAAATAAAAGAATAACGTTATCCATTCGTTGAATGTTAGTGTTTAACCGTAGTATAGTAGTATGTAGTTTGAGCCAAAAATCTATTTAAAGCCCGCTTAATTTTCTGTATTACTTTAAAGACACCCTGTATATGCAAACATGCAGCAAAAATTTGGGGAATGTGAACCAATGTTTGTTCAGCACCTACTACAAGCACGCTCGACATAAGTAAAAAACCGGCCAAGTGCGAGTCAGACTCGCGCACCGAGGGTTCCGTACAAACACTTTCCATCCCTAAGTGGTTAAGTTAAGTTTGCCCCTGTTATGTATAGCGCCCCATATAAATTAGGTGCAAAGTTAGGTATTAAAATATAAAAAAAAAACTACTTACTAGATCTCGTTCAAAACAATTTTCGTTGGTAGTTTTTATAGTAATGTACATCATATGTTTTTATTAGATTTTTCATTTCCTTATTTTAGAAGTTAGAGGGGGGGGACCAACTTTTTTCCACTTTGGAAGCGTCTGTCACGCAAACTATTCGGTTTAGAAAAAAAATATTTTATAAACCTCGATATCATTTTTGAAGACCTATCCATAGATACCCCACACGTATGTGTTTGATGAAAAAAAAAAAATTGAGTTTCAGTTCTAAGTACGGGGAGCCCTCAATATTTATTATTATTTTTTTATTTTTGCATCGAAATCTTAATGCGGTTCACAGAATACATCTACCTACCAAGTTTCAACAGTATAACTCTTATAGTTTCGGAAAAAAATGGCTGTGACATACGGACGGACAGACGGACAGACAGACATGACGAATCTATAAGGGTTCCGTTTTTTGCCATTTGGCTACGGAACCCTAAAAACGTAACACACTTGAAGGATTCTATCTACTTGCTACTTACTACAATAAAAGTCAAGGCCGGCCTTCAAATCGCTTGCCCAATATTACAGGGTTCTATGTTAAATTTTCAGGGTAATTAAAATGAAACTTAATGTCATTATGACAATATTCAAATTCGAACTCGTCAAAAGTCAAACATAGAACCCTGTAATATTGAGCCAGCGAAATGTCACGAATAAGTTGAAACAACACGATAATTCTACTCAGGGTAAACGCATTCACCTGTAATCTAACCAAAAACAAATGAGACTCGTATATTTTTTAAGGTTCCGTACCCAATGGGTGAAAACGGGATCCTATTACTCAGACGCGATTTAGACGGATTGCGGGCAGAAATTGGATGAGGGTGGTGCAAGACCGATCGTTGAGGAGAATTTTGGGGAGGCCTTTGGGGGAGGACATCGTCTGTCTGTCTGATGACAGACAGACAGACGGACGAAAAAATCAAAATCAAAATGTTTATTCTGTATGTAGGCACAAGGACACTTTCCCATGTCTACCGACATTCTGAATCTACCGGCATTTCACAAGAGGAGACCGCTGGAAAACAGACAGTGGACTCTTAGTAATCATCATCATCATTTCAGGCATAGGACGTCTACTGCTGGGCACAGAACTCCTCAATAGACTTCCATGACATGTGCTGGATAGAAGCGAATCGCATCCAGCAATCTCACTAGAGATGTGTCGATCACCTTTCCAATTTGTATGAGAAATGTTTTCGAGAAAGGTCCTTTCCCATACGAGAACGGCACATCCCTAAATAAGTTAGTTTAAGTCTATTTTTGTGTTCTACATAATGTTATAAGTCCATAATACTTTATTTGAAACGAGATGTATTACGCAAGTCAGTAATAAATTAAATCTCACCTAACATTTTGATGGCTACCAAAATCCAACTTAAAATCTAATGTATCTTTTATTTTGTGGTTTTATCTTGCCCAAAATGCCCAGCGCATAAGTCACTTCACTTCAGATTAAATGTTAGATTTATGTTTGATTTAATGAATTAGATTAAATACAAAATGGCCGCCGTGCAGCGACGGCGGCGCGCGCGCTGCCACTGACAATCAGCCCAGTTTATATAAATATAGTACTAGCTTACGGCGGGTTGTAACGTAACCCTCCTTTCAGCTTCGCCGTGGTAGGGTCAACCACCTATTAGTCAATCGATTTCATAAAGTATTCAATCTTCATGAGATCCCAAGTCGATGCACGTTTTCTTGTAACTCCCGACGAAAATATCGGGGTTTTATTAGTTAGGCCGTGTTCAGACCGGGCTGACTGTTGGCCGCCGAATGTGTGAATATGTATGGAAACTGCGTAACGTTGCGTAACGTTCGCTCACTTTGGGCGGCCGACAGTCAGCCCGGTCTGAACACGGCCTTAAACATGTGTATCTGTGGTAGGATCCACCACGGTATCCCATGTCAACTCCGGAACATTGTCTGCCATTTGTAATGTTTCGCCAAATTTTCATTTGTCCGAAAGTATTTTTTTCTTGAAACCCGTAATATTTTTTTGGATCCGGTCACCTACGGCCACTTCCTTCTACGGCCATCGTGGAAATTTCTACATCGGCCATATCCCTGTTCGGTCTTTTCCTACTACGGTCATTTCCCCAAAGGACCACAATGCAGATTCGAGAAACGGGCACCTGAACCGCTTAGCTACTTCTGCTGCTGACTGTACCGTGAATAATGCTTGATAATATTTATTTATTTAATCTTTATTCTGAAAAATCATAAAGCATAAAAGGCAGATCTAATGCCTGAAGGTATTCTCTTCCAGTGAAACCTTAAGGCAGAAACAATAAAGGTACATACATACATATTTTAACTAGGTTAGGTTAGTTTCCAAAATGTTGTTACAATTGGTTAAACCCGGTTACGCAAAGTTTGAACCTCATAGTATGCGACACCATAGTAAACAGGTGCAAACTTAACGTAAACGGATGGCAAGGAAAGATGTTTGTTTAAGAGAGAAGAGACGTAACAATCAGAAATAAATAAAGGCACCTAGCATGTTTACTCTATCTATAGCTTCCCAAAATCTGTTAAATGTCAGCCAATCAATTTTAATGGGCAGTATAATCCTATAAAACCCATGTATTTACAACCTTATCCATTTGGTCCAGATCCTTTCTAGGCAAAGATGAATGCCCCGAAATTAATATCCCATTTTAACGCTAATGGCCTCCAAAACGTCGTCTATAATGACGCGTTTTAACGATTTTGAAATGAAGGCTCTTTATCCGTTCGAAAATGATGATTGTTTTAGGGTTTTTTTACATGTTTCTTAACATATTATTCACATTGTTGGTTAGAACCTTAGAACAGGGCTATTTCAAGTTATTGGCATATATTTGAAACCTCCAGTTGGAATTTTTGATTTATCATTTTGGTTTCAAAAACTATTCGAAATTGAATTTTTTGTTTAAAACTACACAAAACAACAACAACATTCACGCAGAAAACTGGTATTTTTCAACTTATTTTCGACTACACACAATGAAAGCATGAAATAGCTATGTTAGGGAAATTATTCACTTAAAAAAAATTGTTGAAATTATCAATATTTTGTTTCTTTTTTTTAAATAAGGTCTCTTAAACGAAGGCGTATTTTTGAAAACACCTCCTAATACCTTCGCATGCTGATTTCTATTCAAAAACCCTGCCTTCCTCCTGAACTAATTCAGGTATTAATATTCTTTGACGCGACGCGGCTCAGATGGGGACAAGCTTTAAAACTGCGCTAAAGCGTCCTTCAAACCGTTTACGCATCTCTCTGAATATTAAAGAGAAGACGCTGCAATAGTGATGTGCTATGTCGGGAAATATTCTCCGTATTTTAGACGACGCGGTGGGCGCGGTTTGTAGTGTACCTGCCTACTGAGCCGGCGGTCCTGGGGTCGAATCACGGCCAGGGCAAACATTTTGTGTGATGAACTCGAATATTTGTTCCCGGGTCATGAATGTTCTGTGGTATCGTACTTAGCTCCCAAACGGATGGACCAATTTGAGTGCGGTTTCTTTTTCATCGAAAGATTTGTCTGTCGAGATGGTTCTTAGCTATGTTTGGTGGAAAAAGAACCAATAGTTTCCAAGATATTCAGCTTAATAATTGGAACTATTGATCTCAGCCAATATTGAAGCTAAGAATTCCAAATTATATAGTTATGTTCAGTTTTTGCAGCATTTTCTATATCACTCATTGAATGAGGGTCTCATGATGACCAGCTTGTGTATGGGGGTGTTTTACATTTTTAATTTAGGTTATCTTATATTAGTTTACCCTACAAAAAGATATGGGACAAAGGCTAGGAGGATGATGATGATCTTATATTTGTTTACACAAAGAAAATTTTACTCAAATAAATATTATAGCGTGTAATGCTCTCTCGATCTCTATCACATATAAATATTAGGAATATGAAATGTTGTCAATTTCATTATTCTCCAAAGTAATCCAGTGGTACATCACTAGCAAACCGTTGGTTCATGTTTCAGGGATACGCAACATTTATAAGATTTACGGGGAACCTGGCAGATTAAACTGTCTGTCTGTGTGTATTTATGTACATGTACTTATGCTCTCTTATGGCTCTGTTTATGGGTGAGCTTGTGAATAAAACATTCATCATTTTCGCATATCCGTTATCCTTACTGCATAAAAGATGCCCGCAATATCATCCTATGGTAACCTTTTTTCGCCGTAGTTGGGTAAAAAGCCTCTAAGCATCTTTGGATGTCCAACTATTCTCGTAGGTACCTACTTAGATATGGTTCAATCCATTTATCTGTTTTGGTGCGATGACACCGCAGAAACAATACCCCAACCAAAAAATTTACCGTTAAAATCAATACCTTTACCTACTCGTACGTAATAAAGAGAAAACGTGCATTGTGCGAAACAAGTATTGTTTCGTTAAACATTTTCCAGAAATCTTGACCTATCTCAATACAAAATTGGTTTTCAATACAATTTTAGAACAATATTAGGTCTTTAATTTTAAAATTTAGCTAAAATATATTCCCTACTCAGTGTTAATTTGGCGAAATATCTTGGGACCTCATTAACCTGGCGATCCGTCTAAATTAGGTCGTAATGAAAACGAATTATGCCTCCACTTGGTGTAACTACACATTTAGGACGCTATTGCATTAAATTACACGTAAGCTTTATAAGGTTTTTAACACCTTCAGTGCGTATGAGGCCTTTTCGACCCCATACCACCATGGTTAATTAAGAGTTAACTCAATTGCCGCAGAGAAGGTGATCCAATATGTGTTGCCACTGCCAGTGATAACATACGGCACCGAAACGTGGTCTTTTTTTTAAAACATGACTTGTGAACTGCTTCAGGGCTGTTTAGACCTCACTACCAATGAGTCTGACTTTGTGTGGGAGTATATACCGCTAATCGGATTATTTGTTGGAAAAGTGTTATTATTCTGTGTTCGACTTCACTAATGATTGTAATAATTAATTGAATATTTATTATGCATGTATCGATAGTATTGAGATTATTTAAATTTTGAGACTGACATGTATTTAACTATTTTAATTTATGTATAAACCAATTTGTCCAGTATTTTAGTATTAAGTTAAATATTAGGCTTTATTATTATTATTTTTATGTTTGATATCATATTCACATACAATGTACATTGTGACTGAATAAATAAACTAAACTGAACTATCTCCGCGCCCCCTGAGTGACCACACCACAGGAGTGACGTGAAGAAACGTCGTCACTCACAATGGGTCTCATAAGAAGGCTCAAAGTTACTCAAAGGGCAATGGAGCGAGCTATGCTCGGAGTTTCTTTGCGCAATCGAATCAAAAATGAGGAGATACGCAAGAGAACCAAGGCTGTAGATATAGCTCAGACAGTCGCCAAACTTAAGTGGCAGCGGGCGGGGCACATTTCTCGTAGAACCGATTGCCGTTGGGGCAGAAAGGTTCTTGAGTGGCGACCGCGTACAGGTAGAGGCCCCCAACAAGTTGGATCGACGACCTGGTTAGGATCGCGGGAAGCTATTGGATGGGGGCGGCACACGACCGATTGTGGAGAACTTCGGGGGAGGCCTTTGTCAAGCAGTGGACGTCTATCGGCTGATATAATGAAGGATTATAATTAAAGCCAAGCCTAATCCTATCACACTATATGTGGTAGTCCACATGGAAAGGGACCTTATGGCGGGAATGAGTTATCTACAGAAATGAAATCTAGAAGCATATACCTAGCTATATTTCACGAATCAACCTCCTAGCTTTTTTATTTATTTTATTATAATTTTTTAAAGTTGATCCATCGATATCTTCAGTTTCGAGAAAATTACAGTTAAAGTTTGGAGTCCCAAAAACCTAACTTATAATGCGAAGTTATGGAGCTGATGGTATATTACAATTGACTATGATATAATCTACCGGAAAATCACATAATATGTACAAGAGCTTTCCTACTTTAGGAGCTAGTGACGCCCAAACACAGCAAGGTGCAAATTATCGATAATGGATTGAAAACACATTTACTCCCAGATTCTACGATATTTTTTGCTATTATTGACTTTCTAGTAGACTACATTTATTGGGGAAATGTCACATATAAATAAAACTAAAATATCTAGATTGCAACATTTTTTTAAATTTTTTTTCTTCATTTCAATTATTTTATGAAAAATAGACTCTTGAAGCAAAATTCTAACACGTATTCATAATAAAGTCATAAAGTTTACATATATCAACATAATTATCAGCTTTACAAACATAATTTGCCTTAAATCTAAAAGTTTTAACAATTTTTAGTTACGTAGAGACGGTATTATTTTCGCCATACTTCAGAGAAAAGGGACCTTATGGAGGTCACTAAACTCAATTATGTAATCAAAACATGAAATATCAATATTTTAATGCAATTTCGCAGTAATTTTAATTGCAACTAATTTAACAGCGATATTAAAGAGCAAAAATATAATTGTTAAGCGGTTAGATTTCAAATCAACGTTAAAAAACTTTAGTGAGAAGAAGAGATTAATAAAAGGGCCCTTATGGCGGCCTTTAGCAAAAGTGACTATAAGGCTCGTTTGTTATATTTTTAAGGACTATTTTCTTTAATATATCTTTCTTATGTGATGCACACAAAGCAGTGAACTCATTTTTAGGGTTCCGTACCCAAAGGGTAAAAACGGGACCCTATTACTGAGACTTCGCTGTCCGTCCGTCCGTCCGTCTGTCACCAGGCTGTATCTCAAGAACGGTGATAGCTAGACAGTTGAAATTTTCACAGATGATGTATTTTTATTGCCGCTATAACAACAAATACTAAAAATAAAATAAAGTAAATATTTAAGGGGGGCTCCCATACAACAAACGGATTGGTTGCGTTAACTTTGCACCTCATTTGTATGGGGCGCTATACATACCAGGTGCAAACTTAACTTAACCACTTAAGGATGAAAAGTGTTTGTACGGAACCCTCGGTGCGCGAGTCCGACTCGCACTTGACCGGTTTTTGTTACTATTAACGATGGGACGAGATCTACAGCGGGCGGTGGCAAGATAAAAGAACGCGGCTACCCAGCAATTCACTTTGAAATTGCCGACAGTCGCAAATCGGTTCTATTCTTGTATTTAAGTAATAATAATATTTGTTAACACAAAATATATATTTTGAAATGCATAATATGCAATCTACATTGTTACGTATGGTACAGTCTGCAAACAGCAAAGTTATTTCCTCTGCATTATTCCCATGCGGAAATGCAAAAGGAATAATGATATACTTATTTATTGACTGTACGTAATTACCTACCAGTTGTTAATTCTGATTCTGATGAATAAGGATCTTAACAAAATGATTTTATTGTGTAATTAAGTCATCCCGCCATAAGGTCCCTTTTCTACTAAACTTAACAGGGATTTAAAACCCATAATATATTGACGTATATAAAAGTGAGTTAATTGAAAAGATAGTATAAATAACGTTCTTTTTATTAGAGCCATAAAAAAAAATACGATTTTCTGACACATTTCACAAAACTTCGATTATCTCGGAAACTAAATGCCGCCATAAGGTCCCTTTTGATTTGGATCGTCACATATTACAAAAGCGAAAGTTTATGTAAATAAGTGTTTATGTGTATGTTTGTTTCTTCTTCACGCTCAAACGGCTGGACCAATTTTTATAAATTTTGGTATGAAGGTAGCTGACTCTGGATAATGGAGATAATTTTTTAATCCCGAAAAAATTTAGTGTTCCTGTGGGACGAGTAACACCGCGGAGCGTAGCTAGTTGATAATATGGCGTGTCGAGTTCGAAACCCAGTTTTTGTGTCATGCCGAAATTTATGCATTCCTCAAACGATATAAAAGTTCAGTTTAGCGAAGTTAAATGGTATGCCAGTCACGGATTATCCGTATTTCAGCCGCCGTATTCAAGTTGAGAATAAATTAGGAACATAAATCCTTAAGGCGACACGCTTATTGGTTCGTATATTCAATTCATACTTTCTTGTAGTTTATAATTTTATTCTCACACTTTTCCTCATTTATATCTTAGAATACACTTTTAATATGTTTTCTCCGAGAACTATGTATAGTTAAGTTCATATTACTGTAATAGTTAAGTACTTATCCTTTATGAAAAAATTACTGACTCTTGAGTTTCCTTTGGCGATTCTTCTCAACAGTGGTCTCCTCTTGTGAAATGCCGGTAGACCCAGACATGTAAAAGTATCCGTGTGGCCTACTTGCAGAATAAAGTTCATTATTTCATTATTTTATTATTTTAACTGTCATCGAGGTTTTAAATAAATATTATTTTGTATTTAAATGCGATTGTTCGATTTTAGAACAACGGTATTATGCTACCAAATGTCCTAATCCTAATAATAAAAACCGGCCAAGAGCATGTCGGGCCACGCTCAGTGTAGGGTTCCGTAGTTGCTCATCCTTCACAATAAACTGCTGTTTTATAAAAAGGTCGTAAACGCCCTAGAAACTGTAATCACTTATTACCTTCTGGAAGTCAACTTACGTCCTTTTAAAGAAAAAATATGAAATTTGGCGATAACTCAAAAACGGCTTGACCGATTTTGTTCAATATAGTTTTCATTGAAAGTACTTATAAGGCCTCATTTGCATGAATTTTTCCGATTTTTTTTTTGACCAGTGGTTGAAAAGTTAGAGGGGGGGGGGACACTATTTTTTTTGTTTTCGGAGCGAATATTTACAAAACTGCTGACTTTATCAAAAAATAATGTTAAGTGACCCCTATTATTTTTTCAAGACCTATTCAACGACACCCCACACACCAGTGTTGAAAAGAAAAAAAAAATTCACCCCCACTTTAGGTGTACGAGGTACCCGAAAAAAATTTTTTTTTTTAATTTTTATTTTACCGTTCTGTCGGCATTATACATACACATACTCATACCAAATTTCAGCTTTCTAGTAAGTACTAATGCTCACGGAGCTAAGCCGCGGACGGACGGACGGACGGACGGACAGACGGACATGGCGAAACTATAAGGGTTCCTGTTCCTAGTTGACTACGGAACCCTAAAAAAGGCGAGCCCCATATTTGTAAGCATAGTTTAATAATTTTATTAAGCGGTTTACTCTCACGTGAAATAGTTAGGAACTCTTCATCATGTGACAAAGTTGCCGCGTCGTACGGGTAACAGTCCCTGGTGAAGAGGTCCATGCGAGTTCGAAACATGTCGGGCCGTTCCTGACAACTTCACGTGAGTGTAAACCGCTTAATACAATAATACAATATGTCTCACGAAACTTTAAATAAGAACATAGTTTAATACGCAAGCCCTAGGTTTAACTTTAAACCGATGCTGACGAATAAAAACCCCGCTGACTGCCAACACAATAATGGCTTTAAAATGGCTTTGGCAGCCATAACTGACCGAGTTGACGAGGGTCAAGGCGAGGCTTTACTACAGAACGAGCTACGAAAATTAACCCCGAATTATGAGGTACACATAAAATGTATTTAATATTATTATTAATTTGATTAATGATAATTTGAACCAACTTTTTACAGTGAACTTTTCCCTGAGTAACATCGATTTATTCCTTGATTTCATTGCGTGCAGTCGAAAATAATTTAAAAAACAAGATTACTGCGTGAATTTTGACAATTTCGAGTACTTTTTAAATTTAAAAGTACCGATGAAAATTTCAAACAATAGATTTCAAATATGTGCCTGTTTTAACCGACTTCAAAAAAGGAGGAGGTTCTCAATTCGAACTATTTTTTATTTTTTTTTGTATGTATGTTACTCGATATCTCCGAGAACCGTGAACCGATTTTCAATCTTTTTTTCTTGTCTCTGAATAAAATATTTTCTAGTATAACGAAAGGGTAGGTACATTATGAACATCTCAAATATATATTTTTCGTAGTTTTAAATTTAACAGTTTTGAAGTTATTTATGAAAATAGGCGAAAATTGACGAGTTCTCGGCACACCTCTTAACTCCTTAAATACTGAATATATACCAATAAACCGCAATAGCCATGTTCTAACGAGGGGGTCATTCCCACCTAAATCTAAAATTCAAGCTATTTGAAAAATGACATCTTTTTCTTATGACTAAAATGGACCTGTGGAATTCATCGGCCATCTTTGTTCATGTTAATCTCATCTCATGTTAAATTTTTTTGATGTCTTATTTAATTTAACATGGAAGTCATTGCATTATAAACCAAATTGGTTATAAACCAAAAAACTGATACTGACACAAGCTTCGGGCCGCCATAAACGAATTAATAATAATAATAACCTGTGTGGATTTATGAATGCTTCAGTTGTTATGTAAGCTCATGAATATCTCGCATACGAACACGTTATCGAGTGTGCGATCCGTGCTCAGTCCACATGAAAACGGCATGTAGTCATTTGGCTGGCTTCCAAGCGGCAATCACATTCTGTCCGCATACCTCACATGACAAAAGTATAATGTAATCGAGCATATTTGAGAAAAAAGTCCATTTGTATACAGACAGACGGATATACCAGAAGACGCGGTTGATGAAGTAAAGCAGCTGCCTCCTGAGCCGACGGTCGGTGGGTTCGAATACCAGCAAGGGCAGATATTTGTGTGATGAGCTAGAATATTTGTGCCTGGGTCATGGATGTTATTTGTATTTAAGTATGTGTTTATCTATATACGTATTATATATCTCGTCTAGTGTCCATGACACAAGCCTACTAGAGCTTACTGTGGGACTAAATTGATTTATGTGAGGTTGTCCGATATAAATTTTACTTTATTTATATACCGTAGTCTGCTGGGTTTTAGAACTATGGCTGTCTAAGAACATAACAGAAAAATCAGTGAAGGTTGGAAAATATACCAAAAAATAAACACTATATTTTATATCGAAACAATTATGTTTTTCGAAATTATTTTTTATGTGAATAATTTAGCAACACATTTTTTTGCTGTGGACCACGTATACGCGCAATTTTACTTAGCGTTCTGACCTTTGTATTTATATAGTACTTAATCCCATTTTATTTGTTAAATTAGAAAAATATAGGCCAATTTAACATATTTTTTTTTTCTCTATAGTAAACATTTTGTGATGACCTCATCACGATTGACCTTGTACTGCAAAACGGCAAAGACAAGTGAAAGTCAAGAAAAATATATATAAGTAACTTTTCACAAGAGTCATATAGTCACAATCTAATAGTTAATTGCGATATATGAGCCCTATTCTTGAAAATGGTTTCGGAATGAAAATAGGTCGTGAAAAATGGCATGTTATTCCAGTTGTGAGACACCCCATAGTTGTAAGTACGATTCATTAATTTTTTGTCGTAGACTGTACGTGCGTGGGAAAGTATAACCTCATTTCACTCCCGCTGGGATTCAGAGTAACCCGGTTTGTTTGAAACTTTCAAACTGGTTTTAGGGTTTGATATGGTTATCGCTTACGCGATTTAGGACCCTATCGTTTTAATCTATACTATTATAAAATTGTACCTATTGAAAATCAGTTTTCTAAGGAGAGGTGGTATTATTTTAGGAAACAATTTAACAGAGCGATTTAGGTTTTGCATGAATGCACTAAGAGCGACATCTGTTGCCAAAACATACTTGGCTGGACAGATTTAAACCATTTTTGGTACAGGGATAGGCGTAGCTGGACATCAAAAATTGTTTTTATAGTCAGTTTAGGTAAATAAACTAACTAACTAACTATTGTGGCGCAGTGACCCAAAGAGGATCTTGGCCTCCGAAACAAGAGAACGCCACCGGTCCCGATCCTGTGCTACTTCTTGCCAGTCAACGGCTTGAAGCTGACACAGATCCGCCTCCACACTGTCACCCCAGCGATATCTGGGTCGGCCCACTGGACGACGACCAGTCGGTCGTCCCAAATATGCTCTCTTGGCCGCCCGATCCTCATCCATCCTCAGAACGTGACCAAACCAGCGAAGTCTGTGGGATTTAATCTCGCCGATGATATTTGGTTCGGCCACTAACTCCTCGATCTCAGCGTTCTTCCGAATCCTCCAAGTGCCGTCATCACTTTTGATAGGCCCCAAGATCTATCCGACCTTTATTAGGTAAATAAAGTAATACTAAATATTCCTGTCTTACCATGAGTTGACGGTGACCATGCTCGCTAGTGATAGCGTAAACAACTTGTATGGATAGTACAGTGCCCCTAGTGGTCACTTTGTAGAACTACAATTGACACCATTTCATATTTTTAAGACTATCATTTTATTACTTCTCTGAATTCTGCTTAAAAAGATGAAGTAATCTCTTTTTTTACTTATTTTCTGCGATGATTATTTATTTTATTATTAATTTATAAAAACATACTCATTTTAAAATGTGGCAACACCAAAACCAGAACTTAATGGAACGGTTACTTTAGTCGGTTTTCTTATTTAAAAAAAAATTAATAAAACTCGGTATGTATCTGTCATCTGTCAACGTCAAATAAAAAAAATATACATGTTTTCGCTCTTTGGTTTAGACAATAACCCTATTCAGCCCGTATTGTCTTAGATTGCAGTTATTTGATGTATTTTCTTATATTTCTTTAAATACAGAAGAATAAATTCAAAGATTTTTTTTTAAGGTACACGACATAAAGCCCTGTCGATCTGTATATTAATTTCCACCTGTTATAAATATGAAATGTTGTCAATTCTCCATACATATCGTGTACGGTGTCACTAGCGAGTACGATCAGTGTAAACTCATGGTAAGGATTCGACGAAATTCTGTCCTATTTTTGCTATTTAAATATGTATTACGCATGCTATAACTCGACGCTGGAAATTGCAATTTCTTAAGTTTTTTTAAATGTGCATATCTCCGTAACTATCTGTCCTAGAAACAAAATATAAAATGGAAAATGTAGTAAATTTATCTCTCTATAACATTGTTGAAGCTTTTTTCTAGCTAAAATGCTCCTAAAGGAAGATATGAGCAAAAATATGAAGAGTGCCGGTTTTTTCAATATGGCGGCGGGCGCGGAGGGGGGGGGGAATTGTGCATTTTGCATTTTAAGCACTGACTAACCATCCTAGACAACATATCAAAAATTCAAAACTACCGGACCGTTTGTAAGGTCAAAATCCTTTATTCACTGAATTAAGAGTCCGCCGTGATTTTAATATTGTACAGTCAACCAATTTGATTCCTAGGCCATTTCGTACTTTTTCACAGTCAACATCAATATGAAAGCTGCTTGAGATCTCATATCATTGTGATTGTGACTAGGTTCTATTGTGGCCTAGAAATCAAATTGGTTGACTGTACGTGCAGTCAAGGAAATTGAAGTACGTACCTTTTTCGCTCTTATAGCGGCAACAGAAATACATTATCTGTGAAAATTGCAACCGTTTAGCTATTACGATTCATGAGATATAGCCTGGTGATAGACAGACAGATGCATAGTGGTGTCTTGGTAATACGGTCCCGTTTTTACCCTTTGGGTACGGAACCCTAAAAAAGCGTGAGGTTTCGGCTAGATCTGTGCGAAATGTTGAAGGAAGGCCCTGTTTATCTTGTTGGGGTTACTTTATAGGTACAGAGACTGTATGTATGTACTAGGTATGTACCTATGTATATTACCTTCAAGATGAAACGGGGAATTTACGAGCGGCCCCGACATTGTAAGGGTGAGATGACGTCAGATGGCTGTACATAAATCATATTTTCGCGTGATAGGTGGACATAGATTCTTTTATCGACAAATGGCGTTATACGGCTAGCGTTGCGCTCTTCTTACACATCCTGATTTTTTACAAAATAATGACCCCTGTTCATAGAAAACTTATTTTCGATACAATTTTATATTAGTTACCTAAGAAGGTCCGCACCTTTTTCATCCGCAAACAAGGAAAAATCATAAAACCTCTGCATCTCCGTCCTGTCCCTGCGGGGAAGTATTTCGTTCCTTCTAGTAAAAAATACGCATGTTTGTATTCATCGAGTATATATTGCTGTGTGGTAATACTCAGTGTGCGACGCAGTACCACCCGTCGCACACTTCTCTTGTCAGGCCTGCGGTAAAATGTGTCGATCTCGTATCGGTTTAGTTAGCCACCAGAAACGGTGTATCCCAAACACTACACCATAATTCGTCTGCAATAGACGCAAGGGCCTATATATATATATAATACTTATACTCATATGATTAACGACTCCTTGACCGAATGAACACACCACATAACACATGTAATACATATATGCATACGACGCGATATTCAGAGGTCGGCGAACCTACAATACAGCACTCTAAATTAGGCTGGATTCACTCAGGAACTAAGAACTAAAAGGAATGAATCTCGCCACGGACCGAATAGATACAACGTACTAGTTCTTCGTCAAAGATTTAAATCATTCCTCGGATTTTTAGGTCAGTATTTTCAAATTAAATATTACCATATTTTTAGATATCCCAATTTTTGATTAAAAATCCATTTGAAAAGTTCCTCATTCTAAAAGAGCGCAGGCGACAAGTAGGTAATCGGTCACAGCGCAGTGAAACATACAGTCGTCAACGTATTACTAATTTTGTAGTTTGCGACTGTCATTTTTCCACAAGGTAATTTGATTGATGAATCTTAGACGACGTTGCTTTTACCTTTTTTCATATTTTCAAAATTAGTGCGTATAACCAAATAAAAATCATAGTTTTGGGTTCTGTGATAATAAGGAAATAAAATTAGTTTAAACTCAACACTATCTGGAAATTTCAAATGTTGTCAATGTGTGCCATTTAACAAACAATAGTTTATACAAATACAAATACTTTTTAAATAGCACAGCCCAAACAACAAGGAGAAGATAAAACAACATGAGATACATTTTACAACAGATAGAGGTACACAACAGGCGACCTTATCGCTAAATGGCGATCTCTTCCAGACAACCTTTAGGTGGCGGAGTAGTTAAAATTAATGTTTCAAAAATAAAGAAATCATGAATAAATGTTGTTAAAATTAATTAGTTTATTTATTTATTTATCCATTTAATCTTTATTACACAAAATAGCTTATCGTACAAAAGGCAGATTTATGCCATAGGATATTCTCTACCAGTCAACCATTGGGCTAATCAGATAGTTGTAAGGATTCAGAAGATATCTCACAATTTAGCTAGAAAGTTGGTCAGTCCGCTCGCCATCATGCAATGCGGCCAAATGCTTCATTTCCCTTGTGTACTACCCGGTTGAATTTGTAAAGGCCCCATACTACAGGAGCGCTTCGTAGAGAATCGTTGTGTAAAATATTTGTACGGGTTTGAGTGAATTGGCTGCTACCTGATACTGAATCAAAGCTAGGCTTAATTCAATTGGTATATAGTTAGCTATAAATTCCAGTGGAACTTTTCATTGCGTGCAGTCGAAAATAAGTTGAAAAAAGAACAGCTTCCTGCATGAATGTTGTCAATTTCGCGTAGTTTTTGAAACAAAAATTATCAATGAAAATTTCAAACTGTAGATATGTTAAATATACTTATACCAATAAATCGCTATAACCCTGTTCTAAGTAGTAACTTTGAAAATGTCTAAAACAATCAGCATTTTCGAACGGATAATGAGCCTTAAGCGTCAATCTTACACAAATCGACCTAGTCCCACACAAAGCAATGCTCGTAATATGGATACTAGACGACGATATACATAATATATAAATAGTAACAAATATTCGAGTTCATCACACAAATATTATTAGTCCTTACCGGGTTTCGAACCCAGGACCGACGGTTCAGTAGGCAGGTTCACTACTAACTGTGCCAATAATAACCTCACACTTACATCAAGAGTGTCAAGATTGTAACAAAGGTTCAGCCTTCAACGTACCTGAAATCAAGGAAGTTTCTATCAAAAAAAATATTTTTGAGACGTTTTAACTGTTCAAAATCAAGCAGAATCAAACGAGCCCAAACATGTTTACATCGTTTTATGAGAGATTATATACTGCACATACATACATACATGTTATATGAAACACCCCATCATCAAATCTCTAGAAACCAAGTCAGCGCTTGAAAGTGAAGACAGTTTTGGTTTTGGTTAGCCACGGGCTAAGTTTCGTCCGTGTGAGCATCTGTCACAACGTCAAGCTCACAAGCAACACGTCTCTATGATTGGTTCGTAGACACGCACACATACAACCAAAAGCGGCTTCATCTTTCGCAAATCGGTTATATGAAGACTCGTTTTAGGCGTATTTATTCTTCATGTCATAATAACTCATCGTCACTCATTTTAAAAGGTATCAGCTGATACCTAAATTCAACATTTTAAGAACGCCCGATACAACTAGCTTATCATGATGAACCCTTGACTTAATAAGTGAGATGAAAATGCTACTAAACCTGAACATAACAACAGAATTTGGAATTCTTAGACAATATTGGCTGAGGTCCTTTAACTTGCTCCAATCAAAACTGAAAATCTTGGAAAAGGTTGCAGATATTTTAAGCAAACATAGCTAAGAACCATCAAGACATACAAGGTTTTCGATAAAAAAAAAAACGAATCGGTCTATCTATCTGGGAACTATGATGCGACAGACAGACACAGATACACATGTTAAACTTATAACACCCATCTTTTGTCATCAGGGGTTAAAAACATCTAATAAAGACATGACGTATATAGATGTTCCTATCTATCTTCTAAATGTTTGCACGGTTGAAGTGGCAATGCGCAATGAGCAGGCCATGTAGCCCGGAGGCTAGACGGCCGTTGAGGCAGAAAAGTCCTACAATGGCGACCACGTATAGGAAAGCGCAGCGTGGGTCGGCCACCGGCTAGATGGGCGGATGACCTCGTGAGGGTAACGGGGAGTCAATGGATACGGTCTGCACGGGATCCCACTTTGTGGCGAGTCATGGGTAAGCCTATGTTCAGCAGTGGACGTAAGTTGCTGATAGATAGATATATATATGTACAACCTACCCTCCAATCTATTAAGTAGCTGATACACAAGATAAGAGATAGTTGCGAGTTATCGATAAACGATAAACCGACCGGATCGCCATAAACTCGACGGTTGAGTGCGGCAGTGTTCAGTACCGTATTACGTCCAGAAAAGATAAAATAAAGCTGACTTTCCTATCCTGGTTATGACCTGTTTTCTATGGTTAAAACTTATCACTGCTCTATCTATCTATGGAAAGGGGTCATCATTTTAGGTAAAAACTTAATAGCGCGTTGCGGGGGTTTGGTTGGTTTGGGCATGTAGAGAGGATGCATGAAATAAGATTCACGAAACAAATCTACAAGGCGAATGTGAATGGAAATGTTGGAAAAGGAAGGCCTAGACGAACGTTTCTTGATCAGATTGGAGATGTTCTGAAAAAAGGGCGAGTCAAGAGTACTTTAAACCGACGAGCATGCATGAGGAGATTAATGAATGTTGATGAAGCGAAAGATATATGTCAGGATCGTAGCAGGTGGAAAGAGTGGTTTCTGCCTACCCCGTTGGGAAAAAGGCGAGATTATATGTTTGTATGTATGTGATGCGGCGGTCCCGGGGGCTACCGCATGCGGTTCTTCAAGAAGGGAGTAAATAGGTTCTTAAAGGGTCGGCAACGCGCGTGTGATGCTCCTGGCGTCGCAAGCGTCCATAGGCGGCGGTAACTGCTTAACGTCAGGCGGGCCAAATGCTTGTTTGCCACCGTAAAAAAAGGCAGGATCGTCATTTGTTTTGTATGAGCGCGCGGCGCCATGTAGCCTGGTGCCATCTCTTTTCATAGCTTCCTTGTCTTTAGCCGAAACGGCTGGACAAATACTACCCATTCTTGGTACAGGGATAGCTGGATACTAAAACATGGTTATAGGATACTTTTTACCCGTCTACGGCAAATAAAATTGCATGACGATGTTAAGATTTAAATATTTTATAGAATATTTTTTATCGATTCTATTTTTTATGTAGAAATGCCACGTTTTTAATTTTATAAATAAAGACACAAAGGTAAATTTCGAAAGAAAAATTTAATGCGATCAACCTACAATCTAAGTACGACTTGAACATGCGACCTCTACGTTTCCGGAGTATTACTCTCCCAACTGAGCTATAAGATCGCTACGCCAATCACATCAAATCTTCCATTCCATAATTCTACGATACTGGAGCTCTCTGCGTCATATGTGTTTAAAATGCTTATGCGCATTAGCCACATCCTAGGATATGCGCTTTAGTTTTTTGATGTTAAGACTTTTCCTGAAATAATGACGCTCTCATAAAATTTCCGAGAGATTCATTGCCGAGAGATGGGACAACCCTATCCTGAATATCTGGGTGAAAACACATACTTGTTACTGTAGTGGTTTCATCCGGAAAATATTACTATAGGTTGGCTTTGTAGTTTATACTTCTGGATAAAATTGTTTACTAACCAATGTAACCTGTGCACCTACTAACAAAAATATGGATTGAAATCTTTTAATCTGAAATAAATATTATTCATTCATTCATTCATTCATAAAATACTGATTTCCACAAACATTTAGACATTGTTTTTCAAGACGACAAGACGAGACAATTGTAAAGATATTTATTTAAGTTCAGCAATAGTACCTATACTTGGATACAGAATTATTGACAATGCACAAAAGACGAGCACTACAATATTGTAACCTTTCTCAAGAACAAAGCGACAATTATCAAACTAATAAACACGGTGTCAACTTGAATGTTGTCTCGGTGAAAATGACGAAAATTAACTTGAGCAACTTTACCGCAACGGAGTTTGTAGCAGGGCTATTGTACTGAGTATGTCGTCTGTTGACAACGAAAACTCACCTGAAAGAAAGAAATAACGAACGAAAGAAAGAAAGAGAGAACGAGAGAAATAGAGAGAGAGAGAGATAGAGAGAAGTAGGGAAAGAGATAAATTGAGAAATTGAGATAGGGAGAAAGAGAGACATGAAGAGAGATTGAGCTTGAGATTGTGAGAGAGAGAGAGAGAGAGAGAGAGAGAGAAAGAGAGAGAGAGGGGGAGAGAGAGAGAGAGAGAAATAAGGAAAGAAATACAGACTATATTTGATATAATTTTTTAACAGGTAGAACAGCGGTGCTAAACTCAATGCGCGGTATTAATAACTACTGCGCAATGGATTCGATACCGCTCTCTTTACGTGAGATTTACAGAACTATAATAATACTCCTTTTATGCAAACATCCTTAAATAATGGAATGTCCCGCCATCTTCGTTAAGATCACGAACCAAGCAATCTTGATCTTTCACCATACAACTCGCAAACTCCAGATTTAAACCTTATGTCGACGGTATCGCATACTAAACTGGTGTCAACTTAACATAACCGGGTTAAGTTTCTAGAACTTAATTTTAAACAATATCATGATATTTGTCGGTGTAGGAAATACAAAGGACATACAATTTTGTTCCTTAAATTCTGTTTTTAAAGTGCTTTTCCAAACAATATAATTTTGGGGTATGGTGATTATAATAATACGAATATTATTTTTCGTTTGATTTTGATCTCTAAGACAAAAAGCAGAGAGTGTATTTTCTAAGGATTGATGGCTAGGCTGTATCGTTTAATTTTAATTATTCCCTTATGTTTAATAAGTACATTAAAACGTAATATTATTTATACTAGGTTGATGTTTTGTTAGTAACAGCGGAGATTTTTCTTAACTTTTTTGTATATCTTACTTTAAACAAGCAGGCTGTATCAGCCTTTGAAGCAGAAATTAAGGGTGAACCACAGAAGGTTCACCCTTATTATATTACAGAACAGCCTGTGAACAGTGTTTTATTGGTTAGACCGCTTAATACAATAATTAAATATGTCTCACAAAAGTTTTGTTAAGTTTATTCATTTAAATTGAATATTTTTGCTTCCCCAAAACTACTCAACTAAGCAAACATCCGTATTTTGAGTGCACGTCTTCATTTCCATATTTTCTTTGCATCATGAAGGAGTTATATAAGTATTAAGTAGAAATGCAAATTGAATACGGCAGAAAGAGGAACTCGGGGACAATTCAACTGCTAATTGGAGAAAACGTAGAAGTTCAGCCATTTACATATCTGCCACAACGTAACGTAACTTTTAATAGTGGGCACTATGCCGCAGGGGCCATTTTTAGATTACGTTTAGTTTTAGTGGTTTTAATCTTATTAAAACTTTCGTGAGACATATTTAATTATTGTATTAAACGGTTTACACTCACGTAAAATTGTCAGGAACGGCCCGACATGTTTCGAACTCGTATGGAGCCCTTCATCAGGGACGGCTGCCCGTACACCGCCGCGGCAACATGTCGCGCCGTTCCTGACAATTTCACGTGAGTGTGAACCGCTTAATACAATAACTTAGTGGTTTTATTGTATTCTAGTTTAGTTTTATATTTAACAGACTTCAAAAAAGTAGGAGGTTCTAAATTCGACTATAATAATATGTTTTTAGGGTTCCGTACCCAAAGGGTAAAAAAGGGAGTAGTTAGTAATGACTAAGACTCCGCTGTCCGTCTGTCTATCCGTCTATCACCCGGCCCGGCTTCTCATGAACCATGATAGTTAGACAGTTGAAATCACAGATGATATATTTTTGTTGCAGCTATGACAACAAATACTAAAAAATAAAATAAAATAAATACCTATTTAGGGACGCTTCAATACAACAAACGTGATCGGTTGCGTTAATTTTGCACCTTATTTGTATCCGGCGCCATACATGCCAGGTGCAAACTTAACCCGGCCAGTTAACGCATTCGCTACCGCGTAGCGCTACGGGCTACACTCGTAGCCGATAACATGGGAAAAACCGTATGTAGCGAAAACTTACTACTTGCTTGACGACGCGTTTGGCTCGGTTTGTAGACACCTGCCTACTGAGTCGGCGGTCCCGGGTTCGAATCCCGGCCGGGGCAAATATTTGTCCTTGGGTCATGGATGTTATCTATATATGTATTTATATATTATGTATAGCGTCGTCTAGTACCCATAGTACAAGCTTTGCTTAGTTTGGGACTAGGCCGATTTGTGTATGATTGTCCCTTAATACTTATTTATTTATTTATTTATTACAAGCAGAGCGCCAGGCTACCGGGTTGTTGGTGTCGAAAGTGTTAAGATAGGAAGTATTTGTACGGAACCCTCGTTTTTAGATTTAGTTTAGTTGTAGTATAACTTTATCGTATTGTAGTTTAGTTTTATTTTCAACTTAGGTACTTCAAAAAAGATGAGGTTCTCAATTTGACTATATATTTTTAGATTTACTTTTATTGTAAGCAGTTGTTCTTAAATCGGCTATCAGTGCTATATCACACTAATAGAGTATCACACTAACTAGAGGCGAAAGTTTGTGAGTGTGTTTGTGTGTTTGTTTGTTACTTCTTCACGCTCAAACGGCTAGACCAATTTTGATGAAATTCGCTATGGACGTAGCTGACACCCTGGATTAACACATAGGCGTTTAACAGTTTATTTTCAAATAAACAAAAAAAAACATATTTACAATATACAAATGATAATTGGCTACTTTTTTTCCCCAAATAATGTAGTGTCCCCGTGGGATGAGCGAGTAACACCGCGCGGCGCGACTAGTTTAGCTCCAGATTGGCTGGAGTATAAACCATGTAGATATATATGTTAAAATACGCACATGTAATTATGCTAAATATCGAATATGAGCCTCTCCGTACCCCGTACCTTTACCCCATTTTACTACACCGCATTAATTAATATTATGATTTTATGATTGCCTTACTGAGAAAAATATTATTGAAATCGTTTATTTTATGAGTATGCTGTTTTATATATGCGTTCAAAAATGCTGATGTTTTAGACATTTTACTCTATGATTAAACGTGTTTCTTAAGATATTATCTCATATCTCATATATGTTACTTACTACTTAGAACAGGGCTATTGAGACTTATTGGTATATATGGTATATATTTGAAACCTACAGTTTGAATTTTACATTGATAATTTTTGTTTCAAAAACTACTCGAAATTGAGAAAATTCACCGAAACTGTTTTTTTTTTCAACTTATATTGACGACTGCACGCAATGAATGCATGATATAGCTATGTTACTTTATATATATATTCACTTCCAAAGGTTGGTTAACATTATCAATACATTTGTCTTAATATGAAAAAAATAATTAATAGGAATAAATACTAATTTACTCTACAGAAATCAATATGAAATGCCAACAGCAAAAAAAACACAAATAATAATTGAGACTAACTATTTATCACAGTACAACTTAATGTCAAAAACATGTTAACACTATCGAAATAAACTCAACAAAAAACCAAACACGACAAGAACACATGTCCAAAAGAAATACTGGCTATTTCTAGTTAGGCCCAATTATTAATAATTCTCGTCTAATTGCGTACGCAAACGACTTTAGCCTTGCCTTCCATATTAAAGTTTCAGAAAGGTGCGTAGAGTCAGTATTAATTATTAAATAAAATGTAACATCACTATGACCACACATGATTATAAAGCGCAACTTCGCTCGCGAGAGAAAAAAACCATTACTATAATCCGCTTTTAGAACTTAGCACCTCCACCAAAATTTGCGAGGGTGCAGTCTTGGTAGAAAATGTAGTAATATTTTACTCATTAATGTTTTTATAAGCATGTTCAGTGTTAGTAGCATTTGCTATATCACTCATTGAATGAGGGTCTCAGGTCATGATGCCCAGTTTTTTGTGCCAGGGATGCTTTAATTTTTTAATTTATGTGTAGTAATATTTTCTTCGGTTCCCGCGACTGTCACTCATTTAAATAAAACAATAGATTTTTTTGCTTAATTTTTTGCCTACTATGTGTAAACCGCATACCTATGTTAACCGGACTCGCAGATGGCCAAGATACAGCCTCAGCCTAGTTTGATCACTGACGGACACATTTTTTATGTTTCAACTGAATTTTGTTTAAATAAATCATTTTGTATTTTTTTTCGTAGACGGATTATATCGCGTATATTAATTATTTGAGCCTCCCTGACGTTTCGGTACCTTTACAGATTCCGTTGTCAAAGGTTGACTCTACTAGTTAGGTGTAGTAATCGATATCTTCATTTTATAATAGTTGTACAAGTTAGGCGTAGCCACGGTATAGCTTGTCCATCCCTATCATTACTAGATACACATAAAATACATCTTATTAAAAGGCATGAAACCACGCTCATACAAAACTGAACCCCAATTCTCCAGCGTAAGTAACACATTTAAACGGTAAAAACTATCCGACAAAGGTTATCTATTTTATATGGCTGTTACATGGAACGGGCAGGCCAATTTATGGATGTGACGTCATTAGCAAACAATATGGCGGCCGGTGTAATTCATACTTTTTGTGTAGTCTTGGTTCATGAGCGGTTACTACAATACAACATAATAAATAATACTACAATAATTCTACAGAATAGAAAAAAATACACCTGCACGTAAGAAGTAGGTACACAAACAGGACTTAGAGTTGAACAGTAATCTTATTCCGACATTTATAAACTTTTAGTTGAATCTTTATGGCCCAAAACAAATGGCGAACTAAATGCCAAAAGGCATTCTCTTCCAGTAAACCATAGGGCTAAACATAATCGTTTTCATAAAAAACGCAGGTTATAAAAAAGTGTAAGTAAGTAAGTAAACACTTTATTGTTACACAAAAACAGTTAACATACATCTATTACAAATAACATAGAAACAAAGGGGAACTTATCCCTGTAAGAGATCTCTTCCAGATTTGGAACGGAAACTGTAACCAAAAAAGATTAATTAGCATTTTGACCTCTCTTAGATATTTGTTGTGAACTTATATTTTAAATGGCATACAAACTATGTCAGTTAGCTGAACAACGTACTCCCTAATGGCTTTAATTAAAGTGATTATTACTTTTTGCCACGAGTTTTCATTAAGCTCAAAATAAGTTATACCTCTCATGGGAGGCGCCTGGATAAAATAAAGTTGAACGAACAAGAACGAGTATACAGTACGGTGGAATCATTTTTAGGGTTCCGTACTCAAAGGGCAAAAACGGAACCCTGTGACTAAGCCTCTGCTGTCTGTCTGATACCAGGCTGTGTCTCATGAACCGAGATAGTTAGACCGTTGAAATTTTCACATATGAATAGATGATGTATTTCTGTTGCCGCTATTACAGCAAATAATAAAACGGAATAAAATAAATATTTAAGTGGGGCTCCTAGATACAACAAACGTGATTGACTGTGTTAACTTTGAACCTCATTTGTATGCGGCGCCATATTTACCAGGTGCAAACTTAACTTAACCGGGTCAGTTAATGGGATTCCAATATAGTTTTCCTATTTTGCTACTTTTTTCTTTGTGATTTCCAATACATTGATATCAGATTATATATAATTAAAAAAGTATAAGCATAACAGAACCTTGATTATCGAACATAGCCATAACATTGATATAAAATTACTAAAATAATTGGTAAGAAAATAAAAAAATTATATTGTACTTTAATTTTCTTTCTTAATTGTATACAAACTTTTTGCTTCGCAGTGTCATCTGTATTTGTATTTCTTTCTTCTTGAGGTGTGCAATAAAGAGTATTCTATTCTATTCTATTATATTTCATCCACATTGCTATTTCACCCATATTCTTACCTTACCTTACACAGGAATGGACAAATTTGATTTGATATGTGTACGAGTTAGGAATGTGGACAAAGTGAATGTAATAGTTTTCTTTCGACTTATAGCCTCGTTAAAACCTGCAAAAGCAACAATGGAATTGAAATAAAAACGGACGACAAAGGAAATGAGTTTTCCAAGTTTTAAACGAGAAACTTGCTATTTGCACATAACGCGAATTCTCTACGGGCGACTGAATAAATTACCGCTCAAAAGAGCCTGACTTCTGTATTCAAGATCTTAAAAATATACCTTATTTGTGAGGCTAAAGGGTTGGTTTTAAAGGGGATTTGAGGTAGTAAATGAGCTGTTTTGAAAAGAGCGGCGTTAGTGAGGTTGCATCAACAATAGGTAGCTTAACCTTCGCTTGGTCGCTTCAACGTCGTAATAGAAGGCTTTATGTTAGTTTATGTTATTGTAATATCTCATCATCATCGGCCCGTATCTATCCACTGCTGGATTGGGGCCTCCTCGTGCATTTTTCATTCGCTGCGACCCCGGGCCGTGTGCAAGGCCATTCGATTCTAGCTTAGAGTGGCAACCACGAATCGGAAAGAGAAGCGTGGGTACACCTTAATCAAAATATGTGGCGTGGACATTTCCATTCATTCACAGGGGCGTAAGGTGAAACTGTTCATTACTTTTCTGTTATACAATAGATATTGGTAACGTAACAATTCAAACGTTATATACATATGTTTGATAAATTCGCAATTGAAATCATATCCCGACGATTTCCTTCATCTGGCATAGTTCAAGTGCCCTTGCGATTCGCTTGGCTCGTTTTGACGATACCAATAATAACTAAACCCAAAAATACGGTTTTGTGATGCTCGGATACGAAAATCGTCTCACTTTATATCAAGCCGCTGTACGAGTTAACGTTCTCCAAAAGAGGATCACTTTCCCACCCTAGGGCCTAAAACTATCACTTTGCTCCCGGCTCTCTAACTTGTGTAAGGTTTACTAAGGTACGCTCAAGTCGACCATGAAGTCAAGTGCGCTCGTAAACAGGGTGTAATGACGCATAAACCTTGCTGTGAGCACTCGGTGTTATCTACGAGGTGAGCAAAGACATAACATAACTTACCCGGCTTGTCGAGTCGAAATTAGAGGGTGTTCAGAAATTACGTGAACAATTTTTGACGATTTATGATTTAAGGGAGAGACGCGTCCCTAAAATCATCCAACTATCATATTTAAAATTCGACCCCACCGAATTATATGATGATATTTCCAAAAAACTTTGGTGTTGTGCATGAAATAGCATCATTAGCTATTCATATATTAGTTAAAATGTAATTAATGATTAAATCTCATTTTAATAGGATATTTTTAGTAGGATCTTCGGAAAGACCCCACCCCCTTCCTACGTTATGCTACCATCATCCAAAGTCCAGAACCCCAATTTGAAATGACGTAATTTCTGAATAGCCCCTTCAGAAGATAATATCACTGCACCGTTTCCCATACTATCAGTCTACGTTAAGTTTGGTAACTATAGCGTCTCTTACAAATGAGGTCCAAACTTAACGTAACCGGGTTATACAAATCGAGCTTTCGTTCTCGTATGTTTCCTCATCCAAAACTTAAAAAATCTTTCCGAAATTTTAGGAACTAAAGTTATTTCAAAACGCTGAAAGATTTAAAGGCCAAGGCAAGACGGAAAACTTTAAACAAATCATGGGCGGTAATCCGTAAAGCCCCAGATAGCACATTTATGGCCATCACCCTATTTCATTACAAACACCTGCGATCTAGAACATTCACGAATTCACCGCCCCTAGGTATGTAATGTACAGTCGAGTTCATTTACATCTACACGCTTACGAGAACAAAAATATCTGAACACGACCCTAATATCAGGAGCATAAAGTCGTGTTCAGATATTTTTGTTCTCGTAAAATTGTGTAGATGTAAATGAACTCGACTGTACTATTTCGACTATATTGAGTGTATTTTATTTGCCTCAGGCACCCTCAGGCTTCAAGTACTACGAATATCCGTAGACCCGCTACGATGTAGCACGTTCGTAGCTCCAAGCAGGGAATAGAAAACAGTTTAAGGAACAACAATTAAAAATGAACATTATATACGGAGGTTTAAGGTCGAAGTTTGGAATAAAAAGTAGAAGACATAAGTCCTTTTGAGATTGAAGTCGATGAAGTAGGAAGTCAAATAGCTCGTTTTATTCGTGAAAGTTGTGCAGCGGACTCGAATTGAATTGATAGAGGAATAGGTATTAAAATATAGCCAATTCAAGAGGCATTATTCCTTTTAGATGGCAACACTGGCTGTCAAAGAATAAGCAGCTGATTTCGCTAGGTCCCACTTATTTATTGCTAATTTATTATTATTTATTGCTAATTTAATAGTATTTCGTGTAATATTTAGCTCGTTAGGTGTGCATTCAATAGTTTTAGTCGTAATCTTAATATATACATAACAAGTGAAGTGTTTTAGTAACGTTTACAAGTGTCTCGCAATACTTCGGATTTTTGACCGTTATAGGTTATAAATTCGAAATCTGTGTTCGTTTTGCAATAATATCTACTTGTTTTTGTGTTTATATTATCAAATAATAAGATTAGAACACAGTGTGTGCATATATTTGCGTTACTATTTCATGTAAGTACCTCAATCACTTAGCTTGTGAAAGCAACTCCCTGTTAAGTATCTTCTTGTTCTGTTTTCCTTTTTTTTATTATTAATACATATCTATAATGCTTACCCGAAGAGCAGCCGCAGCTCGCCAACAACAGGAGCTTGATAAACTTCAAATCACATTACTAGAATTAAAAAATTCCAAGGAGTTGTGTGCACAATTGCTGAGTGAGAGAGAGGATAGTGAGAAGGAACTGTTATTGGTACTTGAGAGTAGAGATAAGTTAAAAAAGGAACTATGTACATTAGAATGTGACTATGATAATTTAAATTGTGAGCGGGCCAAGCTTCAGGAGACGGTTGATAGGTTCACTGAGTGTAGCGCTGAGTACGAGCAGGCCCTAAAGCAGATCAACACACTGGAGAGAGCGCTGCATGATGCCAACGAGCAAATCATCGAGCTTCAGGAGGCCCAACACGAGAGTGCAGCGGCTCACACCCAGAGCTTATTTGAAGAACTTGTCGGACCGGTCCCGCAGTTGGTTACCGCTCCAATAGAACACCCTGTGACTGCCATTGATTGTGATACTTCCACTACTACAAGGTTAGTAAATTGTAGCGGTAAAAAACTAAAAAAAAATATATAAGGATCAATAGGTATATAAAGAAAGTGCAAAAGTTGTCAAAACAAAACAAATTGTTTTTTTAAGAAACTGAGATCCTGCAAACTAAATGTAAATCTAGTGGATAAGGTAGATATGTATTGTGCTCAGTTAGAAAATAGTAGGTTAAAATATGAAACTGACACACAGACATTAAAGCTCAAAATTCAAAGTTTAGAGGGTACAATTAATTCATTACACATAATTAATGACAATTCAAAAAAAATTATACATGAATATTCATTGGCCATGGATGATTTGATATCACAAATTAATTATAATTCAGAGCGGTTTGAGTCACTGACAAATAATCAGTCCTGCTTATGTAAACAAGCGAGTGATAATTTGTCCGGCTTCCGGTCCGTGTCTTAAGATGGCCGCATGCGTTTAGGTTTTGTTGTTCGTTATTTATTCATTTTTGTCGTTCAATGTGTAGTATTGATAGCGTATTGTGCAGTGATCAAACGAATGTGTGAATAGCTAATGAAGAATTCAACTTGAAGCGTTCATAGCCCTTCCTGGGTCAAGGCCCGGTAGTCCGCGTGGTTTTTTGTAAATCGCTATCACTTTACAAAAAGCAAAACCTCACCGAACAACGGCAAGCTCTACGAGCAAACTTGAAATTGGCGAAATCATCATTAACTGATGGAAGCCATATTTTAAAATTAGATTAGATTAGATAATTTGTCCACTAGTGTACTAGAACCGAGCCTGTGTGCCAGTTTACCACAAAAATCCAACAATGACAGTTCCTTCGACAACATGTCAAGCACACCTAACTCACAACCAAGTGTTATTATGTATTGTGATGAGACAGGAACCAACATGGGGCCGCTGTTAAATTCACATTTAAAGGGACATAGTGTAATTAGCAATTGTCTGCCCTATAGTAGCCTTGAAAATATTTCAAAACAAATTCTGAACGACAGTAATATTAATTTACAGACAACGCTGCTTATTCTTATTGGAAACAGAGGAAAAGTGAACAAAAATAATTTAATTAAATTTTATGAAACATTAAACACACTCACAGTAAAAGAAATTATTATGTTCACTTTTCCTTATTGTGAGCAACTGCCACAATCTGAAAATGATGGTAGATATATTTTAAATTTAGCCTTATATAACCTGTGTACATATAGTGATAAGTTTAGAATAATTGACACTAACAAATATGTTAGCAATTTGTATTTTTCGACAAAAGGTAAGTTTTACCTTTCCAATTATTTTAAACGACAAATAGTTTTGTCACTATCCTATTTACTTGACATTTCTACCAAGAATTTGGTACATCACTCTGCTTCTATTGAGCAGTCAGATGTAGTATTGTGTAATGATTTAAACTAAGTGTTAAGACAAAGGAGAACTCCTTTTCTGGCAATAAAAATTACATCCACCTGGTTCATCAAAACATTCAATGTATTAGAGGGAAAGATTTACAGATAGAATTATTTTTAAATGCTTGTAATGTTGACATTCTATGTATATCTGAACACTGGCTTACTAGTAATGAAATAATGCCCCAATTCAATAATCACCAGGTGGGTAGTTCGTTCACCAGACTTAGTTCCATACATGGTGGGTCGTTAATAATTTTAAATAATCAATTAAAATTTAAGGAACGTAAGGACATTGTATCCTTGTCTGTTGAACGGACCATAGAATTAAGTGCAGTAGAATTAGAGCAATTTATTGTTGTTTGTGTATATAGGCCGCCCTTAAGTAATTTTGATGTTTTTCAAATTATTATAGAGTATGCTCTATTTAAGATATCTCTTTCTGGAAAGAAATTGCTTATATGCGGCGACTTTAATGTAAATATTTTGGAAAATTCAACAATAAGTATTAGATTGTTGAATATTTTCAAATCTTTTCATCTACACCACGTATTTATGGAGCCTACTAGAGTGACCGCTACTAGCGCCACCTGTATTGATAATATTTTCACTGATATTCTTCCTTCTACGCATAGTGTAATTAGTAAACTGGAATCAGATCATTTAGGCCAATTGATTGTGTTTGAGATATTAAGGAAAAATATCGTGAAAAATCAAATTACTTTTGTACCGGTAACCACGGACCGTGTGGAAAGAATGAAACAAAATCTAGTTCAGGCGCTACCCTTTTTGTCTTCCGACATGGGTCCTAACGACATGTATAACTTATTCTTTGAAACTTTTATGAAAAATTTTAATGCAATATTTACTGCCAAATCGGTCGTGGCTGGCGGTGCACCAGTATTTAGTGAATGGGCTACTGCGGACTTACACAAACGCAGACAAGCACTGTACGCCTTGTACGAGGAGCGGCGGTTTAATACGAGTGATGAATTTAAAGAACACGTAAAACAGTATTCGAAGCAATTCAAAATTGATTGTCATATTGCTAAACGCAATTATTTATCCCAGAAAATCAAGACTAGTTCTGATATTATCAAAACCACCTGGAAAGTAATTAATATGGAAACTGGTAAATCGAGGCATGCTATTAGTGATCCTAAATTAAATATTGATGGTAAAATTATAGATTCTAGTTTAGATGTAGCAACAGAATTTGAAAACTTTTTCACCGATATACCAGTGTCCACTACAAAGTTTTTAAACTCATCACCCTCATCAGCCGTTACTTTGTTAAAAGATAACGTCCCAGAATGTAGTAGATACCTTAGTTTTGAACATATCAGTACCTCAGATGTAGTAAAGGCGTTTAAATCGATTAATGTCAAAAAAACTAGTGACCTCTGGGGGGTCTCCGTCCATGCTGTCAAATCCCTCATTGATATCATAGCGCCTGACTTAGTAGTTATATTCAATAACAGTGTAGATTGCGGTGAGTTTCCTGATCTGATGAAACATAGTAAAATAACTCCTTTATTTAAATCAGGTAGTACTTCTGACCCCAATAACTTTAGACCAATATCTGTACTACCAACATTTAGTAAAATTTTTGAAAAGTTAATTTTGTCTCAATTATTAAGACACTTTAATTTGAACAATTTAATGCATAACAAGCAATTTGGTTTTACGCGGGGTCGCTCGACGTCCGACGCTGGAGTCGAGCTAGTAAAATGTATTTTCGATGCCTGGGAGGAATCACGAGATGCTTTAGGTATCTTCTGTGATTTATCTAAGGCCTTCGACTGCGTTAATCATGAGACACTGATCAGGAAACTACACCACTATGGAGTTAGAGGATCGGCACTGAAATTGTTAGAATCTTATTTAAATGGTAGAATACAGAGGGTTGATGTGAATGGAAAGCGATCACCTGGGTCATTAGTCTCTATGGGTGTGCCGCAAGGATCAATATTGGGACCCTTCTTGTTCCTTATCTACATTAACGACTTGCCACAGCTCATAAAGACCCACCATGATATAGTTTTGTTTGCGGATGATACTTCACTTATTTTCAAAGTCACACGAAACCAACAATCTTATAATGACGTAAACAATGCTATATGTAAAGTAGTGAATTGGTTTAATGTAAATAATTTGTTGTTAAATGAGAAAAAGACTAAATGTGTTAAGTTTGTCACGAGTAACGTTATACACGAGCAAGCAAGTGTTATTGTTAAAGATGAGGAACTGGAACTAGTTGATAGCACAGTTTTTCTCGGTATTACATTAGATTCTAAGCTCCAATGGGGTCCCCATATTGCTAATCTCTCGAATAGACTGAGTTCTGCAGCTTTTGCAGTTAGTAAGATCCGTCAATTAACAGACGTGAAAACAGCTCGATTAGTATATTTTAGTTATTTCCATAGCATTATGTCGTATTGCATATTACTTTGGGGCAGTGCGTCAGATATTAATATAATTTTTGTTCTCCAGAAACGGGCTATTCGTGCGATATATAAAATGCACCATAGAGACTCGCTTAGAGATAAGTTTAAGGACATTAATATAATGACAGTGCATTGTCAATACATTTATGAGAATCTTATGTATGTACATAAGAACATTGCCAATTTTAAGAAGAACTGTGATATACATAATATTAATACTAGAAATAAGCATAAGCTCGCAGTGCCTGCCACTAGGCTCCATAAAATAAGAAAATCATTCATGGGTAACTGTGTAAGATTTTATAATAAACTTCCTAGAAGCGTAACTGACTTGTCTGTTGGTAAATTCAAGAATTATGTAAAACGTAAACTTATTTCTAAAGCTTATTATAGCACTCAAGACTACATGAATGATAACGTGTCGTGGGATTAGTGAAAATCAAGCAATGTTATGTGTAATTATTGTAACGAGTACCTACCTATCAGGGTACTTATATTAATAATAATAATAATACAATACTTTATTGCAGACCAATAAAAGTTTACAAAAGGAAACAAGACAAATACAATTTATAAATAACGGTAGACAACAGGCGGTCTTATCGCTAAAAAGCGATCTCTTCCAGACAACCTTTGAGTAGTGAAAAAAATATCAATGCAAAATTCAAAATGTAGGATTAAAATATATCCCAATAAATCGCAATGGCCCGTTTCTAAATGAAAATGAAAATGAAAATGAAAAATTTATTCATAACATCGTTACATGTCTGTTTGTTTGTTTATGTTTCATTATTATTTAATAATTATATTATCAATATACATTCCATTTTTATACGCACGCCATATACACATAGTTATATTTATATTTATTTTTTAATTATTTCAGATATGTTGTAAAATTGTGCTTCAAGCAGCCATTTTTTCAATTTATTTTTGAAGGTTTGTAAGGAAGGTGCATCCCTGATACTGTCCGGTAGCTGGTTATATATCAAAGAACCGAGAAAGTAAGCGGACCGTGCTGTTTTGGCTAGCCTGTGGGGCACGGGGGCGTAGCGGCCCGCGTTCTTATTGCTACGCAGGCAGTATTTTCTGTTTGCCTGCTTTGTCGCAAACTCCTCACTGTTTGCGTATGTGAATATGGCCACCTGTTGGATTAGTACACAAGGTAGTGTTAGTATGCTGTACTGTCTAAAATATTCGCGAGCAGAAACGTCGTCAGGAACCCCTGCTATCGCTCGAACGGCCCGTTTTTGCATTACAAAAACCCTATGCCAGTCCGCCGCTCCGGCCCAGAGTTCCGTGCCATACGAGATAAGAGCGTGCACTGTCGCGAAGTAACAGCTCCTGACGACGTCCCTGGTCGCAGTACTAGCGAGACGTCTCAGCGCGTAGCACGCGCTGCCCAGCTTGGCGCACAGCTGGTCAATGTGCGTATCCCACCGCAGCCCACTGTCTATTGAGAAGCCTAGGAGCTTTGTTTCAGGTACTTGCTTTACTGTTTCGTCACCGGCGCATGTCCTCAACGGCTGGGTCACGTGACCATTTAGGCTGAACTTCATACAGAAAGTCTTACTCCTGTTAAGGGCTAAACCGTTAGCATCGAACCACTGGGTTAGTTGGTTAAGTGTGTTGTTCACGTTCGCTTCCAGCTGTTGATGAGAGGCGCCCGTGACAACAGCTGTTACGTCATCCGCGTACATGTATATATTGCAACCCTTCACGGCCATTGGAAGGTCGTTTAGAAGTATACTAAAAAGTGTGTTCGAGAGGCATGATCCTTGAGGTACCCCGAGCAAGCATTTCATCTCCTCAGACTTGACACGGCCACCGTCACCTACGACCACTTGGCATCTGTCTGACATAAAAGACATTAGTAGTTCCAGAGCTGGGCCACGAACTCCATAATGTCTTAATTTGTGCGCGATAAGGCGGTGATTAGCGGTATCGAAAGCGCGCGAGAGGTCGCAACACACCATTGCTACCTGTAGCCCGGCCTCGCGCGCGCTCAGCACCTGCCATACCACTTCACGCACTAGATCGGTTGTCGATCGCCCGTGGCGGTATGCGAATTGGATATCCGAAAGGGTAGATTGTGGTATCCAGAAAGACAGCAGTCGATTGTTCAGTCCTACTTCTAACAATTTGCTAATAGCAGGTACTAGAGATATGGGCCGATACGAATTTAGGGCGGTTTTGAAACCTTTGCCTTTATATAAAGGAGTAACTTTCACTTTTTTAAGGTTTTCCGGTAAAAAAATCGAACTTTTTTGTTTCCATACAAAATAATTCAGCACGCAATGTATTTGTTTGTTGTTGTTTGTTGACACTAAACATCGTGATGTCACAACTGTCACTAGTAATAAAATAACTACGCCATACATTGCTGCTCAGAAAATTTTCAAAAAATATTTACGCTCTAGCAGTTAACGCTAAATTAATAATTGTAATAAATATCAGATTATAGCACTAAAATGTTACTCCGTCTGGCTACAATATGCGGTTATATCAAATATACACGCTGTATATCCAGGTATTATAAAGACTAACCTAACTTAAACTAATCTGTATTATGTGTGTGTATGTGTGTACAAAAGTGGTTTAGTTGCTGTATTGGTTTGTCATTATTTCTGCTGTTACGAAATAAGCAAGTTAATGTATTTTACTGGTAAACCTCACGTCTGTCGGCGACAGCCGTCTAGACAAGATGGGTGTTGACTTCTATGGAGACGACATTGCGTCTTTCTCATTTGTTTACGTTGAGTTTATCTTATTTGTTTATTTATACATACATACATTCGACGTGTTTGGCTCGGTTTGTAGACACCTGCCTACTGAGCCGGCGGTCCTGGGTTCGAATCCCAGCAAAGGCAAATATTTGTGTGATGAACTCGAATATTTGTGCGTGGGTCATGGTTGTTATATGTATTTAAGTATCTATATAAGTACTTATATCGTCGTCTAGTACCCATAACACAAGCCTTCTTGAGCTTAATTTGGACTAGATCGATTTGTGTGAGGTTGTCCAATATTTAATTATTATTATTTATACCTAAAATCACGCCTTTCCCAACGGGGTAGGCAGAGACCACATCTTTACACCTGCTACGGACCTGACATACATCGTTCGCTTCATCAACATTCATTAATCTCCTCATGCATGCTCGTCGGTTTAAAGTACTCTTGACTTGCCCGTTTTTCAGAACATCTCCAATCTGATCAAGAAACGTTCGTCTAGGCCTTCCTTTTCCAACATTTCCATTCACGTTCGCCTTGTAGATTTGTTTCGTGAATCTGTCATGCATCCTCTCTACATGCCCAAACTAACCAAGCATCATATTTATTTAGTATTCAAATAAGTTGTAGCATTACAGTAATAGTCAAAGCACTGTGAACTACAAAAATACATATAAAATACGTGGCTCCACGTCGTCTGATCTGGTATAGAATACGTCGAATAATCATTAAACCTAATATTCCCTATTCGCTATTTAGCGATAAGACCGCCTCGCCTGTTGTTTACCTCTGCCTGTTATTTTTATGTATCTCATATTGTGTTGTGTATGTTTGAGGTGTGTGCAATAAAGAGTATTTGTATTTGTAAACCGTCTATTGACTATATACTTAGTATAAGTAATACAAGACCGGCTACTTTTTCTAAGAAAACCCGGTTATAACTTATAACCGGTTATTTGTATGGCTAAAAGTAGTCGAATTTCGGATGCCCAGATTTCTAGCTGTTATTCTTTTGTCGGTTAGCTCGATAATGATTAGGGCATATAGATCTTCTATGTCAATTTTCTGAAAATTTGCAAAATATTTTAGGAAGGGTTTAAATTACTTTGAAACGTATTTCAACCATTTCCTAATAGAAACGCCTCGATTACAGCTCACAAAGTCCCTAGTCTAAGTAAGAGTAAGTTAATAAATGCGACCTGCAGTCGAGGGCAGCCGGAAATCGGTACAACTAGACATCCGAACAACCAAACATGAGAATGTCATGTATGTATGTATGTAAACACTTTATTGTACACAACAACTGGTTATAAATACATTGATTACAAATGAAATATGTACAAAGGCGAACTTATCCCTATTAGGGATCTCTTCCAGTTAACCTTTGAGCAATTCATCAAGAATTTTTGTCCAAGCTGAAACGAAAACGTTTCGCTCGCTCGGGCGATAAATAAGTGATTAATCTCAGACATATCTCATTTTCCACGTCGAATATTGCCGCTGGCGAGACAGCTGCTATCGCTATGGCGGGAATGACCTACATGGTGGGATAAAAATAAATAACACAGTTAAAATCTTTTAGAAGATCCGTGCGTTTCCTACATCTGTTCAGATAAGTACTTATCCCTCTACTTATAGTACGACAGAGTAGAAATTAAAGTGTTCATACTGTAGTATTGTCGGTTTCTAAACAATCTAAGAAAACGGGACGACAACACAGTATTGCTACGTACTTTTTAATTTCTACACTCTGTGTGTAATCATTTACCTCAATTTCATATACCCACATTATACCTTAGAAACATACTCTTTACATAAACACAGTAGTTTTATAATACTTAAGCGTGTATATTTGATATACTTAACCGCAAACTTTACGGGGTCTTGGTATAGGCATTTATTAATATATTGATCCGTAAATTATAGAAAAAAATTGGGCAACTGCGAGCCCGACTCGCGCATGAAGGGTTCCGTACATATACTTATATATAATCTATAACAAGTTTGTTGTATGGGAGCCCCCCTAAATATTTATTTTATTTTATTTTTAGTATTTGTTGTTATAGCAGCAATAGAAATACATCATCTGTGAAAATTTCAACTGTCTAGCTATCACCGTTGTTGAGATACAGCCTGGTGACAGACGGACGGACGGACGGACAGCGAAGTCTCAGTAATAGGGTCCCGTTTTTACCCTTTGGGTACGGAACCCTAAATAATCGATTTTTTTCCATATAAAATAATTCAGCACGCGATGAATTTGGTCGTTGTTGTTTGTAATAACTACGCCATACATTGTTGCTCAGTAAATTTTCAATAATTAATTACGCTATGGCAGTTAACGCAAAATTAATAATTGTTATAAATATTTAATCTGATATTTATAACAAAAATCTCCGTCTGGCTACAATTTGCGGTTATATCTCTCCCCAGGCCAAAAGTATGGAAACAAGCTTATATATATAAACTAGCTGTTGCCCGCGACTTCGTCCGCGTGGAATCTTATCTTGAACAGTTTACATCTTTATTATATTATTTTCAGATCTAAACAATATGTTGAAATTACTTTTCTTTTTTTGCAAGTTGATGATTTTGATGTTGGTTACTGTAATTCAACAAAAAATAAATAATAATAAATATTGAAGTGCTGCTCTCATACAATAAACGTGTTTTTTTTGCCATTTTATACGTAATGGTACCGAATTTCGTACGCGAGTTCGACTCGCTCTTGGCCTCTTTTTAGTTTTTTTTCGGCTAAATTGCTCTAATTACGCGGAATCATTATGAACTCAGGTTTCAAGTCCCGCACTCAAAATAAATATTTGATCTTCAAACAAATTTTCAACCCCTTTTTCACCACCTTCTGGGCTGAATTTTCAAAAACGAATTCACTTTTCTTGTATTCTGATAATATGCCCTTATACAAAGTTTCAAGTCCTGCGCTCAAAAAATGTTTGATTTTAATACAAACTATCAACCTCCTTTTTACCGCCTCAGGGGTTAAATTTTCAAAAACGCTGAAATTCCTTTTTTTGATTTCTAATTATATGCCTTTATACAAAGTTTCAAGTCAGGCGCTCAAAAAAAGGTTTGATCTCCATTCCATTCCAAACATTCAACCCCTTTTTAGGGTTCCGTACCCAAAGGGTAAAAACGGGACCCTATTACTGAGACTTCGCTGTCCGTCCGTCCATCCGTCCATCTGTCACCAGGCTGTATCTCAAGAACGGTGATAGCTAGACAGTTGAAATTTTCACAGATGATGTATTTCTATTGCCGCTATAACAAAAAATACTAAAAATAAAATAAAATAAATATTTAAGGGGGCTCCCATACAACAAACTTGTTATAGATATATATATATAGGTATGGAACCCTTCATGCGCGAGTCGGACTCACACTTGCCCAATTTTTCACCATCTTCAGGGCTACATATATTTTCAAAAACCCTAATCACTTTTTTTGTATTCTAATAATACGCCTCTATTTAAAGTTTCAAGTCCCACACTCAAAAAAATGTTTAATCTTCATACAAACTTTCAACCCCTTTTCACCACCTTCAGGGCTGAATTTTCAAAAACGCTGAAATTTCTTTTCTTGTATTCTAATTATATGCACTAATACAAAGTTTAAAGTCCCGCGCTCAGAAAAAGGTTTGATCTCCATTCAAAGTTTCAACCCCTTATTTACCAGTTTCAGGGATGAATTTTCAAAAACACTTAAATCAGTTTTCTTTTATTTTATTTTAATACCTATTTACAAAGTTTCAAGTTCCTAGCTTAAAATTAAAATTGAACCCCGAGACAAACTTCCATCCCCCTTTTAACCCTCTTAGAGGTTGAATTTATAATGACGTTAAATTAATGTTATTTTGTTATTATTATATATGCCTTAGTCAAAGAATTTGTAATGGAATCAAACTTTCAACCCTTTTTAACCGTTTTACGAATTATTGAAAACGCTGAAATTACTTTCCTTGTATTTTAATTATACGTCTTTATACACAGTTTAAAGTCCCACGCTCAAGAAAAGGTTTGATCTCCATACAAACTTTCAACCCCCTTTTTACCACCTAAGAGGATGAATTTTCAAAAACGCTGAAATCACTTTTGTTCCATTTTATTTGCATAACTTTTTACGAAGTTTAAAGTTCCTAGCTTAAAATTAAATTTGAACCCCAAGACGAACTTTCATCCCCCTTAGAGGTTGAATCTTTGATGACGTTAAATTAATGTTATTTTGTTATTATTGTATATGCCTTAATAAGAAGTTTCAAGGAATTTGTAATGGATTCACACTTTCAACCCCTTTTTAACCCTTTTAGCGGACGAATTTTTGAAAGCGCTGAAATAACTTTTCTTGTATTCTAATAGTATGCCTTTACACAATGATTCAAGTCCCGCGCTCAAAAAAATACTTGATCTCCATACAAACTTTAAACCCCTTTTTTACCCTTTTAGGGGTCGAATTTTTGAAAACGCTTAAATGACTTTTCTTGTATTCTAATAGTATGCTTTTACACAAAGATTCAAGTCCCGCGCTCAAAAAAATACTTGATCTCCATACAAACTTTCAACCCCTTCTTTACCACCTTAGGGGATGAATTTTCAAAAACGCTGAAATCAGTTTTCTTTTTCACCACCTTCTGGGCTGAATTTTCAAAAACGAATTCACTTTTCTTGTATTCTGATAATATGCCCTTATACAAAGTTTCAAGTCCTGCGCTCAAAAAAATGTTTGATCTCAATACAAACTATCAACCTCCTTTTTATCGCCTCAGGGGTTGAATTTTCAAAAACGCTGAAATAACTTTTTTTGATTTCTAATTATATGCCTTTAATCAAAGTTTCAAGTCCGGACGCTCAAAAAAAGGTTTGATCTCCATTCCATTCCAAACATTCAACCCCTGTTTAGGGTTCCGTACCCAAAGGGTAAAAACGGGACCCTATTACTGAGACTTCGCTGTCCGTCCGTCCGTCCGTCCGTCTGTCACCAGGCTGTTTCTCAAGAACGGTGATAGCTAGACAGTTGAAATTTTCATAGATGATGTATTTCTATTGCCGCTATAACAACAAATACTAAAAATAAAATAAAATAAATATTTAAGGGGGGCTCCCATACAACAAACTTGTTATAGATATATATATAGGTACGGAACCCTTCATGCGCGAGTCGGACTCGCACTTGCCCAATTTTTCACCATCTTCAGGGCTAGATATATTTTCAAAAACGCTGAATCACTTTTTTTGTATTCTAATAATACGCCTCTATTTAAAGTTTCAAGTCCCACACTCAAAAAAATGTTTAATCTTCATACAAACTTTCAACCCCTTTTCACCACCTTCAGGGCTGAATTTTCAAAAACGCTGAAATTTCTTTTCTTGTATTCTAATTATATGCACTAATACAAAGTTTAAAGTCCCGCGCTCAGAAAAAGGTTTGACCTCCATTCAAAGTTTCAACCCCTTATTTACCAGTTTCAGGGATGAATTTTCAAAAGCACTTAAATCAGTTTTCTTTTATTTTATTTTAATACCTATTTACAAAGTTTCAAGTTCCTAGCTTAAAATTAAAATTTAACCCCGAGACAAACTTTCATCCCCCTTTTAACCCTCTTAGAGGTTGAATTTATAATGACGTTAAATTAATGTTATTTTGTTATATTATATATGCCTTAGTCAAAGAATTTGTAATGGAATCAAACTTTCAACCCTTTTTAACCATTTTAGGGGACGAATTATTGAAAACGCTGAAATAACTTTCCTTGTATTTTAATTATATGCCTTTATACAAAGTTTAAAGTCCCACGCTCAAGAAAAGGTTTGAGCTCCATACAAACTTTCAACCCCCTTTTTACCACCTAAGAGGCTGAATTTTCAAAAACGCTGAAATCACTTTTGTTCCATTTTATTTGCATAACTTTTTACGAAGTTTAAAGTTCCTAGCTTAAAATTAAATTTGAACCCCAAGACGAACGTTCATCCCCCTTTTAACCCCCTTAGAGGTTGAATCTTTGATGATGTTAAATTAATGTTATTTTGTTATTATTGTATATGCCTTAATAAGAAGTTTCAAGGAATTTGTAATGGATTCACACTTTCAACCCCTTTTTAACCCTTTTAGCGGACGAATTTTTGAAAACGCTGAAATAACTTTTCTTGTATTCTAATAGTATGCCTTTACACAAAGATTCAAGTCCCGCGCTCAAAAAAATACTTGATCTCCATACAAACTTTAAACCCCTTTTTTACCATTTTAGGGGTCGAATTTTTGAAAACGCTGAAATGACTTTTCTTGTATTTAAATAGTATGCTTTTACACAAAGATTCAAGTCCCGCGCTCAAAAAAATACTTGATCTCCATACAAACTTTCAACCCCTTTTTTACCACCTTAGGGGATGAATTTTCAAAAACGCTGAAATTAGTTTTCTTTTACTTTATTTTAATATCTTCTAACAAAGTTTCAAGTTCCCAGCTATAAAAAAAACTTGTATCCCATACAAACTTTGCACCCCTTTTTAACACCCTTAGGGATTGAATTTTTCAAAATCGCTTCTTATCTCTAGCCCACGTTATAAAAGTAACCTACTGTGCAAAAATCAACTCTCTAACATTAGTAGTTTCGGCTGTGCGTTGATGAGTCAGTCAGGACTTCTTCTTTTATATATATAGACTAGCTGTTGCCCGCGACTTCGTCCGCGTGGAACCTTATCTTGAAAATTTTACATGTTTATTATTTTCAGACCTAAGCAATGTTGAAATTACTAAACGTGTTTTTTTTTTTGTTTTTTTACGAAATAGTAACGAACCCTCCGACTCGCTCTTGGCCTTTTTTTAGTTTTTTTTCGGCTAATGTGCTCTAATTACGCTGTACCATTATGAAATCAGGTAATCTACGAACGAATAGCTTTACGAAACTCGTTGAGTTTAAGGACGACGTTTATAAATTCTTTGATTCGAATAATAATGCCTTTATACAAAGTTTCAAGTACCGCACTCAAAAAAATGTTTGATCTTCATACACATTTTCAACCCCTTTTTCACCACCTTCAGGGCTGAATTTTCAAAAATGGCGAAATCGCTTTTCTTGTATTCTATTGATATACCTTTATATAAAGTTTCAAGTCCCGCACTCAAAAAAATGTTTGATCTTTATACAAACTTTCAACCCCTCTTTCACCACCTTCAGGGCTGAATTTTCAAAAACCCTGAAATTGCTTTTCTTGCATTCTAATAATATGCCTTTATACAAAGTTTCAAGTACCGCACTCAAAAAAATGTTTGATCTTCATACAAACTTTCAACCCATTTTCACCACCTTCAGGGCTGAATTTTTAAAAACCCTGAAATTGCTTTTCTTACATTCTAATAATATGCCTTTATACAAAGTTTCAAGTACCGCACTCAAAAAAATGTTTGATCTTGATACAAACTTTCAACCCCTTTTTCACCACCCTTAGGGCTGAATTTTCAAAAACCCTGAAATTACTTTTCTTGCATTCTAATAATATGCCTTTATACAAAGTTTCAACTACCGCACTCAAAAAAATGTTTGATCTTCATACAAATTTTAAACCCCTTTTTGACCACCTTCAGGGCTGAATTTTCAAAAACCTTGAAATTACTTTCTTGCATTTTAATAATATGCCTTTATACAAAGTTTCAAGTACCGCGCTCATTAAAATATTTGATCTTCATTAAAACTTTCAACCCCTTTTTCACCATCTTCAGGCCTGAATTTTCAAAAACGCTGAAATCGCCTTTCTTGTATACTAATAATATGCCCTTATACAAACTTTCAAGTCCTGCGCTCAAAATTTTTTTTGACCGCGATACAAATTTTCGACCACCTTCAGGGCTGAAATTTCAAAAACGCTGTAATGACTTTTCTTGTATTCTAATTCTATACCTTTATACAAAGTTTAAAGTCCCGCGCTCAGAAAAAGGTTTGATCGCCAATTCGCCATATAAACTTTCAACCCCTTTTTAACCCTTGTAGAGGACGAATTTTTGAAAACGCTGAAATTACTTTTCTTGTTTTATAATTATATGCCTTTATACAAAGTTTAAAGTTCCACGCTCAAGAATTTTTTTTATCTCTATACAAACTTTCAACCCCTTTTTTACCACCTTAGGGGATGAATTTTCAAAAACGCAGAAATTACTTTTCTTCCATTTTATTTGCATAACTTTTAACGAAGTTTGAAGTTTGTAGCTTAAAATTAAATTTGAACCCGAAGACGAACTTTCATCCCCCTTTTAACCCCCTTAGAGGTTGAATTTTTAAAACCGTTAAATTAATGTTATTTTGTTATTATTATATATGCCTTAATAAGAAGTTTCAAGGAATTTGTAATGGACTCAAACTTTCAACCCCTTTTTAACCCTTTTAGGGAACGAATTATTGAAAACGCTGAAATTATTTTTCTTGTATTTTAATAGTATGCCTTTAAACAAAGATTCAAGTCCCGCGCTCAAAAAAATACTTGATCTCCATACAAACTTTCAACCCCTTTTTTACCCCCTTACGGGATGACTTTTCAAAAACGGTGAAATTAGTTTTCTTTTATTTTATTTTAATATATATTTTGCAAAGTTTCAAGTTCCTAGCTTTAAAAAAAACTTGTACCCCATACAACCTTTCATCCCCTTTTTAACCCTCTTAGGGGTTGAATTTTTCAAAATCGCTTCTTATCTCTAGCCCACGTTATAAAAGTAACCTACTGTGAAAAAATCAACTCTCTAACATTAGTAGTTTCGGCTGTGCGTTGATGAGTCAGTCAGGACTTCTTCCTTTATATATATAGATTACAATACAAAGCTGTGATTTCACAACGGAATAAATTACATAATTACAATATAAAAATGATTACAAACATTTTAAAAGTCAACAACCCAAATTCTGTTTATGAAAATTGCCAGTTTAACATTTTGTATGGACAGGCAATGAATAAAGGCGTAATGCAACTTTTTCCCGGAGTTAACTATAGATAATTATATAAATTTATGAAACATGTAATGTCTCATTTTTTTTTAATGTGGGTACACCACAATTTGCGAAGTGTCTAACGCGCTGGACCGGTAATCCAGAGGTACCGGGTTCGATTCCCGGTCCCTTCCACACTTCCACCAGGTAGCTCCTTTTTCAATTTTTCTTTAAGCTTTGATCTTTGTATTCATGGTTTAGATAAATATATTTTTTACAATATTATGATGTTTTAATAATGAACGTTTTAAATGTTGGCCGAATGGTACTAATGTTTACACAATTAATAATTTATTGGAAACATTAATTATTAAATGAAACAACTTTGTCTCCGTACTTTTGGGCTTGTGTAATATGCAGGCCAAATGTAAAGAAATATGGTTGCTGTGATAAGTAACAACGGGACCCTATTACTAAGCTTCTGCTGTCCGTTTGTCTGTCTGTCTGTCCCTCTGTCACCAGGAAATTTTCACAGGTGATGTTTTTATGTTGCCGCTATAACAACAAATACTAAAAACAGAATAAAATAAATATTTAAGGGGGCTCCCATACAACAAACTTGTTATAGATTATGGTACGGAACCCTTCATGCGCGAGTCGGACTAGCACTTGCCCAATTTTTTATATTACGTCGTTGCTTAGACGACACATGAACAAAGAACAATTCTTATCTCTTTGAGTGAACTCTTCTTAGGACTAGCTTTTGGATAATAGTTGTGATAGTAAATCACAGCTTTTTAAAGACTGGAATGATAAGCCAAAAAGATATATGCTTTTTGGACATCTAAAATATGCAGTTTAATTTTGGTTGAATTTTCTTGAATGAGATTGAATCAATTGGAAGAATTGATATAATTAAGAGTTTTAGTATCTAAAAGTTTGATTATAACTATTGCTTATAACATAGAAGTTTACGAACAAAGAAAGCGCACAAGTCCACCTGCATTCAGGTGCAATATCTTGCTATAATACGAAAATTTACGATATAAATCTTCAACATGATTAATGGATATCAAACACGAACAAAACAAACCTTCGTGACATTCCAAAAAACACATTTACACACTTAAATCACTTCACTGCACAAAAACGGGCTGACTATTGCACTTTAATTGGTAACACTCATTCAGTTTAGAATTTCGAACAGATTTGAAAAAAGAACGCGCGGCGATGCGGCCTCGAAGCTTGGGGTGCCGCAGGCGACTGAACTACTGCATGGCTATAAAGTTGTGGGTTATCGGGGTAGGGTTGCCAGGGGGCGGAAAAAGCCCCACATTCCAGGGATTCACGGTCGGACGTTTTATTAAATTGTGCTGAGGCTTTCAAATATGTTTAGGTAAGTACTCATTTTCATATCTTTGTCGGTATGTTGGCGGGTAAAATAATGAATTAAGGTTTCAGGAAAAGTTAATTAAAATTAGTCCGAGCTATATGTGGCTCGCTACACGGTTTACACGATGAAGTACTTGGATTGGAAGATGTGTAGGTACATCTTGAGATATCTGTAATGCACTCGTCTGGAGGCATAATTTTATTATGGACGCAAATATTTTTAAAGCCTTTGCTTGAGATATCTTTCTGCTTCTGGAGTCATATCTATTAACTTGCAAGACTTGAGATCTCTAAGTATTCTCTGCAAGCTTTCTGCGAGGGAAATTGAGGAGGCGTATTTTGATTAGGTATTAGTGGCTAACGACGTTTACAACTGTTCACTACGAGGCATGCTGACGACTTGGGATTCTGGACGATTTAGGAAGGTGACGAATAGTGTACCCTTACTATGAGTTAACGTGACCGTACTCGCTACCGACAGCGTGAACAATATGTATGGAGTAAAGCGCCCCTAGTGGTAACTTTGTAAAACTACAATTCTCCATACAAATCCTTATGCAGTCGCAAATAGTGTCAATGTAAACTTCTACGCGTTTGGCTCGGTTTGTAGACACCTGCCTAGTGAGCCGGCGGTCCCGGGTTCGAATCCCGGCCAGGGCAAATATTTGAGTGATTAACTCGAATATTTGTGCTTGGGTCATGGTTGTTCTATGTATTTAAGTATTTATCTATATATATAAAACTCAAAGGTGACTGACTGACTGACTGACATAGTGATCTATCAACGCACAGCCCAAACCACTGGACGGATCGGGCTGAAATTTGGCATGCAGGTAGATGTTATGACGTAGGCATCCGCTAAGAAAGGATTTTTCAAAACTCACCCCCTAAAGGGGTGAAATGGGGTTCCAAAGTTTGTATGGGGAAATAAGATTGGTTATTATTATTTTATTTACAACTTCACAGGGGTATTTCTAACGATAAATGAGTAAACACGTGTTTCAGGTTTTTTGAAAATTCAACCCCTAAAAGGGAGAAATGTGGTGACAAAGTCTGAAAATCAATATGGGTATTGTTTTTATGGTTTATCGGGTCGCTGATTACGAAAACCGCAACGATTTTAAAATCGAACGTGGCGGACGAGAATTACCATCTCCCCTGTTGAGGTGAAATGGGGTTGAAATGTCTAAATAATAAACCGCTGGTTCTAGAGAGTCCAAATTTGGCACGTAGGTTCCTTATAAGGTGTAAGGGTGCACTAAGAAAGAATTTTTCAAAATTCACCCCTTAAAGGGGTAAAATGAGGGTCCAACGTTTGTATGGGGAAATAAGATTAGTTAGACTATTTTATTTGAAACTTTACAGGAGTATTTCTAACGATAAATGGGTAAACAACACGTCAACCCCTAAAAGGAAGAAATGTGTTGACAAAGTCTGAAAATCAACATGGGTATTATTTTTATTATTTATCAGGTCGCTGATTACGGGTACAACAATTATTTTAAAACTCAACGTAGCGGACGTAAAGTACCATTCCCCTGTGGCGGTGCGATGACGTTATGATTGTGGGTGTCATTTTCATGTTTTTTTGGGACATTTGTGGACATGAAAATTCTTGAAAGCATTTGTGCCTTATTGCAATTCAATCGGTGCAGTAGTTTTGCAGCAAATCGGTTGTAACAGACGGACTCACAGACAGCTACAAGTGATCCTATAAGGGATTTATTTTTGCTTTTGAGGTATGGAATGAGTCCCGTTATCCTAATAGATGTTTAAATTTGTATTTGGTGCCATTTCGATTGTCGTCAAGGCCAGTGCGGGTGGCGCGGCGAGACTGGAGTAGTCATCGGGAAACCTCCTGCAGCCGTAATAAATGCATTCAAACTTTTCAACAATAAAACGGCTAGACGGATATGCATGAGGGATAAGCAGATTATACCCTCTATATACATAAAACTCAAAGGTGACTGACTGACTGACTGACATAGTGATCTATCAACGCACAGCCCAAACCACTGGACGGATCGGGCTGAAATTTGGCATGCAGGTAGATGTTATGACGTAGGCATCCGCTAAGAAAGGATTTTTCAAAACTCACCCCCTAAAGGGGTGAAATGGGGTTCCAAAGTTTGTATGGGGAAATAAGATTGGTTATTATTATTTTATTTACAACTTCACAGGGGTATTTCTAACGATAAATGAGTAAACACGTGTTTCAGGTTTTTTGAAAATTCAACCCCTAAAAGGGAGAAATGTGGTGACAAAGTCTGAAAATCAATATGGGTATTGTTTTTATGGTTTATCGGGTCGCTGATTACGAAAACCGCAACGATTTTAAAATCGAACGTGGCGGACGAGAATTACCATCTCCCCTGTTGAGGTGAAATGGGGTTGAAATGTCTAAATAATAAACCGCTGGTTCTAGAGAGTCCAAATTTGGCACGTAGGTTCCTTATAAGGTGTAAGGGTGCACTAAGAAAGAATTTTTCAAAATTCACCCCTTAAAGGGGTAAAATGGGGGTCCAACGTTTGTATGGGGAAATAAGATTAGTTAGACTATTTTATTTGAAACTTTACAGGAGTATTTCTAACGATAAATGGGTAAACAACACGTCAACCCCTAAAAGGAAGAAATGTGTTGACAAAGTCTGAAAATCAACATGGGTATTATTTTTATTATTTATCAGGTCGCTGATTACGGGTACAACAATTATTTTAAAACTCAACGTAGCGGACGTAAAGTACCATTCCCCTGTGGCGGTGCGATGACGTTATGATTGTGGGTGTCATTTTCATGTTTTTTTGGGACATTTGTGGACATGAAAATTCTTGAAAGCATTTGTGCCTTATTGCAATTCAATCGGTGCAGTAGTTTTGCAGCAAATCGGTTGTAACAGACGGACTCACAGACAGCTACAAGTGATCCTATAAGGGATTTATTTTTGCTTTTGAGGTATGGAATGAGTCCCGTTATCCTAATAGATGTTTAAATTTGTATTTGGTGCCATTTCGATTGTCGTCAAGGCCAGTGCGGGTGGCGCGGCGAGACTGGAGTAGTCATCGGGAAACCTCCTGCAGCCGTAATAAATGCATTCAAACTTTTCAACAATAAAACGGCTAGACGGATATGCATGAGGGATAAGCAGATTATACCCTAACTTTAACAAATAGCCCACTTTTTATCCTGAAAAAAAGAGCATCGTTCCCGTAGGATAATGTTTATTGTATAGGAACGCGGGCGAAGCCGCGGGTTAATGCTAGTTTATCTATATAAGTACGTATATCGTCGTCTAGTACCCATAACACAAGCCTTCTTGAGCTTAATTTGGGACTAGATCGATTTGTGTGAGGTTGTCCGATATTTATTTATTTAAACTTATAGTAAAGAGTACCGAGGACGAGTTATATACCCAAGTCGTTTTAATAGCGAACGATATAAAAACTTTTACACAAGCAAATCAATTTATATTATACTCGTAACACATTCATTATGTAGGTAACGTATATCGTAGTCTTAGTAGGTATCGAAGACACAGATAACTGTACGTACCTGTACATTCGTAAACTACTATATAAACCTTATTACAAAGTAGGTCTATGGGTGTATAAAAAATAATTAACTGTGTTCGTTTGTACTCATAATTCAAGCATTGCTTGATACGGTATTTGATGACAATACAAATCAACAAGAAGTAATGAATTATTTTATAACTTTCCTTGGTTATTTTTAGAGTTCCGTACTTCCGTACTCAAAGGGTAAAACCGGGACCCTATTAAATTACCTAAACCTCCGTCTGTCTGTCTGTCACCAGGCTGTATCTCATGAATCGTGATAGATAGATGATGTACTGAGAGAGAGTAAAAATAATATTTAAGGAGTACCCATACAACAAACGTGACCGGTTACATTAGCCGCACCTCATTCGTATCCGACGCCATACATACCAGGGGTACATACTAAACTTAATCCGGCCAGTTAAGATGAGGCAAGTGTTATCACGGAACCCTCGGTGCGCGAGTCCGAATCGCACTTGCCCGTTTTGTTTCAGTTATTCAAAAATTTTCAAAATGGCGTAGTGATTGTGGTCAAATTTAATGGTAAATTACGAATTTCAACCACTGAAGCAAACTCGTTTGTGCGAACAAAAACCCCTTTGCAGTTTGCATAATAAGTAGCACTAATGAATATGTAACGATCGTTATAATTAGCTATGTGGGCTGTTTTTCTTCCATTTTCTTCTTTCTCTTTTACTGGAAAGGGTACCTTTTTGCTCTTTTATGTGTGAGGTCACCTTTAATGACATGACAGCTCAAATCAGCTACTCTATGAAATGTCAAAAACGATATGTTAGTATGAAGTTTCTATGAAGATACTGGTTTGTGACGTCACAAAAATCAATGATTAGACAAACGTACAAATCCAAGTCTTCTTTTTAGTTTTTGTGTAATTAAAAGTACCTAGTGTAATGCTAAATTAATGTTAGGGGCAGATTATTTGGTCCCGTGTAGTGTTTAGTTTTTGAAGTGTTTATTTATTTATGTATTTTATTTAAACTTTATTGCACAAAATACAGAAGTAAAAGTACAAATGGAAGACTTAATACCATGAGGCATTCTCTAACAGTCAACCACAAGGTCAAACAGAGACATTATTGGTGTGTTTAGTGCTTTCAATGATAACCATTTATTTAAGGTGTCATGAACAAGTTTTTGTCACAAAAGTTCTTTTATAAGTAAGTACACGTTTTATTGGCGATTGTACCTACAGCTCCATGATACCACATTTTTGTTTTGTCAAGTGAATAAATTTACAGAACGCAGAAAAACATTTGTTTTAAAGTACTTTTTAAGATTACTTGACTATTTCAAAGACGAACGAATATTGCACGATAATTAAAATAAAGAAATACAATATCTCCTCTCCGTTGCTAGCACAGAAACAGCAAGAAACAACGTGTTTGAGCTTTAATTATAGATTCAGCATCTGTCTAATGAACTACGGAGCGTTCTAAATTAATATACCTAAGACTTGTCGAATGTGCTCTGAAACTATAGCTCCACTTTTACAGATGCCAATCAATGTATTGTTCTATGTTATTATTCGTATAAAGTTCAGGATCTAATCTACGTAGATAGGTAGCTGCATTACCTATTGCAAAAAGATTTTTCTCAAACATGCAATGAAATATTTGTCTTTACGTTCCTTATAATAGGCTCGGAAGTATCGCTTTTTGGGAAAAGACTTGAAATGTTTGTATGATGTCGTAACATCAATTCATGTCTATGTGTTTATTAGTAGGTACTAATATTTGTGAAATAGTTGAACAAAAGGAGTATATTTAATTATATACAAAGATATAAAAAATATTGGCCAATTGCGAGTGGGACTCGCGCACGAAGGGTTCCGTACCATTATCTGTAAGTTGGTTGTATGGGAGCCCCCCTTAAATATTTATTTTATTTTATTTTTAGTATTTGTTGTTATAGCGGCAACAGAAATACATAATCTGTGAAAATGTCAACTGTCTAGCTATCACGGTTCATGAGATACAGCCTGGTGAGTCACCAGTGGTGACAGACAGACAGACGGACAACGGAGTCTTAGTAATAAGGTCCCGTTTTTTATCCTTGGGTATGGAACCCTAAAAACAACATTTTATAGATATTATATGTAGAATACTTGTACAAAATTATTTGGTATGTATGAAATTGCAATGACCTAACAGAGTTTCATGTTAATTGTTAAGGATATGAATGAATGAATATGAACGATAATTATGAATATTGTCTGTTTACAAAACGGGACTTTTACCGATCTATTACCGATTCGTAACCGCAGTTGGTAACCAGCTTCGAAACGGGGAAAAAACCATTTCATATTAACTGGCTTCAAAACAACAGGGAATTTCGGATTCCCATTTTGTAGCCAGTTACAAAACTTGGTTACACCTGATCAAACGGCACCAAAGGGATGATGCAGACCACATCCATCGACGCCACCCACGAGATCATCCGTCCACCTAATCGAGGCCCACGCATCTAATATCTGTGCAATCATTCATTCGGATGACGTTCACGAGCTACCGCCGACGTTTATATTTTGTTATGATTACATTATTTTTCTAAATATATTTTTGTTTACACGTATATTTTCTTTATCATTCATATTAAGTACCTAAACTTGACAAAATCTAATTGATATTTCACTCATGACGTCAAACGATAACCGATACCTGACAACTGAACGACAAAGCCGCCGCCAAAGTTTAGGTAAATGTGTACCCGAATTTCCGTACCTACCCTGATTATGGTTCCCTTGGCAGTGTCAACAAATGCAGCATAAATGTTCGTATCTTGATTGCGTTGACTTGAAAGTTTTTGTTTTTTCACAACTCCAAGGCCTAGCAGGCCTGGAGTACGATACAATACAACAATACTTTATTGCACACCAATAGAAGTTTACAAAAGGAAACAAGACAAATACAATTTATAAATAACGGTAGACAACAGGCGGTCTTATCGCTAAAAAGCGATCTCTTCCAGACAACCTTTGGGTAGTGAAATTGCAGCAGAAGGTGAAGGGAGCACATAATTAGAAAGAAAACAAGTACTTGACGTGAGTATTAGGAGTATTTGATGAAGAGGAAATACCACTCACTTTTCTCTCACTTTTTCATACAAATCGAGGTTTGGTTCTCGTCTGTTTCCTCCTACAAAACTTAACCAATCTTTACGTTAGAAACTTAATAGGAAGGAACTTTTCCGTCGGATCGTCGTGGTTGGCGCAGTGGTTAAGCAACTGCCTACTGAGCCGACGGTCCCGGGTTCGAATCCCGGCAAGGGCAAATATTTGTGTGATGAACACGAATATTTGTGCCTGGGTCATGGATGTTCTATGTATTTAAGTATTTATTTATCTATATAAGTGTGTATATCGTCGCCTAGTACCCATAACACAAGCCTTCTTGAGCTTAATTTGGGACTAGGTTGAGTTGTGTGAGGTTGTCTGATATTTATTTATTTATCGTTTCGATTATTGGGCAAAATATCATAGTGAGTCTTTGTGTGCTAAGCGTCCGTTTGCGGCGGATTTTTTTTGAAGCTCACAAATCAAAAAGGAACATTTTCTAAAAAAAAGGAACATTCTCTTTTTTTTTCCAAAAAAAGGTGTACATAATAACTGCATGCAATTGTAATTGTAATTCTCTCAAATTTTCTTCAATTTTACGTTCATTAGCCTTCTCTTTCCTGTTAGTTATCTCACTCCCGTCTCGTCCTGACACGACTATTTTTAGGGTTCCGTAGCCAAATGGCAAAAAACGGAACCCTTATAGATTCGTCATGTCTGTCTGTCTGTCTGTCTGTCTGTCTGTCTGTCTGTCCGTCTGTCCGTCCGTATGTCACAGCCATTTTTTTCCGAAACTATAAGAGCTATACTGTTGAAACTTGGTAGGTAGATGTATTCTGTGAACCGCATTAAGATTTTGATCCAAAAATAAAAAAAATAATAATAAATATTGGGGGCTCCCCATACTTAAAACTGAAACCCAAAATTTTTTTTTTCATCAAACACATACGTGTGGGGTATCTATGGATAGGTCTTCAAAAATGATATCGAGGTTTCTAAAATATTTTTTTTCTAAACCGAATAGTTGGCGTGACAGACGCTTCCAAAGTGGAAAAAAGTTGGTCCCCCCCCCCTCTAACTTCTAAAATAAGAAAATGAAAAATCTAAAAAAACATATGATGTACATTACTATAAAAACTACCAACGAAAATTGTTTTGAACGAGATCTGGTAAGTAGTTTTTTTTTAATACCTATTAATACCTAACTTTGCACCTAATTTATATGGGGCGCTATACATACCAGGTGCAAACTTAACTTAACCACTTAGGGATGGAAAGTGTTTGTACGGAACCCTCGGTGCGCGAGTCCGACTCGCACTTGGCCGGTTTTTTTCTTTCTCTTTTGAAATATGAATAAATTATTTAAGTTTAAACCACTTTCGTACGCCCGATTCTACGGGGGACTTTTCTTTCTCTACGAGGAGACAAAGTTGAAAAGAAAAGAAACTCTACTATTACAAAAATTTTGTTTTTAACCTAAAATATATCATGATTTTTCATTTTTTTTTTAAATGTTCCACCAAATATAATTAATTGATTTTGCGTATGCTAGTAGTTAATACTAGAAGCAATACATATGCTTTTTTTTGTAGTTGTACTTTCAAAAAAACTTGTTGATAAGAGCTGTCAAAAAATAAATTGACATTTATTTCTTTTATTGCTCACGTATAAAATATTAATTAAATTATAGGGTATACTCCCACTAAACTTACATAGCTGTGATTTTGTATCAATGCTCTAGCTGGTTTGGATTAGAAGATACACGAGTTTGAAAAAAAATGGGATAAAAATACATTTTTGACATTATCTCTGTGACAGTTCAAGATAGAGGGCTAAAAGTTGGAGTGATTACTAGTTATGAGGCCACCAACAATTGACATTTACCAATTCGAATATTCCTGACAGGGGCCACACGTCCTTCCTTAGCCTGCTTAACCCTTTGATGCAGAAAATCGCATAAAAAAAGCAAAAATGGCATGCAAAAGTACGAGAATCTTCGATTCTTATTCGCCCTTTTAACCCGGTTTGACGAATATAGCCGTCCTTTTTATAGCTAGAGGCACTTGGCACAAACCGAACCATGAATCAAATGAGAATTTAAACAATCGCCTTGGAAACAAATCGCATTTCGATAATAATTATACAACACTATTTTATCCTTATAGGTACAAGTATATTATCTATTTAAAAAAAAAACTTACCACATGCGCTCGCGCTTAAAAAAATCCTTTCCTTCTAGCGTTGAATACACTGCTCGCACATTTTCACTTCACTATAACAAGTCCACAAACGTCCAAACACTACAACTAATGTGACCTTTCCAATCGAAAATAAATCGATTCCTACATAAATCGAATTCGATTTTCAAAATGTCCGGCCGCCGCGTTCGCCGGACGGTTTGAATTTAGAACAAAACTCACACGCGTGCTTACCGGTCGTTTCTAAATATAATCTCGCTGGGCAGTCTCGACGGCCAGTATAAAATGAACCTCCTGAAATACTCCTGTAGTTATAACTTTGCTTTGGGTGAATGTTGGCCAATGCTCATTTTATATCGGTCGCCTAGTACCTATTATTTTGACTGGGTAACAGATATAAGAGCGTTCCCGGGCAAGGATTAATCTTTTCTAAATTAATTGGCTTTACGTAGGTATAGTTATTGGGAGGAATCCGGGAGACCGTCCATTCCAAAGGCCTCACTCCTCGTCGTTTACTTGTAGCATTTAGTTGCGATGGTTCTTGTAGCTACCAGGGGCCCACTTCATCAAGCTACCTTATGGAGCTACCAGACGATCGAGCGGTCTGACAGGCCGAGAGGGACGCTGCTATCTGTTAGAATGAGACCGTAATATACATCTCTGATTCTATCAGATAGCCGCATCCCCCTCAGTCCGCTGGACCGTTCGATCGTCTGCTAGAATAAACACGACTTGAAAGTGCATGTTGTGACGCCTAGAGACTATATTGTACAACTGTCTAAAATTTAAATTATTTAACATAAATTTCTTTGAGTTATTTCGTAGCATCAGTTATTTACTTTGAAGCCTTGAAACCTTATACATCTCAACGGAATTAAACGATAGAATGATTTTTTTTTGTTACTTACTATTCATTTAATTTGTATTTGTTTAAAAACATATTATTCAATAATCTACATAATTAAATCTAAAAGTTAAAACAAATATAAATATTTATAAAACCCAACTCTAAATAACCTAAAATACAATAATAATAAAAAAGGGGGTCATAAAAGTGTTAAGAACACATAACGGAACGTACGTGATGGCTGGCAACACAGGCACTGACAGCCAGATTGCCGCCGAGCGGAGTAGCTTTTCACTGATTCTTATATAAGATTGTTAATTGTTCAAGTTCAGTATAAAAATATATTGTTATCCAATAACTAGTGTTTTGATTCTTTATAGTTCAGAATCGGGATCTTCTAATTCCATGCCTACAAAATATTTCGGTCTATTAAATTGATTCTCATATGAAATCCTGATTGTCTTGTAAAACGAAGGAATGACGCTTTGCGTTCGTTTTACTTTGTATTTTTTTTTTTATAAAGGCACTACTTATTGGATAGTTTATTAAATAACGAGTATTATCGTGTTAACATTAAGTATATATTTGATAGTTTTCATTAAGACTTGGTGCAAGTAAACAATGTGGCGGTGACACGGTAAGTGTTAAAAAGGAAAAGGTTTTAGCAAACTTCAATGTCATGTCTTTGTCAATATATAATATGAATACTTCAACATGGTAGCAGAGCGTGGTTATTATATCGAAAAATATTGAAAAATATTTCGTTATATTTGTAATGAGCGAAGAAAAATATTTTTACATGTTATGTGATTGTGTAAAATAATTATTTTATGAAAATAATTAGCTACGATTTCAAACCAAATTCAAACAAGATCCGTCAAAATGTCAACTCCATCGACGAGCTGCAAAATTGATATTGGTTGTTTGGAAGGTAAAGAAAATTGGTCGACATGGCGCTGCAAGGTACTGTTACTGCTTCGAGGTACGCCTGGAGGATTGGACGCTATCAACGGCAACCTAAAGCCACCGACGCAACCCGGTGCAGCAGCTACATCGGCAGACCAGGCTAGTTATCAGAAAGCTCTACAAGACTATAATGAAAAAGATAGTGCCGCGATGCTCATGCTAATGGCAAATATGTCAGATGTCACTTTGCAAAAGGTAATGAGACTGACGAATGCGAAACAGATTTGGGATGAATTACATACTCTGTTCGACGGCACATCTGAGGATAAAAGCTATAACCTTTGCTACAGCTTCTTCAGTTATCGCAAAGATCCCCTACATGACATGTCCATGCATATATCCAAATTGAAGAACATATGGCATGAACTAAAGGTTGAGCTACGAAAGGACGAAACTAAATATGATCTTCCTGAGATATTACTCATATGCAAAATATTAGAAACGTTGCCTGATGATAGTTACTTCCCGTTCAAGTCAAGTTGGATGCTCATGTCAAAAAAGGACCGTAACATTGAAAATTTGACAGCGCAAATTTGCTGTTACGAAAGATCTCTGATGAATAAAGAAGACGATTCCGAAGCTCAAGCGCTAGTAATACAGAAGTCTTCTCACAAAATGAAGAAGAAATGCGGATATTGCAAACTTATTGGGCATAACGTCAAACAATGTCGAAAGTGGATCGCTGATGGAAAACCTCCCAAAGAATCACAACCATCTACAAGTCAATCTGTTAATAAGAACTTTAACTTAACCCTCATGCAAATTGAGACTAATGAAGCAGTGACCAACTTTGAAGATCTTGACAATTGGTATGTCGATAACGGTGCAACAAGCCATGTCACCTGTCAACCTGACATATTCTCCAATTTTCAACATTTTACTAAGAACCAGACGGTTACAACTGCAAATGGATCTACAACTGAAGCCATTGGGAAAGGAACAGTCGAATTGATTGCAGATATCCATGGTCGACAAGAGCATATCACATTATGCGATGTTTGGTACGTTCCCGCAATAAGACGCAACCTGTTTTCTGTACTCGCTGCTCAAGACAAGCTACAAAACAGTGTCTTCACATCCGAGAGAGAATCCTGTCAGCTGATAAATAATGGAAAAGTGAACTTGATTGGCACAAGAGTCAAGAATGGAGGTCTCTATAAGCTGAAAGTCCAGACTATTAGAAATCCAACTCCAGAAATGAACACTTTGTCAACGGAAAACACTTTGCAACTTTATCATGAAAGGTTCGCACATCAAAACAAAATACACGTAAAAAAATTGATTGAAAAGGAACTTGGTATCAAAGTCAAACTTGATTCTGAATTATGCACAGGATGTGTATATGGAAAGACACATAGACATAAATTTGGAAGAAGAGAAAGAGCTAAAGAACCAGGAGAGATAATACATAGTGACGTATGTGGTCCGTTTCCAAATTCTTTTATGAAGTTTCGGTATTTCGTACTGTTCAAAGATGACTACAGCAACTTTCGTCATGTCTACTTCATCAAGCAAAAGTCGGAAGTCAAAGACAAGCTTGTGCAGATGATCAATGAAACGAAGACAGCTGGTCATATTATAAAAACAATAATTAGTGACAATGGAGGAGAATTCAAAAACGAAGCCATTGAGAAGATACTTCATTCGCATGGCATACAGCACCGGTTTACAATGCCATATACACCAGAGCAAAACGGGTCCAGTGAACGAGAAAATCGAACTCTCGTTGAAGCCGCTCGCACTATGATGCATGCTCACGAAGAACTGCCATTTGCCTGTTGGTCAGAGCTTGTTAACACGGCTGCGTATATCCTGAACAGAACTGGGCCAACTTCTCAAGAAGGAAAGTCACCATTTGAGCTATGGTTTGGAAAGAAGCCGTCCATTAAACATTTGAGAGTCATTGGAACAGAATGTTTGGCGCATGTTCCCAAACAGAAGCGAACAAAGATGTCCAAGAAAGCTCAAAAATGTATTTTAATCGGATATGATGGTGATGATGGCTATCGGTTACTGGGATCTAATAAAAACAACGAACCTACATTGATCCGTTCGAGAGATGTGACATTTAAAGAAACTCTAATAAAATCAGTTGGATTGGAATATGATATATCTGAATCTGAGGTAGAGGATGAACAAACTACGACAGAAATCGAACTCAATTTCCCAAAGACTCCACAAAATCAACCAATGTTTGAAGCAAGGGAGGATATACCACAAAATGCGGAAGTAATGCCTCAAACATCGAATGATTTAAGTCAAGAAGAGGAAGATCTGGACGAGTCATCTCCTAAACCAGATGGATGTCGAATAAATTATTCAGACGAAGATCATGATGACATCCCTGATACAAGAACACTTCGTGACAGGTCTACACTGCGGGCTCCAAGCAGATATTCTTACAAAGCCTGTTTTTAAGCCCAGACTGGGATTTATTAGTGGGCTGATTGGCTTAACGCTTTAAAGTTTGCCAAAAAGGGAGGATGTTAAAAAGGAAAAGGTTTTAGCAAACTTCAATGTCATGTCTTTGTCAATATATAATATGAATACTTCAACAGTAAGTCCTTCAAAATCCGTAAGCAATTGGCCGGAGTGTATTGTACTACACTACACCATAACAAATTGGTAAGGTATTTTGCAGTACTTTGGATACTATGGGTGCATCGCTACTATTCTTGATGAAAGGAACTCGATTCTATTATTAATAAAATAAACTATATGTGTGTTGCATTCATGTGGCTTACTAAAATATCACTGTTTTTATGTGTGACATTAAAATAAAAGCCATACAATCTGGCGGCGTACTGATACTACTGATTGCATCTTAAAGTGTTCTATGATATGACATATATTGATTATTATTATGATTGGGTCTACTACTTACCTGTTTCATGTGGGCTTTACAGCAAGTTTTCATTATTTGTATGCATTTTGTAACATAATATTGGTGTGGTGTGTGGTTTTGCTTCTAAGTTTCACAGGTGAACTGAATTTTATATTTTATTTGAAACCTGGACAAGTTGGTTGTCGGTGAGATTCTGTAGTTAACAGAGGTAAATAGTTGCATTTGTAATTAAGCAACTGGTGGAGTAAATGAGGTATGAGTATTAGTTTATTTTAATATTGCATACTCAAGTAACTAATATATTATATAAAAACCATTATTGTTAGTTATTTAGTACAACTGGGATTATGTACCTACCTATAGTAAACCTGAACATATCAAGATATAATATAAATGACAACATTGATTGATTACACTATGAGTAATGCACATGGATATCTGAACAGTACAGAGGAATTCGGAAACATATCTCATAATTGATAAAGTGGTTCAAAGCCTAAACAAGAGTTAATATAAAATACCTTTTTGACTAACGGTATTATAATATATTGCTACTATTGTGTTTCTGTGGTGTATTGTGTTTTACAGAGAAATAGGATGTCTGGTGATTAATATGACAAGTTGCAAATTAACAGCAGGAAGGAGGCATTTGGTGCTATCAACAATCAGAATACCCCCCGTTGAACTATGTAACTACTATAATAGTAATTTTAATCATATAATATGATTTCAGATGCTTACCTAATTTCTTAAATTGGTGTTTGAATACAGACATCCAGTGTGAACAAATAGGAAATAAGATGATGAGAACCGAAGGTGTCCAAACAAAGGTGACAAGAATGTGGTTTGCTATTGGGGATATAGTGGTAATGGAATGATTAACAGCTTTCTTCAACTAGTGTTCAGCAAAGGTTATGATAAATAACAAATATCAACTGGTAAGAACGAATATTATGTCAGGTAAATATTGTAAGTATTATGTTATGACCTAATAGGTGAGTTTAAAGTTTACAATTAATTATACCTGTTGTAAGTATGTGTGAATGCAATCAACATGCACTGTTGATGTTATAAGTAATGTAGCTTGTTGATATTATATGTGTTTGTATGTAAAATACTCAATTTATATGGGACAAGGTCAAGAGTAAATTATAAGACATTTGTTCACACATTAATGTACTAATAAAGTGTGATCAAGCAATGCAATAATGGGTGCAAGCGATGCAACTTGTGTGGTAATGTATGTGTATATGTGGGTTTGTTAAATACTTAGAAATTATTCAGTATTTATTCCAAATAAGTGAAGACTTGAATAGTTAGAAGTGAACCATAAAGTATTTGGCAACAGGGCATGTAACATATAGTCTGCTTTGAGTGGTTATAATTTAAAATGTATTTAAAGGTTTAAACGAGTTGAGCCTATTGAGTTTTGCCAAGTTACATTGTGATCTCCAATAAGAACTTAGTTAATTAGTTGTGCGTGGTATTTTCCACAAGTCTACAAGCCTTGCTGCTGCTTGTGGCTTCATATACGGTGGGTGTGTAATGATCGGTATAAATATAAATAATATGATTTCATTGAGTATAGCGACGTTTAGTGTAATTTCAATGGATGTAGTAACTCATTGTATATAGTGATCATTTAATATAATTTCAAAATATATATTTTTATTTACTGTAATAATGTTTTGGTATAAGGCTTATTTATTATATTGTAATCATCATTATGTTAAATAGTGCTCATTTTATATACAAGTGACTAACTTAGGCATAATTGATTCCTTATTATTATAGCCATATTCATGATTCGAAAAATCTCGGTTCTGGCGATTCGTTCGTCGTCGTACCTAACCAAGTCTGACTTGCCTTAAGGTAGATTAGGTAAGTAATGATTCTGACTTCAGGAAAGACACGAGTTAGGATATCATCTATGTTATCTAGTGAAAGGGATAGCAACCTTTCCGCCCTTACCTATTATTATGCTAACTGTACATCAGATAGAATTAACGTTATATTATATCTCATTTGTTTTGTGGGGAGTATGCATTATATTAAATGTTATTCAATCAAATGATCTTTGTATGGAATGATGATTGTAACATATGTGACTGTATTGAGTGTTTTTGTATCGGTTGGGAATTGTATCGAATGAGCATTGTACCGACTAAAACTAGTACAAATAAATTGATACGCATAGTTCCGCACCCCATGTACGGTACTTGGAGATCCTAGGTACTTCCATCTTGTATGCTTCTACCTGTTTGCAATCTAGTAGAATATGTTGGTGGTTTCTTTCTGCCTCCACGCATGCTCTGCATAGAGAGCTGTCTGTTATACCTAAATGGAAAAGGCGTTTGTTCAGAGTATTATGTCCCGCTATTATTCCTACCATTTTGCGAAGTTGGTTCCTGTGGATTTATTTATTTATTTATTTAATCTTTATTGCACAAAAGAAAAACTGATCGTACAAAAGGCGGACTTAATGCCATAGGGCATTCTCTACCAGTCAACCATCGGGCAAAGCAGATAAGGTTGTGGGCGGTGCAACTAACTTAAATAGGTTTTAATAGATAATAGTCCATTGAATAAAAAGTTCTAGAGTGCGTGAGTTAGTAACGTAAGATGTTTCTTCGGAAACATGTCAAGAGTCCCTAGGTAATAAACATACTAAAACCCCGGGACACTAGGAGGAGCCCCGGAGTGGGGGGAGGGGGGGAAAGGGTCCATTTTTTCATTTTTCGCTTAAATCTCAAAAACGGTACATGTTAGAGAAAAACTTTCAAGGAAAAGTTGAAAGGCCATAAAATTATCTACAAGTTGCACCTAAATAATTTTTTCCTATATCCTACCGTTTCTGAGTTACACGCAGTAAAAAATGATTTTGGCTCAAACAATTTCCCCATACTACATACCCATGTTTATCACATCAATCGATCAAAAAATATTTCTTTCTCCCAAAAAACTCAAATGTGCAACTTGTGACCGGTACTGATAGATTGCTCTTAATCAGGTCTATAATTGGTAAAGTAAACACATTCCTCCATGGAAGCCTTTAGGAGGAATCGATTGTCAAAATATTATATTAGGGTAGTTTGAGTTACTGAACTTGATCTTTTTATTTGTTCTTCCAAAAAAACTCAAAAGTGCAACTTGTGACCGGTACAGATAGATTGCTCATAATTAGGTCTATCATTGATAAAAATACCAGATTCCACCACGGAGGCGTTTACGGGGAATTGAATTTTATTAGGGTAGTTACGATACTTGAACTTTTTATTTTTTTTTCTTCCAAAAAGCTCAAAAGTGCAACTTGTGACCGGTACTGATAGATTGCTCTTAATTAGGTCAATCATTGGTAAAAAAAGCACATTCCTCCATGGAAGCCTTTAGGAGGAATTGATTGTCAAAATATTATATTAGGGTAGTTACGCAACTTGACCTTTTTATTTTTTTTCTTCCAAAAAGCTCAAAAGTGCAACTTGTGACCGGTACTGATAGATTGCTCTTAATTAGGTCTATAATTGGTAAAAAAAACACATTCCTCCATGGAAGCCTTTAGGAGGAATCGATTGTCAAAATATTATATAAGGGTAGTTTTCGAATTTTTCACCTTTCATGGGATGTAGCGCGAAAGCGGCTGCGAATAGAAAAAAAATATTTAGGTACAACTTGTAGATAATTTTATGGCCTTTCAACTTTTCCTTGAAAGTTTTTCTCTAACATGTACCGTTTTTGAGATTTAAGCGAAAAATGAAAAAATGGACCCTTTCCCCCCCTCCCCCCACTCCGGGGCTCCACCTAGTGTCCGGGGTTTTAGTATGTTTATTACCTAGGGACTCTTGAAATGTTTCCGAAGAAACATCTTACGTTACTAACTCACGCACTCTAGACCCCCCTTGGAGGGACTCATTCAATGGACTATAAATACTTAGATAAATACATATGTTTATTATATATACATAATATAAATATATATGGACTAAAAATCAAAACAGACATGCTAAGACATGGATTCTCAGTAAGATGGTGCGAGTTTGTGATTGCTACTCGGAAGTATTTCTTTTGTCTGTCTAAATGTTCCTAGATCTTCCCAGTATTTCTGTTATTGGTACAGTTGTATATGTAAGGTTGTGGTAGGGGTATTATGGGCTCTGGTCCGCATGGAGGTGTCTCTGATCCCTGTATCTATTTTAATGTTAAGAACCTATGTTTCACATGGATTGATAACGATCAAAATGATGTTTGACAAGTAAGCACCTAATATAAAAACAATTAGTTGATTTCACAGTTAACAGTGACTTACTTAAACTTAAAGCACATTTGAATATGGAATTTTTATGGAATGACTACCTGCTCAGCACATTAAAAGTTAATAAAAATGGGTAAATATGATAAAATATTACTATGACTGTTTATAAAAATTAAAAAGAAAACTGAGTTGTCATGCATTTGGAAAGTCATTTGATTATTTTTGCACGTTACAAGACCGCTCATGGCAGACCTATAGTTATAATGTGTGGTTAGAATGCAAGCTAAGTTAACTTGTTTTTTAATTTACTGGGCAAAGCAAGTTGTGTTTATTATGGTTTTAACCAATACCTACTCAAGTATGTTTATGGTCGTGCAACTTGTGAGTTATGACTTATGGAAAATGTGAATGTGCTCATTTTAGCATTTAAATACCCTTTTGAATGTGTAAAGACCCTTTTAAATACCTATGCAATATGTATGCAGGTTATTCTTATGTAGTTATGTTTTGCGAAGGTTGCCTGAGTTCTAGTGTAAACATGGCCACACACTTTTCTTCTGTCGGTTCACTCTCGGGGTGGACCGATGACCTTGTAAGGATATCAGTGGATAATATGGAGTAATAGAAATAATATCACGGAAATTAAATGATATCTTAGGTAATGAGCAAGTTGTTCGGTTTGAATCCGAATTACTAAGGGCAGAAGCACCTATATTTAGGAATAGTCTGTTTAGTAAGATTTCGGAAAAGCATCTAAAATTAAGGCTAAAGCAGCTGTGAGAATGCGTTTCCATACTACTTTTTAATTCAATACAATTCAATTATTTATTGATAACAACAGTTACAAGTCAAATTATTTACATTTCAAGGTTTACATAACTCATTATTATTACATTTACAACATTACATTAAATTTAGTATTATTATTACATCGATTTAATTATTTTTGTTTAGAAATTCATCCACTGAGTAGAAGAATTATCTATTAGTTTTTGTCTCGTTGTTTTTTTCTATTAGTGTTTAGTTTTTTGATATGGCGATCTGGAATCTGTGGACTAGTATGAAAGCAATTGGTTAAATGATCAGATTCGGTTTGATTCCTTTACCTGTAAATTACAGGCTTAGTGCAATATGCATACCGAAACTGTTCTGGTGTTCTGTGTCTGTTTCTAGTGTTCCAGAGGCCGATGCAATTTGGACGATGCCTTCTGGACTGATTCATTCTGGACGATGCCGATCTGTGCAAACGGTAGCCGGACTATTTATCTGGAGGTTATCGAAGCACCTGGTGCGTGCAAGCGACACCCAGGACTTTATTTTCTGGACGAGGCCGGAGCACCCGATCTGTGCAAACGGTAGCCGGACTATTTTTCTGGAGGATATCGAAGCCCCTGGTTTGTGCAAGCGACTCTTGAAATGTCAACCATCACTGGAGGAGGCAGAAGCACCTTGTGCGTGGAAGCGGTACCCAAACTTATTCTTACCTACTGTAGATTACTATTACTACTATTTTGAACTTATTTGGGGTAAACAGTATATTAATAAGATTATGTGTCATAACTGAATATATATTTGCTGTCATGATTTTGTAAGACATCAGAAGCTGAAATGAAATGAAAAGAAACATTGAAATGAAATGAAAAGAAATATTGAAATGAAATGAAAAAAATATTGAAATGAAATGAAATAAAATATTTATTAGTTGCGGAATATGGGTGGGTTACATAGGTATCACAATGTTTATTATAAGCGTTGTTCTCCATACTCTACTTACTCAGCATGCGAATATTGGTGTCTAAATGTTGATGTTTCTCTATATCAACAAAATAGAGAAGTTGTTATTCTAGAAGTATATATTATCTCGTATTCAGAAACTATCTTATTGAATAAAAGTTAAATTCGCATAGCAATGCATAAAATTTCAGGCTCAAGATAAGGTCTTTTATATCTCTCGGAAGTTTGTTGCATATTTTAGTACACATGAAGTAGAGACTGCCAGCTGTTTGTGTTGGACGTGATTTAGGTACTTTTAGCAGATTACCTGCTAAAAGCTAGTTATACCTCGTGATAATCGAAGACATAAGAAGCCGTTGCAACCTCAACATATACCTCGCTATTAACCACTCAATTGCTTTTGATAACTACAGCTACTGGTCAACACTCTTATTTTATTATATAAATAGAGTTCATCTCGAATTTCGAAGCAAGTGAGTGGAGCGGCGATCTACCATAGACTGTTCTTGTTTCAAAAATATTGAATGGGGTCATTCAATTAGTGGCGGATGGCCGAACGTAATATTAACAAGTGTGATTTTGTACCTAGGAAATGTAAATGTAACTATTTAATCTTTTCGTTCTCAGTCAGAAAGTTGTTAGTAACGTAGCAGGGTGTCGTTGCGAGATACATGATTGCTTAACCTCTCGTTTGCAATGTCAAAATTTGCTAGTCAAATTGAGACTAACTGATATTTTAACGTCAGGTTCAAATGTCATGCACAGAGCTGCACTTAAGCATACAAGGGGTAAAATGTAATTTTGGTCATGTTCTGACTTAATTTTTTTATTCTATCTAATTATTAGACTGCGAACTTCTTGTTTTAAGATAGCTAATGAAAAAAAATACTGAGTATTCGATTTAGGTAACTACATAGTTAGAAATTATGTAGGTATATATTTCAATACCTAGTGAAAAATAACGTTGCCGTTTTGTGTAATAATAATAATGTTAATAAATTTAATTTGTTTGTGTTTCGAAGAGTTGAATATACAGTAATTATAATTACATACTAAATAACTGAAGTGGTTACAGATAATTTTATTATCTGACAATGATAACATCATTAATGTACTCTTAAGATGAATCGTAGTGGTTGCCACGTCACTATTCACAAACATCTTTGTTTCCATGAGCTGTATGCGAGGACTGCTATGAACGACTGCTGTGGCGGACTGCACGAGCTGTTCCGCACGTCTTTGTGGATTGAAAGCGTGGCACCCAAGGCTGATTATGCGAGTGGAAGCCGCCTCTACTATGCTGGAATAAACTGTGAGTTCGTTCCATGTCTGATAGGGAATCTACCGGGGTGAATGTGTATACGGATGGTCATTCATTTTAACAGTGTCGGTCGCTTTGATGTCATGATTGATGTCAATTAATCCTATTACTGAATCTGTACAATCGCAGCATTGTAACTAAAAAAAAAAATAACATAAGAAAATGCATTTATATCATAACTAATTAGCTATCGTATCAGACAACTTAGTGATGTCAAATTATGTTATAATTTGGGTAGAATAATGTACGTCATATACCTACATGTCAATACAATTCCATCTCTAGTTGAAATGAATTTGTAATCTCTTTGAATCAGAATAAAGTGAATATATTGCAGCCCAAGTACGCCCCAAGACGATTGTAACGGTTTCCCTAAATATGTTTTTGGTCTACTCGCAGAGCTAAGGTGACGAGCAGGGCGGGAGTCCGCTGCAACTGATTCGAGTGAAGTTTGCTGAGACGAGCGTGCTGATGCTGTTGGTCAAGTTGAAGAAGGTCTTGATGAGATGACCTTCGTGGACGAAGGTTATACCAGGATGGCCGACTGTTAAGAACACATAACGGAACGTACGTGATGGCTGGCAACACAGGCACTGACAGCCAGATTGCCGCCGAGCGGAGTAGCTTTTCACTGATTCTTATATAAGATTGTTAATTGTTCAAGTTCAGTATAAAAATATATTGTTATCCAATAACTAGTGTTTTGATTCTTTATAAAAGGAATACCCCATCCAAAAGGTCCGCCTGCGGCATGGTCCCCAGTATGCTGGCGGCGTTACCTCTTTGTATGGCCAGAGAGATTCTCTGGCAGAGGTAGGCGCCAGCTCTGGGGTCACCCGAAGCGTCGATCAGCCGTTAAAATGAATTATATATATTGCATGTCGTGACGCCTAGACTCTAGGCCCTAGAGACTTCTACATCTCTGAAATATTCATTTTATTTCATATATTTATTACTGCACACACTATATTATGTATTTACCTAGTTATAATATAATTGTACTTTACGTCAAAATTACTTACTGTTTAGTTTCTTTCGCCTTTCTTCTCAACAGCGATCTCCTCTTGTGAAATGCCGGTAGATTCAGATTCAGACATGTGAAAGTGCCCTTGCGGCCTATTTAGAGAATAAACGTTTTGATTTTGATTGGAATTGAAGCCGGTTTTGGTTAGCCACGGGCTAAGTGTCGTCCGTGTGCGCATCGGTCACAACGTCAAGGTCACAAGCAACACGTCTCTATGATTGGTTCGTAGACACGCACACATACAACCAAAAGCGGCTTCATCTTTTGCAAATCTGTTGTATGAAGACTCCTGTTCGAGGCGTATTTATTCTAAGGAAGTTACAAACTAAACGCGCAAGTTTCTAATATATGAAGTTGAAAATGGACTTCCGAAACACTTGTACTATTATCTATTCTGTGGTGAAACGCCACAGGAGCTAATTCTTTAAAGTTTTGCGATACGGCCATATAATATGCATTTTGCTATCCGAGCCGCATTGTGCACCTTTATATTAATTTTACCATACTTTTCTAAGTAAAATATCAACCAGGGTTAAGGATATTTTTACCCAACTACGGCGAAGCAGAAAAAGAGCTTAGACTTTTTCTTCCGCGCGGACGAAGTTCACGGGCAGCTTCCAACAAAATATTGAACCAGAGAATACGAAACATAAAAAATAATATGACACATTTATCTAAATTATTTATTGATTCAAATTCACAAAAGTAAATATTCATATAGTAAATCTTTAGTTTTTAAAGATTAGTCAAACATATATTTATGATTATTTAGATACCTACTATTGATTCAAGTCTGAAAGTATTTCAATCTGGACCCTGGGGCATACCCAGTAAGGCATATTCTTAGTTAATTGTACTAACTTTTACCCCGCCGCTTCGCTCGCATAGAAATATAAAATGTGGTAAATTTCATAACACCAAAACATTTCATGTAAAATTGGCGGCCAAGACTCACATGCTCATAACGCTTTCGCACTTATCCCACTCTCTTACGGCATAGGGACAGCTTTTAAATCTCGAACATTAAAAAACCCAGCCGAGTGCGAATCTAGCTCGCGCACCGAGGGTTCCGTACACCCAAGTATATCTCATTTTAACTAGCCGGCTTAAGTTTGCATCCGCTTTTTAGGGTTCCGTAACCAAAGGGTAAAAAACGGGACCATTACTAAGACTCCGCTGTCTGTCCGTGATGTCCGTCTATCTGTCTTTCTGTCTGATCGTCTGTCACCAGGCTGTATCTCATGAATCGTGATAGTAGACAGATGATGTATTTAAAACTACTAAAAACATAATAAAGTAAATATTTAAATGGGAGTGGGAAATGGGAGCCCCCGATACAACAAATGTGATCTATTGCGTTAACTTTGCACCTCATTTGTATGCGGCGCCATACATACCAGGTACAAACTTAACTAAATCCAGCCAGTTAAGCCCGGGCGCGCGAAACCGACATTTTTTTTGTTGCTCTGGGTCCAGAAACCTAAAACCTACTGTACTTTCTTGTTTCAGTACATATGCTCGAGCTGTTGACGAATGAACACTGACATACTTGGTTGTATGGGTTAAAATGGAATTGTATATCTATCTTGCTCGTACTTATGCGATTTTAATAAGAGCGTGCGAGAGAGGGGTAAAAGCCGAATCGTTAACTGATTTTAATCGTACGATTCATGAAAGTATAATTTCTCGGCTAGCCATCCTCTAGATTTCAATAGTTCCGTAACAACTTCAGATAATATCAAATGGGGATTTTCATTCAGCAATTCTTGAACTTCAGAACGTTTATAACCATTTACGCCAAGTTTTATTCTGGAACAATTGTTATCTCGAAAGTCTTTATATTTTAAACCTTTACATAATTGTTCCATAATTGGATGTTCACATCCTGGTTCAACTTCTATAACGGGAATATTTGTCGCTCTATATAGTTCTGCAATTCTTTTTAATTCTTCGTTAAGTTTGCTAATTTGTTCTTCATTTAAATACGTAGGAGAAATCTTAACAGTATCTCTATTATCTGAATTGACAACTTCTCCAATTGTTTTCTTACTAACTCCCGAATCCCTTATACAATCTTTTATTTCATCGCAGTTTCGTTTTAATTCTTCGCTTAATTTACTGATTTGATCTGCATTGAAATATCGATCTTGGTCTAAACTGGCCTTTCCATCGGTTATTTTAGCTTCGAAATTTCTTAAATAATCTTTTATTTCGCTCAACTCATTACTGATGGATTGAAGAACAATATTTTGAGTGTCTTTATTATCATTTTTATTATCATCATCTTGGCGATATGCTTCTGTTTGACACATGTAATTGAATGAGATTTTCGATGGATCTTGTAGTCGCTTTGTCTCAATGTTTTCTGTATTTTCCTCAGATTGCTTGTCTAGATCAGCTTTCTCTTTTTCATCAACCAAATGTGATTTGTCAGTGGTATTATTCTGGAAGTGAATACTTGCTTCGTCATTACCGAACAGGAGTGTATTGCTATTTTTAACCTGCTGTGCAATAATCTTTGTAATGATTTGCTGTTGATCCATCTTCTTGTCCAACTCCGAGATTTTTTTGTCTATTATACTGATATTTCTATTCATTTGCTTCAATATTTCCATCATGTTCGCTGTCATATTCAGTTTAAAGGGTTTTCTTCTTCGAGTGTAGGTATACTTATTGAGAACTCCACGCACACCTTAAACCAAAATATACGATATTGATTTAAAAAATACATAATTAACTTTTTTTGAATTATTTTTCTACTCTGCATCAACTTGAAGTATCTCTGTTTGGCCCTATAGGCGACTGGTAGAGAATGCCATTAGGCATAAAGTTTACCAGTCGCAATAAAGTTTAAATAAATAAACAAGTGACAAACAGGCAATTCCTAAACAAGAATTCATTTGTTATGTTCTGGTTTAGTAGCATTTTTAACCCACTCATTAAATGAGGGTGTCATGATTACCAGGAAAAGTTCGGGATTTTTTTAAATTTTTGAATTAAGCTTATGTTGGCGAGGGTATAAGGGTATATCCGTTCAAAAATGCCGATAGTTTTAGATTATTTTCTCTATGATGTAACATATTTCTTAACATATTTATCAATGTTACTACTTAGAACAGGGCCAATGCGATTTATTAACTTATAAATTTTAGTATACCTAAATAACAGAGATGAATGGAAGAAGAAAACATGTTGTGCCGACCCTACATAAGTGGGATAAGGGCAGGGAGATGATGAAATTTTAGTATACCTACAGTTTGAATTTCTCAAAGATAATTTTTGTTTCAAATACTACTCGAACTTGACAAAATTCACGCAGAAAGCTGTTCACGCAATGTAGGTAAGCATGAAATAGCTTTGTTACTACCTAGAACTTAGGGAAAAGTAGGTATCATTCACTTCAAAAAGTTGGTTTAAATTATCAATATATTTGTCATAATAAGTATGAAAAAAAAAAACAATTTTCGAAGGAATAAGGCCTCTTCAATGAGTTTCACCAATTGCTTTTGTTTTGTTTGGTAGATCATGACGCAGAAATTAATTTAGTGCTTTTTGAGAAAATCGATGAAAACCAAAATAAGTAAGTATATAACTATTTCGCACATTAATGTCGGTTATTTTTCGTGAAAAAGTGATTACCTACTTATATCTGGGTATAACCGTTATGAAATAAGTAATAAGTAGTTATCTAAGTAAATAATTTCAACTTACCTTCGCTATTTATATCACAGTTTGCATTTAATCGTTCAATGTCTAATAGAAACCATCAGAACGTTGATTTTCATAACTGTTTTCTGTTGATAGTCAGGATTAATTTATTTTCGTTAACTTTTTACACTGTCGATACTTCGACTCAAAGAAAACAAATTTTAGGTTAGAATAAATAAATCATGGTAGAAGAAAACAAGGTACTTATGGCACTTTGAAATGACAGGCGAGACTCGCGCTATGATTGGTTGGACGGTTCTGTCAATCCGTTTGTGTTGCCAGTGGTGTATCATAATACTCCCCGATTCCCTTGTTACCTGTATGAATCCCATAAAAGCGTGAGTGTTTTAAATCAAATATTACGGCCAAATAAAGTTTAGTTAAATAACTGTACCTAATGCATTCATGCATATCATTTTTGTAAGACTGTCGGCTGACATTTTTTCCTTACAATTATTTTGTTACTATAAAGCGGCAATTAAACAGTGACGTAGAAAGGCTGACTTGCCGGAGTGCTATACCTTGTTTTCTTTATACATCCATCCAGATATCATTAGTAGCCACTAGTACCCGGAACATACAAATATAAAAATAATTGCAAAATCTTCTTGCGTCATGTCTCAAAAAAACATTATCGAACAAGTAGTTACGAGCATATTTATATAAATAAAGTACCTACTAGTGCAGAGTGTCGCTAAGTTAGAATGTAGATATAAGGTGTACTCGGCTAATTCCGAATGGCGGGTAATTCCGAAAATGACTGATATTTAACAAACGGGGTAACATTTTTTGCGCTAGCAACACTTCTTACTGTAGAAGTGTAGGTATAGTATCTGAGGAAGTGTTGCTAGCGCAAAAAAATTTACCCCGTTTGTTAGATATCAGTCATTTTCGGAATTATCCACCATTCGGAATTAGCCGAGTAAACCTTATAATCTCTTCTAATAAACCTATTTATGATGCATCGACGATGACATGTCAACTTTGATAACATTTGACACATAATATTATCGGCATTTGTTTTATTTGCATTTCGTGTTAGAAAATGCATAACTTTAAGTGTAAGTAGTCTTGTGAAAAAACTTAAAAAAATATTGATGGCAAGAAAAAAAGCATAAAAACTGGGCAAGAGGCTGATTTAAATAGCAAATGCACAAATAAGTGTATTAATATCACTGATTTTAAACTTTTTCTCACAAGACTTAACACTTTGTTATTCTTTTTCTAACACACAAAATGCAAATAAATCAAATGCAGATAATATTACGTGGGGCAGCTTCCAATAAATATTGAACCAGTGAATACAAAACATGAAAGCTGGCTCGTTCGTCGCCCAACGCATTGGCATTGCCGTCCAGCGAGGTAAGGGCCAAAACACAATTACAAGACAAGACATCGCATCGTCGTACGACGCGAAATCGTGCCACGGTTTGCACCGTGGCACACGTCGTGTCGTGGAAATGCATAAATCCCGAAATGAACCTTATAATGACATATTCATGTGACAAGATGCAAAATTAAAATTCAGTTTACAATCTCACGACGTCGCATCGTGGCACCGCACGATGCGATGTCGTGTCTTGTAATTGTGTTTTTGCCCTAACGCGGCCAGCCTTATGGGCACCCTACCCAGTGATAGTGACCTAAGGGATATAATGTACATAATAGTTTCGGTCCCAATAGTTTAGGTACGTTTAAATAGATCGTAAGTTTCTTAAGGTTTAGTTATATACTTTATTTTGTTTTTTTTTTCTTTAATAAATTGTCTCAGTATGAAAAGTATGATAGGTCGTCACGAAATAACGATAAATTGTAAAAGTGGACATTGATGTACCTAAACATGAAAATAATATGACACATTTATCTAAATTATTTATTGATTCAAATTCACAAAAGTTATAGTAAATCTTTAGTTTTTAAAGATTAGTCAAACATAAATTATATTTATTTTAACTTAGATACTATTGATTCAAAAGTCTGAAAGTATTTCAATCTGGACCCTGTGGCATACCCAGTAAGGCATGATTTATATAAATATCTCTCACTCACTTGCTCATAACGCTTTCGCACTTATCCCACTCTCTTACGGCCTAGGGATACGTAAAGGCATTTAGATCTCGAACATTAAAAACCCCAGCCGAGTGCGAATCTAGCTCGCGCACCGAGGGTTCCGTACACACAAGTATATCTCATCTTAACTGGCCGGCTTAAGTTTGCATCCGCTTTTTAGGGTTCCGTACCCAAAGGGGAAAAAACGGGACCATTACTAAGACGCCGCTGTCCGTCCATCTATCTGTCTTTCTCTCTGATCGTCTGTCACTAGGCTGTATCTCATGAATCGTGATAGCTAGACAGATGATGTATTTCTGTTGCCGCTATAACAAAAACTACTAAAATAGAATAAAGTAAATACATTTAAATGGGAGTGGGAAATAGGAGCAACAACTACAACAAATGTGATCGGTTGCGTTAACTTTGCACCTCATTTGTATGCGGCGCCATACATACCGGGTACAAACTTAACTTAACCCGGCCAGTTAAGCCAGGACGCGCGAGTCCGACATGCACTTGGCCGGTTTGTTGCCCTCTGACCCTGAAAACTACTGTACTTTTTAGGGTTCCGTAGCCAAATGGCAAAAAACGGAACCCTTATAGATTCGTCATGTCTGTCTGTCCGTCTGTCTGTCCGTCCGTATGTCACAGCCATTTTTTTCCGAAACTATAAGAGCTATACTGTTGAAACTTGGTAGGTAGATGTATTCTGTGAACCGCATTAAGATTTTGATGCAAAAAAAAAAAAAAATATTGGGGGCTCCTCATACTTAGAACTGAAACTCAAAAATTTTTTTTTCATCAAACATACGTGTGGGGTATCTATGGATAGGTCTTCAAAAATGATATCGAGGTGTCTAAAATATTATTTTTCTAAACCGAATAGTTTGCGTGACAGACGCTTCCAGTGGAAAAAAGTTGGTCCCCCCCCCCTCTAACTTCTAAAATAAGAAAATGAAAAATCTAAAAAAAACATATGATGTACATTACTATAAAACTACCAACGAAAATTGTTTTGAACGAGATCTAGTAAGTAGTTTTTTTTAAATATTTTAATACCTATCTTTGCACCTAATTTATATGGGGCGCTATACATACCAGGTGCAAACTTAACTTAACCACTTAGGGATGGAAAGTGTTTGTACGGAACCCTCGGTGCGCGAGTCCGACTCGCACTTGGCCGGTTTTTTTTTTGTTTCGGTACATATGCTCGAGCTGTTGACGAATGAACACTGACATACTTGGTTCTATGGGTTATAATGGAATTGGGTTGTCTAAGTTATACTCGTCAAAACAAAATAAGGGCCACTTATATATTTTCGTTTTATTGTTAATTATTGGACATATACTAATTAATAAGTGGCTTTAATTAATAATTTCCCGCATCCTTCAGTAACCACCTTATTCATACTGTTGTTTAAGTCTCATAGCAGACCAGAAATTAATCCAAACAAAAAAAAACGATTTTTTTATTCTGCTAAAAGCTAATTTCTGTTCATCTGTTGGCGAATTAATCATACTGTACCAGTAATGCCACGACAACCAAGGCACATGGACACTATTACTGGCACCAGAGCCGTTACAATGATTGCTGAGGGTTATTCGCAGCGGTCTGCAGCTGATGCGTTAGGATTTTCTCGCAGAGCCATCCAAAATGTGTGGAATCGCTTTCAAGAGATTGGCAGTACTATGGGATGGTCTGGGTCGGGTAGAGTGCATGTGACTACGGCACAAGAGGGTCGTTACATCCGGTTAAGTGTCCGACGAGAGCGTTCGGTGACGACTCGTAAGTTGCAAAATCGTCTACGACTGACAACGGGGACTTGTGTTAGTGACCAAACCATGCGTAATCGACTGCATGAAGACCAACAACGGTCCAGACGACCAGTTGTAGGAGTTCCCCTATCAAGGGTTCACCGTGCAAATCGATTAACTTTGCGCCATCAACATTTGGATTGGGGCATAAATCAATGGGGTATGGTGCTTTTCACGATCGGCGAATCAGAGTATGGAGACGTCAAGGCGAGCGATTTTCTGATGTCTGCATCCAGGAAATTGACCGCTTTGGTGGTCCTAGTGTAATGATATGGGCTGGAATAAGCTTACACGGTAAAACTGAGCTTGTTTTCTTAAATCAGGGTACCGTGGCAGCACGACGGTACGTGAACGAAGTCATCAGGCCTCATGTGATTCCGTTCGCACAAAGAGTGGGCCCCGAGTACATCTTAATGCAAGAATGCCCGTCAACACGTATCTCAGGAAACTTCGACTGTTCTGGAAAACTCCCGTATTCAAGTCCTAACCATGGCCAGCGTATAGTCCAGATTTAAACCCAATTGAACATCTCTGAGACCAATTAAAGCGATGGGTTAGAGAGCATCCGCAAGAGGTTTCCAACCAGCAGGAGCTCATTGATGCTTTGAAACGTGCCTGGGAGAAAACATCAGAAATTTGATCGAGAGGATGCACTCTAGGCTTCAGGAGTGTGTGAACAAGAGAGGGGGACATACCCGTTATTAATGAATTAAAAAAATAACAGCAAGTGTCAGTTTTTGTTATTTTTTGCGACAAGTGTCTGTTGAGTTTTTCCGTTACGAATAGACTAATTTCATATTTACTGAAATAACTGAAACAAATGACTTATTAATTAAACGACTTTTAGCCTAAAAAAAAACGAATGCCTTGTTTAACTGTTCTTGAATTAATGTGTATATCTATTTAATATAATTTTCACGTAAAACTTAAAATACTTAGTGGCCCCTATTTTGTTTTAACGAGTATACAACCGGATAATTTCTCGGATTTCCATCCTCTAGATTTGAATAGTTCCGTAACAACTTCAGATAATATCAAATCAGGATTTTCATTTAGCAATTCTTGAACTTCAGAACGTTTATAAGCATTTACGCCAAGTTTTATTTCGATCCAATTGATCCCATAATTATCTTCATATCTTAAACCTTTACGTAATTGTTTAATAATTGGATGTTCCTCACCTGGTACAACTTCTATTACGGGAATATTCGTCGATCGATATATTTCTGCAATTCTTTTTAATTCTTCGTTAAGTTTGCTAATTTGTTCTTCGTTGAAGTAAGTAGGAGAAATCTGAACAGTATCTCTTTTATCCGAACTGACCACTTCTCCAATTGTTTTCTTACTAACTCCCGAATCCCTTATAAAATCTTTTATTTCATCGCAGTTTCGTTTTAATTCTTCGCTTAATTTACTGATTTGATCTGCATTGAAATATCGATCTTGCTCTAAACTCATAGCCTTTCCGTCAGTTATCTTAGTAGCTTCGAAATTTCTTAAATAATCTTTTATTTTACTCAACTCAGTAACTGCTGAATCCCTTATAATTTTTTTTATTTCATAGCAGTTTCCTTTTAATTCTTCGCTTAATTTACTGATTTGATCTGCATTGAAATATCGATCTTGGTCTAAACTGGCCTTTCCATCGGTTATTTTAGCTTCAAAATGTCTTAAATAATCTTTTATCTCGCTCAACTCATTACTAATGGATTGAAGAACAATATTTTGAGTGTCTTTGTTATCATTTTTATTATTATCATCTTTGCAATATGCTTCTGTTTGACATGTGCAATTGAATGAGATTTTCGGTGGATCTTGTAGTCGCTTTGTCTCAATGTCTTCTATATATTCCCCAGGTTGGTCGACTAGATCAGCTTTCTCTTTTTCATCAACCAAATGTGATTTGTCGGTGGTATTATTCTGGAAGTGAATACTGGCTTCGTCATTACCGAACAGGAGTGTATTGCTATTTTTAACCTGCTGTGCTAGACGTGTTGTAATGATTTGCTGTTGATCCATCTTCTTGTCCAACTCCGAGAGTTTTCCGTCAATGATATTGATATTTCTATTCATCTGCTTCAATATTTCCATCACGTTCGCTGCCATATTAAGTTTAAAGGACTTTCTTCTTAGAGTATATGCTTATTAAGAACTCCACGCACACCTTAAAACAAAATATACGATACTGATTTAAAAAATACATAATAAACTTTTTTGAATAATTTTCTACCCTGCACCCACTTGAAGTATCTCTGTTTGGCCCTATAGGCGACTGGTAGAGAATGCCATCAGGCATTAAGTTCGCCATTTGTACTGACGTTCGTTTTGTACAATAAAGTTTAAATAAATAAACAAGTGACAAACAGGCAATATAGGTGGACACAGGTGAGAATACCTTTGTTATCCTTATATCCTTATGTTCTGGTGTAGTAGCATTTTTAACCCACTCATTAAATGAGGGTCTCATGATGACCAGGTAATCGAGGATTTATAAATTTATGAAACATGTAACTGTTTAATTTTTTTTAATGTGGGTACACCACAATTTTTATTTAAAACATTAAAACAAAGATCAAAGCTTAAAGAAATATTGAAAAAGGAGCTACCTGGTGGAAGAGACCGGGAATCGAACCCGGTACCTCTGGATTACCGGTCCAGCGCGTTCCTTAACGCTTTGATCTTAATGTATTAATGGTTTAAATAAAAATCGGGGATTTTTTTTAATTTTTGAATTAAGGTTACGTTGGCGAGATCGAGTGGTTAACCCTTTGAGCGCCGAGCGGCAAAGCAATTCACCATGCCACTGACGCCCAACCAAAAAAAAAAAAAGTGCTCCAAAATCAACAGAGGTTGAAAAACACAGATAGTGGTTTAAATTAGCATGTTTTTACCACTGAAATTTTTGACGTCAATAGGCGTCGTTGGCGTCAGTGGCACGAATTCCCGATGACGTGATTTGCCGTCTTTGGCGGTGAAAGGGTTAAAGAGGAAGGTTCATTCATAATATGTATAATACATGCATAATTTATCAGCACTGAACCCGTGCGAAGCCGGGGCGGGTCGCTAGTTATGAATAATTATTACGCGATTTTGATGAATCTTTTTTGTTTGTTAGATCATATGCAGAAATTGATTCAGCGCTTTTTGAGAAAATCGATAAAAACCAAAATATATAACTGTTTCACACATTGAAGTCGGTTATTTTTCGTGAAAAGGTGATTATATCTGAGTATAACTGTTGTGATGGCCGTTATGAAATATAAAATAGTTACCTAAGTATATGTACATATAGTAATAAACTTACCTTCGGTTAACGGTCGCTATTTATCTATATCACCGTTTGCATTTAATCGTTCAATTGTCTAATAGAAACCATCAGAACGTTGATTTTCAAAACTGTTTTCCGTTGATAGTCACGATTCATTTATGTCCGTTTACTTTTTACACTGTCGATACTTTGACGTCTTTGACTCAAAAACAGTTTAGGGTAGGTTAAAATAAATCATGGTATAAGAAAACTAGGTATAGCACTCCGGAATGACAGGCGAGACTCGCACTATGATTGGTTGGTCGGTGCTGTCAATCCGTCAGTGTTGCCAGTGGTGCATCATAATACTCCCCGATGCCCTTGTTACCTGTATGAATCCCATAAAAGCGCGAGTGTTTTAAATCAAATATTACGACAAAATAAAATTTTGTTAAAGAACCATAACGCATAAATTCTTTTTTTTTGTAAGACTGGCGGTTAACACTTTTTTCCTTACAATTATTTTGTTACCATAAAGCGGCAATTAAATAGTGACGTAGAAAGGCTGACTTGCCGGAGTGCGATACCTTGTTTTTTTATGCCATGATTAAATGATAATAGTATTTTATGCAATCGTTCGTTGCACAATGAAAGTACCGCGTTAAGGTGGTTGCAGCGATGTCACTTTCATACAAATCGTTTGATCAATACACGCTTAGGCGGTTATGGCTTTAGGTTATTAAACATTCTTAAAAAAATCTTTAAGCTATCTTATATTCGCCAAGGAAATCAGTTTTGCTTTAAATCATACAATTACAATGTTATTAAAGCTTTAAAACCCGTTGAAATATTGTCCATATATGTATGTGTGCGTTGCTTTTACACACATACAAACGTAAGCGCACGTAAAGCTATTCATGAACAGTGCGTTCTGAAATATAATACTACTTAACTTATAATTTAGGATAATAAATTTAAATTTATGTTTCGATATGAATGCATAACAGTTTATTTTTCAATGATTTCAGCTTTCATTAAACATGATACAAATAATTGGAAACATTTGGTTTTTAAAGATACCTATTTTGTTTATTTGCTCATAACAATAAAGTGGAACAGATTTCGAACGCACTAAATCTTGTGAATGAAAATATAATGAATTGTGTCAATACTGTCAATTGTGGAAATTCGTATAAAAATGAATCATGTTTGGTTTGCATTTTTTTCGTTTCGTGAGTTTTTACTGTATGTAAAGTGTGAATAATGAAACGTGCATATAATAAACATGTGTACCTACTCAGGACATAGAGTGATCCCTAAACGATATTGCGATATCATGGGTCAGAAATTGCGGGGAAAGTATTGTGTTTGTTAACATTACAAATCGATGCGTCCTGCCGTGAAAAAGCCGTGCTATTTTCTTTTTAGGCGAAGACAAGCATGGCGTGATGACAACTGTAACCAACCACAAAAACTGAACGCAATCGCTCGCTTTGGGTGTTGAAAAAAATGTTCATAGTGGGTTCATATGGGTAGTTTTTTCTCTGACTGAATTGATACCAAGACCAACCCATGTTTTTCAATAGGTGTGGGAAACCAAATCCTTTTGGAATTATCGATTCAGTGACTAAGTTTCCTCCTTGAAGGATAATTGTAATACTTATTATTAAAATATTTATCGCTCTTTAGCGATAAGACCGCCTGTTGTTTACCTCTAATTGTAATTTCTTGCATTGTATTTCTCCTGTATATTTTATGAGGTGTGCAATAAAGAGTACTTGTATTTGTATTTGTAATAACACTAACACCCTGTAAGATAATCACATAATAGGTACTGCATACAGCGGTTTCCATCGCTGGCATTTTTGTGACGTAATAAATAATTTCTTTACAGATTCAAGGCCAGCTTAGAGCTTCATCAAAAGGGATTACTGCAAGATGATTTCCTTCATTGATTTATCATTTATCAACAAAAATAATGTCAATTAAAGTTCATACAGATGAAGGCTTCATCCAAGAAAAGCTGCAGAAACTTATAATTTTCTACAAAACATGCGTGTTGCCTAAAAAAATATTACAACGTATACCTGCCAACCACATATGTAAATATAAACCTTCGTTTTCAGGCAGCCGTACTAACCACTAAACAACACTAAACAGAAAGAAGCCTAGGAAAAATTGAAAACGGCGAAGATCTGGGGGTTAAAAAGAAAAATAATCCACCATTTCGAATTAAAGCGACGTCTACAACTCACACAAAGTATAATGTATTATAATAAAACCTACACGTAACAAAAATTGTTTTATTTTATTTAGTGGTTGGTGGTTCTAAAACCCTTATAATAACAATATATTGTCATATATTTTTATATGGCGCGAGCTAGCTCTGGATCGTGAAGCGTGGCGCAAACAACTGGTGCTGCGCTCAGTTAGTAGTAGTTCTAGTAGTTATATATTTTTAGACTGAACATTTTTACAATTAGACTCCATGGAACCATGATTTAGAGCAGCGAAAATCTCAACCGTAATCAGTACCTACTTATTCTTGATGTCGGGTTTTTGTATATCAGGTCAGAGTATAGCAAAAAGGGCCCGGTTTTTTCATTAAGTGATAAAAAACAGAGGTATATTTGTAATTTTTTTCCACCGTAAATTTCTTAGTTCCAGCACAGAATAGATAGCACAAGTAGTCCCAGGCTGCGTAGTAATTCTATGGCAACTTAGGACCGATCTAGTTCTTAAACGGGCAAGTTAATCAAACAATTGTAAATTATAAAAGATACTCATTTTTAATGTATTCTTTAGTTCTAATCAAAAAATTGGGCAAGTGCGAGTCCGACTCGCGCAGGGATGAAGGGTTATCCGTATCTATATATATATGTATATATAGGTATAACAAGTTTGTTGTATGGGAGCCCCCTTAAATATTTATTTTATTTCATTTTTAGTATTTGTTGTTATAGCGGCAATAGAAAAACATCATCTGTGAAAATTTCAAGTGTCTAGCTATCACCGTTCTTGAGATACAGTCTGGTGACAGACGGACGGACGGACAGCGAAATCTCACTAGTCTCAGTAATAGGGTCCCGTTTTTACCCTTTGGGTACGGAACCCTAAAAAGTAACAAAAATGAGAAAAATATTTCTCAACAAAATATGTGTCCTAAAATTGGGCCCTTTTTGCTATACCCCAATCAATCATTCAGAAAAACTTAGGACAAACTCAATAACATCGCAAATCAGAATCACAATGGGTATATCAGAACAGAAACCCAACAAAAATACTTATTTAAATTCACCACATACTTAAAAAATGTAGAACTGCCCAAGATTTGTAATTTCTTCGTATTATTTATTTTGACAATCCAGCCCGTCTAATACAACTAGGCTTCACGATTCTTGTCGCGCGATATAGCATCGTCCGTCAGTCTCCTACAGTACCGCAAAGAAAGAGATAGGTAATATTTTTCGCGCGAGAAAGAGTTGCGTGTCACAGTTGTGCTAGAGGTGCATCTTAACTTCATCATCAATATCAAATATCATGCCTGCTTATTTATTCTGCGCTTACTATCAAACTGACAGATGATACGCGACCCTTTAATGAATGAATCACCCGCACACACTCACAATTAGTGTCTATTAGTGTGAGTACTTGCTGATTTTTCACAAATTGCCAATACATGGGAGAATAAAACAATTAATGACGTGCTACTAATAGTATATGAATAAAAGACTAATACGCGGACTCGCCAACATACAAATTTCACTTCAAACTAAAGTAACATACGAAATAATACACAAAAACTACAAATCTTGCTTCCCAGCGCCATCTAGCGTGGAATGTCTAGTTTTGTTTCTTCTGCAACCACCTTAAGGTGCGAGATTTTAAGACCTACTTGTGTAACGATTGCATTCAATACTTTTTATACGAGCAAAACGCAGATAATAGTTTTTGACGTGACAACGTCTTATAAATTGGTTTGCCGGGTGACACTTCAAGAAACTGCGTTACGCTCCGCTCACGTTATGCGCTCACAATGAGAGCGAGTGAGAGGGAGAGAGTGAGAGAGATAGGCATACACACCGGTTCATGTCTTGCGCTTCTATTTCGCTTAGGCGCCTGCATACAAGTTTACACGTTGCCAGTTAATTGTAAAACGATTGTGTAGTGTGTATAAATAAATGTTTTAAATTGTTACTATTATTTCATCCTTCTTCCTACTATACGAATGAATATTCACATTAAAATTATTTTACCACTCAAAGTCGTTGTCACGTAAAACTTTCGCCCGTATACCGACTTTACAGGCAACCAATTTTTTTTTACTTCATTCGTCATTCCCCACTACGATTTTCATTGTTGACGTACCTTTTTCGTTCAACTCAAATTGACCTATTAAAAAAAATGTTATGACGGCTGCCCCTTGATTGGTTAATTTTTTGACAAGTAATTTCAACCAATCAGGGAACAGTAGCGTATGTTTTTACCGAGTTAAAAAAGGACGTTCTTTATCAAATATGCTGATACATTTTTGAAATTCCTTAGAATTAACTACTCTATACTATATCTATGCTTAGAATTGATTAGCGAGTCAGCTTAAAAACCATAGATTAGAACATTGACGTATTAATTACATGGACACACAATCCGACGGAAAAAATGGCACCCTCCCAACTAATGCAAAATCACAAATCGCATTAGTTGGGCGATCAGTCTCGTTTAGACCATGACACGTGACGGGTCTCAAAAATGACTTAATTTTCAGTGAAAAATTGCAGAAATAACAGCTATAAAATAAAGAAAAAGGTCGGAATATTCTTTTTTACGCAGATTCTATTGATTAATTAACGAATCCTATGTAAAATCATAGTATATTTTAGATTAGAATTATTAACTTTGTCCCTACAAAATGCACCTCATCACAGAACAAAAATCTAAGGAGTCGCTATAGTTTTATATTTTAATAAATTATCCTATTTTTTTTATTAAAGATTCCCACGCGATCCTAAACAACGTGAAAAATTTAGGTAACGTTTAGTAAGAGACAGACGTCAAGAATAATTTCAGCCAAATAATTCGTCTCTCGTGTGTTCGTCGGCATAATTATATATGTTTTTTTTATGTTTAATCAAAAGAAGCGTAAAAGTCTTTCACTCAACACAGCTTTAATATCTCAATAAAAACCTAAAAAAATGACAATGTATACAAAAGAAGCGTAAAATGGTTATGTAGTGTTTGTGATAGTAGGTATCTATACATAAATAGATATAGGTACACTGTCTCAGGCGCACGTCACATAGGATGCTGCGTTTAGTTTAGTTACACGCGAGCCGAGGGCGAGAGTGGACGCATGACATTGCTATGTGTGCGGCGGCGAGTGAGCCAGTGTTATGAACATATGCCTTTTACAGGCAGATCATACAGGTTACATTAATAAATTAATAAAAAAAATGCTCTGTTGTCATTGTTTTATTTTGTCTCAGAGTCTAGACACTGTCAGTTTAACCTTTGAACGCCAAGAACACCTAAATACAATGTGTGCTGCCGTGCATACAGTGCCACCGACTTTCACGCCACCCCATCAAACTTTAAAGGGTTAAAAATGTTAATATTTTGCACTTGCCTTACTCTCATTTCACTTACTAGAACAAGATGAGTTGAGAAATCATAATGTCATTATTACTGTTCCCTTCTATGCAGTGTCGGGACCCTTTTATGCAGTTGTTAAATAAAAACGTAACTTAATTTGTTATTAACAATTTACGAGTTTATTTAGTTCAAACAACAAATATATTTTAATACCTAAATAAAATAATAATGAAAATATTTTCAGTTTGTAAAACTATTAAAATCTGCTCCATTCGTGCCATGTTCCAAGTTTGACAAGAGACATGAGTCAGAATACGCTAAAAAAGTTAATTTACACGAAAAATATTTGTGGTAATAAGTACGTAAGCCAATTTGACATTTAAACGTTTGAGTAAAGAGTTATTTTGTACGAAGTAATTATGTTGATGTAAATTATAAATAAGCGTTATTGGCATCTACTTGAACATGACAGCAGTGCCACTTTTTTCGTCAATTTTGTTCGGGTCTGTGGCTCTATTATAAATAATACCTCAATGGATTAGAATTATGATGATACAGGTTTAAAAAGTGTGCTGTTGTGATTTTGTCTGTGAAATTATAATTGATAGATTAGAGTAAGCGAGTAAAAATAATGCAATTAGGGTATAAATAAATACTTTATTGTATGTAACATTATGGCAGATTACAAAGTACGAGATGGACCTATACACAATACAATTTACATATACAATCTGAAGACGCCACCCGGTTTTGGGCCGGTTTAAGCATGACAGGAAAACCGGTTTTAGATTCTTTAGCCATACCGCTGTTCAAAATGCGTTGACGCTGCGTTTCCGCAATGACGGTTGTCACGTTTTAACCTTTTTGACACCTCAGTCGTGTGTGAACACGCTCGATTCGCTCGCTCGTCAAAATAATCACGTGCCCTACCATTAAGCTTCAGGGTGGACAGTATGTGGAAAAAAATGACGCATACATTTCGCTGCGTACAGTCTGACCAAAGAGTAGAAATTTAAAAGTGGCACAACTGTAGTGTCATCTCAGTCTTTTTAAATTGATTAGAAGGGGACGACACTACAGTATTGGTTTTTTACCAAGGGCTATCACTGGATTTAAAATTGATATCATCAGCATTTTTAACAGACTTCAAAAAAGGAGGAGGTTCTCTATTCGAACTATTTTTTTTTTGTATGTATGTTACTCGATATCTCCGAGAACCGTGAACCGATTTTCAATTTTTTTTTTATCGAAAGGGTATAACTCCGAGTTGGTCCCGTTGGCACTAAGTCGGGATCTGATGATGGAATCTTGGAGAAATCGAGGGAACTCTTCAAATGTTATAGGGACATGTACGGCGCTTTCGGTAATTTATTGATAAAGTCAAGAATTTACATTCAGTAAATAGGATTTGGTGTAAGGAAACTGATGATGAACACCACAGATGGCCACTAGAACCACTAAAAAGCAAAAAAAAAAAATAAAAAAAAAAAGAACCGACTTCAGTAAAACTAAAAAACCAAAAATAACCCATTCAAGTACAGATTACATTTGACTCACCCTTCGAAGTCGGTGCGAAACCTCGCGTAGACTATAATATAACTATAAATATAAGAACTGAGTGGTTTGGGATCGACTTCGAAGGGTGAGTCAAATGTAATCTGTACTTGAATGGGTTATTTTTGGTTTTTTAGTTTTACTTAAGTCGGTTCTTTTTTTTGTTTAATTTTTTTTTTTAAGAAAACAATACTATTTTAATTTAGGCATTAAAAAAAGTGTACCGACCTCCACGAACTTTTTTTCCGAAAATTTATTTTTTAGGGTAATATTAACCTAGATTCGAACCTTATGTGTCCCACAAACTTCAATTTCAAATTGTCATGTTTTTGTATGTTTTTTCTCCATGAATGTGACGCGATAGAGAAACATTTTTCACACAAAATTTTGGGACACTTCTTCTTTCTTGGTAAGGCGAAGTTAAAAATCAATTTTCCGAAAAAAACATGTACACTTTCTTAAAGCGCTCATTTGTCATTTAGTGTCTAGCAAATCCATTAGGATCCAATAATGGAAAGATTCAAAGAATGTACTTTTTTTTTTAAAGCAGAGAAGAAAATTTAATCTGTGGTGTGATATGCTTGAGTAATTTTAACCTTTTATTATCAGTATTAACAAATAAATAATTCGATTTTTTCTTTATTGGTAAAATGCTGAATGAGTGTGCTAGGCTTGGTCATGTTAAGGGATGAATAAATTCAAAATGGAGGTAATCTATAATATTCAATAGCCTTAAATTTTAAACAAAAACAATAGCACATAACAAAGGAACAAATTTAGTTAAAATTTACAAATATCATTTTGAAAAACATCACAGTTGCAGCAATGAGAGAAAACAATTATAACTCTGAACTTAATATTCTATAGTGATTGCACGAACGTTCGGTAAGTTTAACGTTTAATTATATTTCATGCCGTGCCTAGATTGCCTTAGTGTTAAGCGAAGACTAATCACCATACGAAATGTATGACACAGAGACCTTTTATGATTGCACCGAAATTTGTATCGCTCCAAATTTAAACTGACAGCATTTCATTTTTTAAACAATTTAATAACTAGTCCGTATAATCAAATGAACATAGTATTGGATTCCATAATAATAAATAAATGAAATTAGTTTAAATTGAACACTATTTGAAATATTTTTATAGAATCTTTTTTATTGATTCTATTTATTTATACTATTTGAAATGTTGCCAATTTGATTTCAATTACATGAAGTTTTTTTTACAATATCAATTTTATTGCAGGTACATTTTTACAATATTATTGCCAATATGAGACGAAACATTGAACATTCAAAGTAATCCACCAAAGTGTCTATTATCATTTCGATAAACTAAAAGTGAAAAATAACGTTTATACAAATAAATATATCACGGTAAGGTGTGGACGACAAACATAACAAAATCATAAAAATGCCATGATTAGGGATCGGATAGATATTTATCTTAAGTTTAACTTTGTTTTAGAGTTGTATGGTATTTTTTTTCATTCGGAATACCTACTATAATGACACCCATAGACTTATGTTTGTGCAATACAATAATTTGTATTTAATTTTTTTTTTCTACATAATTTTTTTTTACGACAAAATTGAAAATCCTAGGAGCTGTCAATTGAGTAGTCCGAATCTAGAAATACTAAAGTGTGACCAGCTTTGTTTTACATATGAGTGAGACAGCAACAGAATGTTGCCAACATAAGGTAACTATCCGAATTTCCGATCCCTGCTCAATGGACAAGATATCAAATTTCGTTCCCTACAGTACTTAAATATAAGATAGTGTCTCGTCTACAAGTATACCTTAGTTTTCTCTTTAACTGGTAACATCAGCTCAAGTGTAAGTTTAAAAAAACTCTAAATGCGTTTGTGAAAATGGCATAAGGTGAATACCCGGATGTTTTAAACGCGCATTTCTAGCTCATTGTTGTACCATTAGTGCTGAATAGTGTTGTCGCTCTCGATCTCCTGCCAAAGTATATTTGAGTGAGCGGGACAGCACTATTCATTTTTTTGTTACTCGGTACCATGGTGATGGGTCACTCTAAAAATACGATTTTGGATGGTTGTATTTACCAAAAACTGTAATTGCAACAGTTATAAACGCATTCCTATGTAGACTATCTGATGATAATATCAGTAAATAAGTTATGAACACGTTTCTAAGTAATTTATTGTCCCCTGGGTCACGGGACAGAGTGACAACGAGAAAAACTTGACGCGCCCAAATAACAATGACGAGAAACTGTCGGAAAAATCTAAATATTCACCCTAAACGGAAAATTAAACTCGATCGAGATGCGAGTTGAAAAACTTACACTGAAGTCTCTGTCGCCATATTTCGCTTTAATATAAACAATAAATAAACTTTTGTCTATGACAAGGCTTAAATCAAACTGACAAATTATGAATTGTAGGTTATATAAATTTATAATACAGATATTAGAGCCCGGAATATCAAAACAAAATGGCGCAAACTAGATAGTGTTGAAAACATTTCTTCATCGATATAAAAAAAGATCGATAAAAATCCTAAAATCTTACACAACCTGAACAGTGATCATCATAATGTAAAATCTAATATATTTTAGGCTTTTGTTTGTAAGAAAATTGCAATGCCGTGACAAGGCGTCATGTATTGACTGACTTATAAGTAAGCACCCTACTGTACCAACACCTACTCAATACTCATGACTGAATATGAATAATTTACAATAAATTTTATAAATTTGCTTCCATGACGTCGAGTGAAGTTGACCATTCATTTAGTATAAATAGCTTTATAGTGATAAAGGAAACAGTCTACTCAACATCATTTTGAGAAATTAACGAATATCTACATCACTATCGCAAACGAAATAAAATTTCATGTACTGTGTGTACTGACTGTGTGGAAGTCGCATCTGACTTCTTTAAGTATATAATTGTATACAAACCTCGCGTAATTTTACTTTTATTTTATTTTTTCATTTCGTCGACCGTTCTTCTATTGCACAACTATCGAAATCGATAAAAAAATGTTTCTCACACTATTTTGCGACAGTATTTTGTTTTGCCGCGAATCGCGGACTCTGCAGATAATATAATTATTGTTCTTCTTTCTCACCTTGTCCAGTGTCCAGAATCGCTTCTGCGCTCGGTATCACAATCACATCCGTCACGTTTTTGGCACACAACACGTCACACACATCGTCACAGTCGTCACATTCGTCACACACAACACTGGCCCGCTTCTCCATATACTTAGCTATATCTATATTCACATTTATATCCTCCATATGTTTCACCACGTCGAAACCTTCCTCTTCTCTGTCGGTGCAGAAATCTTTGATTTCCGAACATATTCTTTTAACTTCATTCGAATCGTCGTTGTTGCTGGATAGCTTCACTAGTCTCTCTGCTTGTATATCATTGAGTGTTTCATTATCATCTCCTAGAGTGAAAATGACTTTTTCTGCTTCTGTGGCCAGTCGGAGGATTTCAGAGTCAGAATTGTGGGATTTCATAGAACTGTGGTGAGGCTCAGAGTTTATGTCGCTTAGTTTAGCGTTGTATATGTTCGGTTCACTGCCCATTATGGATGTCGTGGATTGGTCTAAGGTGGGTAGTTCCTGGAAAGAACAACAGCATTTTTAGTATACTAGCGACACGCCCCGGCTTCGCACGGGTGTTATGCTGATAAATTATGCATGTATTATACATATAAACCTTCCTCAGTGATCACTCTATCTATTAAAAAAACGGCATCAAAATCCGTTGCGAACTTTTAAAGATCTAAGCATACATAGGGACAGACGGACAGCAGCGACTTTGTTTTATACTATGTAGTAAAGAGGCAAAAGAGCAGACAGATTGCTTGATGGTAAACGATTGCCATAGACCTTAAATAGCTGCCACATCTGAAGGGTTAGTGTTGACAGCCTTCCAGACTGCCTATTCACTGAAGCGGTGCGGCGTAAATGAACCAATGAGGTTGCGTCTTTGTGAAGCCTAAAAGAAGTGCATTTCAATCTGAGGAACATAATTGGTCCATTTGACGACAGAGAGCAGACGCTCTTTAATTCCAAGCTCCTCGAGAATTGAGACGTTGGTCCGGAACTCAGTCCACGATTCACCAAGCATCCGTCTCCAGTGCATTGACTTTCTTCTCTTCTGCCGCCTTTAATGTCCATTTCTCAGCAGTATACAGGAATATGGGAAATATGAGGGTTCTAACAAGCTTGATTTTAGTGGCCCTTGTGATATTACGGTTCCTCCAAACCCTTTTCATTGATAGGAATTGCATCCCTTTAGTTCTTAGCACACGTACTACTCAAGCCTAATGCTACATCATACCTGGTCGTCGTGGTAGCTGCCCAAACTCCTGGAGTGGCGATGGCGACTCAGCGACATGACGGCTTGTGGCGACTGCCCGTCCACGGCATCCTACACAAACACTAGCTATTACTTCTTACCGGGGCTCGAACCCAGGACCGCATATGGTAAACTTCGTCGGGTCTTCACATCGCCAATTCCACAATGTCTGAAGACGAAAGTTTTCAATCAGTGCGTCCTACCCGTAACAACATACGGTGCCGAAAGACACTCACGGTTGGGCTGGTCCACAAATTTAAAGTCGCTGAGGGAGCTATGGAAGCGATGCTCGGAGTTTCTCTGAAGGATCGAATTCGGAACGAAGTGATCCGTCAGAGACCGAACCGACATAGCTCACCGTATGAGCAATTTGAAGTGACAGCGGGCTGGCCATATTAGCCGAAGAACCGATAACCGGTGGGGTAAACGTGTTCTTGAGTGGAGACCGTAGTGTGGGACCTCAGACTAGGAGCGATGATCTTTGCAGGGTGGCTGGCAAGAGCTGGAGAGTAGCCGAGGATCGTTCACAATGGCGTGCAGTTGGAGAAACATATGTCCAGCAGTGGACAAGAATGCCAGTGTCTTTTCAGCCACCAAAGACGGTGCTTCGCAGACTGAAGACCACAAATCGTCTGTAATTGGCTGAAGGGCTAAATGATGATGATGGACAAGAATAAGCTGATGATGATGATGAACCCGACTGAGGACCACAAATCGTCTTAATAGTGTGAAGGGCTAAATGATGATGATGGACAAGAATAAGCTGATGATGATGATGAACCCGACTGAGGACCACAAATCGTCTGTAATAGTCTGAAGGGCTAAATGATGATGATGGACAGGAATAAGCTGATGATGATGAACCCAGGGCCGTAGGCTCAGCAGGCTGCGTCACTGCGCCAACAGCATCCTCACAAGAAAGCTGGATGCATCATACCTGGTCGTCGTGGTAGCTGCCCACGCTCCGGGAGTGGCGATGGCGACTCAGCGACATGACGGCTTGCGGCGACTGCCCGTCCACGGCGTCCTACACAAATACTAGCTATTACTACTTTCCGGGGCTCAAACCCAGGACCGCATATGGTAAACTTCGTTGGGTCTTCACATCGCCAACTCCACAATGTCTGAAGACGAAAGTTTTCAATCAGTGCGTGACGTAATGACATACGGTGCCGAAAGACAACTCACGGTTGGGCTGGTCCACAAATTTAAAGTCGATGGGAGAACTATGGAAAGGGCGATGCTCGGAGTTTCTCTGAAAGATCGAATTCGGAACGAAGTGATCCGTCAGAGACCGAACCGACATAGCTCACCGTATGAGCAATTTGATGCTGGCTATATTAGCCGAAGAACCGATAACTGGTGGGGTAAACGTGTTCTTGAGTGGAGACCGTAGTGTGGGACCTCACACTAGGAGCGATGATCTTAGCAGGGTGGCTGGCAAGAGCTGGAGAGTAGCCGAGGATCGTTCACAATGGCGTGCAGTTGGAGAGGCAAATGTCCAGCAGTGGACAAGAATGCCAGTGTCTCTAGTCAAGTTTGCGCATCGGTCTTTATTTCAGCCACCAAAGACGGTGCTTCGCAGACTGAAGACCACAAATCGTCTGTAATTGTCTGAAGGGCTAAATGATGATGATGATGGACAGGAATAAGCTGATGATGATGATGAACCCAGGACCGTAGGCTCAGCGGGCTGCGCTACTACGCCAGCGTCGTCTCAAGACGAAAGCTAGATGCTGCAGAGTGATAACGCTACCGAATTTCGGTAGACACTCATGAGAATTGCGTCCCTTTAGTTGTTAGCACACGTACTAGTCAAGCCAGGATGTCTTACCACCAGAGATGTGCTATGAAGCTATGCTGCGAACCTGCGATGCTGTGTGACCGTTTCCACTAATGCTAAGCTACGTAGCTGTGCGAGGAAGATGCGCAGCCCGAGCTATGCAATCAAGTGGTATTTAATATGATTTCGCATCCAGAATCTATGAGTTCTTCGTTGGAGTAAACAGGCGATCAGCTATTCTTCTTCCTCCATAAGTTCTTTTTCGCGTGTTGCGAGATATAAAATAACTTTTTGTTTCCACGATGGCATGTCTTCTTTCGGTGATAAATGCGAGCCTACTGACATTGCTACATGACTCGCGACCATCCATAGCACGCATCCAGGGCACGCATCTTCACTACATAGTATAAAACAAAGTCGCTTTCTCTGTCCCTATGTCCCTTTGTATGCTTAAATCTTTAAAACTACGCAACGGATTTTGATGCGGTTTATTTTAATAGATAGAGTGATTCAAGAGGAAGGTTTATATGTATAATACATGCATAATTTATCAGCATTGCACCCGTGCGAAGCCGGGGCGGGTCGCTAGTTCCATATAAGTCATAGCTTAGTTAAACCCGTTTCCACCAGTGTTATGGACCAATGAACATGATTGGTGGATATCATCCATAGCAACGTAGCGTAGTACATCTCTGGTGGAAAGGCACCTTAATGCTACATCATATCACCATCATATCATACCTGGTCGTCGTGGTAGCTGCCCACGCTCCGGGAGTGGCGATGGCGACTCAGCGACATGACGGCTTGCGGCGACTGCCCGTCCACGGCGTCCTACGCAAACACTAGCTATTACAATATTACTATGATTTAGAATGGATGTTGTGTTGTAGGTATAGTAGTCGATTGGCGTTGTGTTCGATCTCATTAAAGAAGACAGTACTATTGTGTGGTTGTCTACTTCATTATCGTCCGTCATAAGAGTGTAACTTTGGTGGATTATTAACTCTAAGGTATTTGCTAAGAGTTGATAATACACCAAAATGACATCTATGTAACGCGCTTCTCTTTTATGACGGGCGATGAGGTACAAAGCCACACTATAGTACTGTTTTCTTTAATGGGGTACACAACGCCAACCGAAGGTCTAAGTAAATATCTAAGTAAGCGCTACTACACTGGTGCCGTGACCAGGATTGACTTTTGAAAATATTTCTCACGAATTTGTGAAGTATTTATACAAAATGTTTCATTATTTTTAATGTGGTGAGACCACCATTTTATTTATTAATTGATGGAAAGAACAATGCACAACAAAAAAATATAAACGCGTCTCTATCGCCAGGTTTAACATGTCTCTTTATGCTTTGATCTTTGTATCAATCGTTAATTTCCCTTCAAAACGTTATTTAAATGGCACAAAGATACTATGAAGGCTCACTAAATTGGCAAAATAGCCATTACAACAAAAAAGAAATTAGCCGAGTTAAAGTTTTGTAATAACTCGCGTGAGTCTCAGTCATTAAAATCAAAATGAAACGGGTCGATTGACCACCGCGACTGATCGACGCTCCTGATGATGAATCGCGAACCGATTCGAAATAATAGGTTCTAAACCAGTTTTATATGGTTTTTAATACGAATCATTCTTACCTTAAACCGGTTGAACTGCCTGTATTTCCCTCTGTCCGAAGCCACCAGGCTCCTGAGCGACTGCGTGTGCGGACATCGGTTCTCGGCCAACCATCTGTACGTGCCGAACAGTTTGGCGGTGTCACTCCTACAACAATGTATCTAGCTTGGATTTTTGAGCAGTGAATTTATAGACAAACTACTATTATTAAAGCCTGACATGAAATATATGAGGATGCGACATATTGCGGAATTTCACTGGAACTAATTTTTTACACTGGCAATGATTTTATGATGGTTTGCCAACAATGTCAACGTCATTCGTGGTGGTTTCTATAAAAGACAAATATTTAAAAATATCCAAAGAAAAAGTCGAAAACCATTCACCGAAGTGAACGTAATATTATAAATAAAGTGTACACATGTTTACTACACGAAAAACAGTCAGGAAAAGAGTGCATTCTATTCAATGATATTACGAGGTTACCATAGGAACTGACAGGTATTTAAACTAATGTCATTATAGTGAATTGCGATAGGTTGCAAAATTGTTGCCATACAAATCTTATAAATAGCGCCCGTTTGACAATCCTCATATATTTCTGGTCAGGCTTTACGTGTGCAACTGATTTAAAAACCCACAATTTAGCGAAGAAATTTGTGACGAAATGTGAAGGTGCAAAATGAAAACTGTAATCTATAAATTGACCATAGTTGTACAGAAAGCGACCAGAGTATTTTTTTTGTCAAAGTGACAGTGACATGAAAAAGTGCAAGACTCAGGGTGGCATTGTAGGACCATCGTATGGCATGCAAGAAACTGGTTGAAAGATTCAACGGCATCAGGTTCGGTGGTCCAATTGGTAGGACGCCCGTGTTGGCCTTAAAGCCGTTGGAGATGCAGGTTCGGACCCCGCCTAATCCGTTAATTTTTAAAATTCTTCGCTTCATTGTACACATTTGTTTTATGCGAGCAGACGTAAAAGCTTTAAATAAAGGTAGCCCCTTAAGAGGCCTTTTAGGTACAAGTTTTTTCATATAATGACAAATATATTGATAATTTCAACCAACTTTTTGAAGTGAATAATACTTTTCCCCGAGTTCTAGGTAGTAACATAGCTATTTCATGCTTTCATTGCGTGCAGTCGTAAATAAGTTGAAAAAACAAATTTTTCGCGTAAATTATTTCGATTATTTTTTGAAACAAAAGTTATCAATGAAAATTTTTAATTGTAGGTTTCAAATATACACCAATAAATCCCAATAGCCCTGTTCTAGGTAGTAACATCAATAATACGATAGGAAACATGTATGATTATAGAGAAAAATGTTTTAAAAGGAATTTAAAAGGAATAAGTCCTCTTAATAATAATAGATGCACCATTATTATAAACTCGGTAGCGATAGGGCTTTTTCGTAACCAAGCTGTAGCTACACACTCGCAAGCGAATCTACGTCACTTACACGCTATGCGGTGACGTCATCAGCCTGTGTAAGTTCGCGAGCGTGGGCCGCATGTCGGTGACGGGCAGGCCGCGCGCCCACAGTAGTTGCGCGATACACTTGTTGAGCAGGAACATGCCGTAGCGGAATAGGGTCGCGTCACCGCCACGCGCGTATAGGGGTATGCTGAAATTGTAAGGTTATCAGTTAGTTTCAGACGGTAAAATGTTAGTTAGTATCCACCTAATAAACATTTCAATAACTCACTTGGGATCCGGCAGATCGGGAGCAGGGTTAGGACCAAAAAGTTAGACATAATTTAGGCTTAGTTAGAAAAAAAGCGATTGGAAAAAGTTCCGTTGTGAGACAAAAATTAACGACACAATAATGAACCTCAAAACAGTACCTTTTTTTTATTTATTCAAAACAGCCATGCATATTACCTCGATTGCACCTGATGTTAAGTGACAATGAGGCCTAAGATGCAGCATGCTTGGCTAGAAGATGCCTATCCACTCTCGACTTGAAGAGATCCAAGTTATATTTTAACATTGCATAGCGGAATAGGGTCGCGTCACCGCCGCGCGCGTATAGGGGTATGCTGGAATGATAAGGTTATAACGAGGGGTCGGACTTTCTTTCGCACGGTAGGACTAATGGAGAACTATGGAGCCGTTATTAACATTAAAATACAATTCATACTCATACTCATACTCATTCATCTATTTCCTTATGGTTAACATTCCCAAGTATCAAATGACTAAAATTATAAATAAAATATTTTTTTACAATATTTTCAAACTCCTAATTTAACTCAATTTATTGTCAATATCATGAACTTTCTAGTCATAAATGGATATTCGATCAATATAGAACCCAATTTACTCCAGGAAACATGGATAAAGTTGCAAATATTTACGTATTTTATGGTGGTGAAAAAAACAATGCCTACACAAATCAGGTCTTTGTATATTCTTCTGACTCTGTCCCTGACTATATTTAATTTTATAGTCAGGGACGATTGCGAATGAAATACACTTATGAGTATGAATTATATTTTAAGGTTAATAACGGCTCCATAGTTCTACATTAGTCCTACCGTGCGAAAGAAAGTCCGACCCCTGGTTATCATTATCATTTGGTTTCAGAAACAAAGTGCCCACCTAAACATCTCAATAACTCACGTGGGATCCGGCAGATTGGGAGTAACATCCGGTATCTTCGTCGCCGATCCGAGGAACGTAATTTTATAACCAGGGGTCGGATATTCGGGTAGATATTCACCTAAATTTGACAAAATCCTATTGATATCTCACTCAAAGCCTACAACTGAACGACAGAGCCGCCGCCAAAGTTTAGGTAAATACACCCGATTTCCGATCCCTGTTTATAACGCAATGGTAGTTTCAAGATGACTGCCGCTAAACACGTCTTGAGTCAATAAGGCCACCATCGCGTTACTATGGTGCCCACTTAATAAAAGTTTCAGTAGGTAATTGTGTCCACCTAATAAACATTTCAATAACTCACTTGGGATCCGGTAGATCAGGAGTGACATCCAGTATCTTCGTGGCCGATCTAAGCAACGTAATTTTATAACGCAGTAGCAGATTCAAGATGGCTCCCGCTGAACCACGAACGCCACCATCGCGTTACTATTGTGTCCACCTAATATACATGTCAATAACTCACTTGGGATCCAGTAGATCGGGATTAACATCTAGTTTATTTATCGCCGATCCAAGCCACCATCTTGTTTCTATTGTGTCCACATAATAACGTGTCAATAACTCACTTGGGATCCGGCAGATCGGGAGTGACATCCAGTATCTTCGTCGCCGATCCGAGCAACGTAATCTTATATCGCAACGGTAGATTCAAGATGGCCGCCGCTAAACAAGTAGCCAGCACCCCGAGCATAACTGTTATACGCGAATATTTCTCGCACATCGAGAAACATCTCAATATCTGTTTGTCTAAAATTTTTTGGCCGATATTTTTTTCGGCACATATTTTTTGGCCTAATAATCTTTGGTCGATGGTTTTTTACGTCAAAAATTGTTTGGCCGAAATTGTTTTGCATATATTTTTTTGGCCGAAAATTGTTTAGTCTAACATTTGTATGGAATAACATTGTTTGGTCGAATGTATTTTAGGCATAAAATTGGTATTCCGAATATTGGGGCCAATAATAATCGCATCCAAACTCTCGCATTTATTAAATTAATATTACTTAGATTTTGTTGTGGGAACGCCTTATTTTTGTTAGGGACGCATTTCTAACCTAACCTAACCTACTGTTCTGGGAGCGCTTTATTTTTGTCAGGGACGCAGTTCTAACCTAACCTAACCTACTGTTCTGGGAGTGACTTATGTTTGTCGGGAACGTAGTTCTAACCTAACCTAACCTACTGTTCTGGGAGCGACTTATTTTTGTCAGGGATGCAGTTCTAACCTAACCTAACCTACTGTTCTGGGAGCGCCTTATTTCTGTCAGGGACGTAGTTCTAACCTAACCTAACCAACTGTTGTGGGAGCGCCTTATTTTTGTTAGGGACGCAGTTCTAACCTAACCTACTGGTCTGGGAGCGCCTTATTTTTGAGGACGCAGTTCTAACCTAACCTAACCTACTGTTCTGGGAGCGCTTTCGTTTTGTCAGGGACGCAGTTCTAACCTAACCTACTGTTCTGGGAGCGACTTATGTTTGTCGGGAACGCAGTTCTAACCTAACTTAACCTAGTGTTCTGGGAGCGACTTATTTTTATCAGGGATGCAGTTCTAACCTGACCAAACCTACTGTTCTGGGAGCGCCTTATTTTTGTCAGGGACGCAGTTCTAACCTAACCTAACCTACTGTTCTGGGAGCGCCTTATTTTTGTTACGGACGCAGTTCTAACCTAACCTAACCTACTGTTCTGGGAGCGCTTTATTTTTGTCAGGGACGCAGTTCTAACCTAACCTAACCTACTGTTCTGGGAGCGACTTATGTTTGTTGGGAACGCAGTTCTAACCTAACCTAACCTACTGTTCTCGGAGCGACTTATTTTTGTCAGGGATGCAGTTTAACCTACTGTTCTAGGAGCGCCTTATTTATGTCAGGGACGCAGTTCTAACCTAACCTAACCTACTGTTCTGGGAGCGCCTTATTTTTGTTAGGGACGTAGTTCTAACCTAACCTAACCCACTGTTCTGGGAGCGCCTTATTTTTGTTGGGGACGCAGTTCTAACCTAACCTAAACTATTGTTCTGGGAGCGACTTATACTTTCGCTTGCTCGCTTCAGCATATGGGTTTTTAGGAGGTTTTATGTTAGGCTAAAGAATAATTAATAATTATACCTAACAATATAATACTTTTAGCCTTTTAGTCATAAAAAAAATATACTAAACAATTTTAGGTCAAACATGTTTTAGGACAAAAAATATGTATGCAAAAAAATCTTTATGCTAAAGAATAAGTATACCATTAAATATTAGACCAAACATTTTCGGCCAAACAATTTTAGAACATAAAATTTTAGACCAAGCGAAGGGCACCCCTCAATAACTCACTTTCTAACGCCACTATCACAAACATCTCAATAACTCACTTGGGATCCGGCAGATCGGGAGTAACATCCAGTATCTTCGTCGCCGACCCGAGCAACGTAATTTTATACCGCAGCGGCAGATTCAAGATGGCCGCCGCGAGGCACGTAACCTGCGCCGCGTACACCACCATCGCGTTACCATTGTGTCCACCTATGTAGTTAACACTACAATGACTCACTTGGGATCTGGCAAATCAGGAGTGACATCCAGTATCTTCGTGGCCGACCCGAGCAGCGTTATCTTATACCGCAGCGGCAGGTTCAAGATGGCCGCCGTGAGACACGTCGCCTGAGCCACAAAAGCCACTATCGAACATCTCAATAACTCACTTGGGATCCGGTAGATCGCGAATAACATCCAATATCTTCGTCACCGATCCAAGCAGCGTAATCTTATACCGCAGCGGCAGATTCAAGATGGCCGCTGCTAGACAAGTAGCCAGCACCCCGAGCATAACTGTTATACGCGAATATTTCTCGCACATCGAGAAACATCTCAATAACTCACTTTCTAACGCCACTATCACAAACATCTCAATAACTCACTTGGGATCCGGCAGATCGGGAGTGACATCCAATATCTTAGTCGCCGATCCCAGCAACGTAATTTTATACCGCAGCGGCAGATTCAAGATGGCCGCCGCTAAACACGTGGCCTGAGCCGCGAGCCCGGCGGCGACGGCGTCGGCGGCGGCGGCGCGCGCGCCCTCGTCCCCGCACACCGGCAGCGGCACGTCGCAGATCCTCCACGTCCCAGCGTCCACCTACACGTAATAGTACATTACATCGGAGGCCGGGAAAATGAGGATTTCCGGCCAAGTAGGCATATACGGCCGAGGGAGCGTGCGAGCGACGCCGGATAGTGATACGAGGCCGGGAATCCGTTTTCACGACGAGGCATGTATCTGGGGGCACGGTAGTGCCCCCGCCAAGACGAGCAAAAAAGTAGCGGGGCACTACCTACCTTTTCTCGAACCGTTTCGTCTAATTTTCAAACCCTCATAGCTTCGTCCCAGTTATCACCAGAGCGCCCAAATTCACAGGTTAAGATGCAGTTAGGGAACATATGAAATGTACTTAATTTAATTGATCTAGCTTTTATACTTTAGGTTTTATTGGTACCTAAAATACGCCGATTTTGCCACTCACTCACTGACGTATCAAAACCTCTGGGGTACTTCGCGATGACCTAGAAAGCTGAAATTTGGTATGTAAGCTAGGTTTAGTACACAAACAATAGAATAATTCTGAAACTTGGAACTTTTACCCCCCAACCCCTTAAACTAGGGGATGGATGTTTGTATGAGACTTCTGCAAATTTTGATACTAGAGGTCTGAAAATTGATATAGAGACTCCTTGTTATAAATAATAAAATATATATTCTAGGATTTTTAGAAAATTACCCCCCACCCTTTAAATAAGGGGATGAAAGTTTGTATGGGTTTTCCATAATGGGGGCTAAACGTAAGTATTTCTTAAATACACAATTATTACTACTTACTTAGAAACGCTACGGCACAAAAAAAATAAAAAAATAAACCTAAAAATTAAAATCTACTTTACAAAAAGAAATGAGATCCCACCAAAAAAACATTTCATGTAAAATTAGCGGCCAAGACACATGCTCATAACGCTTTTGCTATTATTACTACTTACTTACAGACGCTATGGCCCAAATAAATGAAAAAGACTAGGGCACCTTACAAAAATAAATGAGATCCCACCAAAAACATTTCATGTAAAAATGGCGGCCAAGACTCATATGGTCTGGCTGTAAAAAAGTTATCAGATCCCTCGAAAAGCCAAGCCCCTAAGCCCTGAGTTTACTAATCCTACACCTTGGCTTCAAAGGTATGGCTTGGCCGTTTCATAAAGTACCGTAAATAAGTCTAATGGACTGTCCGGCCTGTATGGTAAGGAATTAAGTTTATATATATTATCATGGAGATATAAACTTAACTTCTTGATATCGTATGGGCCAGACGGTCCGTTGGACTTATTTACGGTACTTTATGAAACGGCCAAGCCATACCTTTGAAGCCAAGGTGTAGGATTAGTAAACTCAGGGCTTAGGGGCTTGGCTTTTCGAGGGATCTGATAACTTTTTTACAGCCAGACCATATGAGTCTTGGCCGCCATTTTTACATGAAATGTTTTTGGTGGGATAGTGCTTTTCTCAAACATACAATGAAATAAAAAAATATACTTCAAAAAACAACATTTTATTAATTGACAAATAGGACATTTTAGTCTAACAACCAACCTTTAAAAACAAAACCTGCTTTTTGTCAAACCAGCCACCTGTGTGAATAAACTTGTTGTTGAAACCAAAAAAAAGTTACTTTGCAGGCCTAGGCCTGAAAAGCAGTATGAAATCCCTTTACAGTCCTCTCGAGTTGTTGCGCCCAAAAAGCGATACTTCCGAGCCTATTATAAGGAACTTAAAGACAATATTTCATTGCATGTTTGAGAAAATTGTATTTTTCATCACACTTGCTCGTAAATCAAGGGTTTCATGATAGAAAACCGGACGGTAAGTCGTAAATTACGTCCTAGGGCGATAAGTAATTTTATCACACTTGGAGGGTTTAAATGCTAGAAAACCGGGCGGTAAGTCAGCCGGTACTATTTTATTACTTTTGTTTAATTTCCTCCAAAGTGTGATGAACGTCGTACAGTCGCCATCAGATATACCGCAGCATATAAGGCGTTCATAAATATCTGAACATGTACTGTAAGGCCCTGTCAATAAGAGTCGTGTTCAGATATTTATGAACGCCTTATATGCTGCGATATATCTGATGGCGACTGTACGTGACTCTGGTGGTAAAGGAATTCCAAACTCGTGCCATTAAAGCACTCGCCTTCGCCTTCGGGCTTCTAATAGACACTCGTTTGTAATACCTCGTTTACCACCCTTGTTACGTATACTATTTTATACTCGCGTACTTTAATCTGTCAATTAAAATTTCACAGACAAAATCCTGTACCAAACCCACTGTCGCGAGTGCCGAGCACCGCGATGACGTCTAGCATCGAATCATATTCACGGCTGGCAACTCTGCCAGGAAGTAGTGCATCTATGGTGAGCAAACCAGATCTAGTCTATGGTAAACGAATCTTATTCACCGCTGGCAACCCTGCCAGGAAGTAGTGCATCGATGGTGAGTAAACCAGATCTAGTCTATGGTAAACGAATTTGGAGATCGGTAGTCGTTGCATTTCCGTTGTGACGGACGGTTGGAATAGTAAATTGTGATTGTGAGGAGAACGAGGCGAGGCTCATCCTACGAAGCAGGAGACCACGAGCTGGTTTCCCGAAAGCTGAGTATTCTCCACTTTATATAATCTACTCTATTCTTTCTATATCATGTCCATGTAACCGATTCATGACTTAATCCGCACATCCCGCCACTTGTTTCAATATCTGATATTAATGACCCTCTACGACAGACGAGACGAGGTGAGAGTACGTCGGCAGCCTTTCACGGCTTTAATGCCTTGGACGTTCAACCCTCCCTAGGGAACTGGTGCGCATCAGTAGTCTTCACAACTTTAATACCTTGAACTTGTATGATCTCAGGGAGATCACTGATTTACGGACAATGTGACAGTACAGAGTCTCCACGACGTTACTGACTGATTCACACATGACTGAGACAGTTACTATCTAACTGTGTTGTTGGTTTCCCAACTTATGTCTCTCATAGTCGCTCTAGTATCCCCATAGTAGACCCCATAGATCCCCCGAGATGCTCAGTGATAACGGTGATGTCAGAGATCACTTAAACCACAGGTGGTGTGCGGGAGCCCCGCAGGCGTGACTATAGATGCGAAGCTGGTTGCTAACATTTCTAGCCCAGCGGCTAGAAACGGCTTATTTGACTTATTATCATTTCTAGCGATAACAAGCGGCTGGAAACGGCTGCTTACATTTCATTGATATATTCACATGATTCAATGTTTGTTTTTGTTATTTTTCTTTTCATTTATTTACTATAGGATCTTTAACATAAATAGACATAAACAATGACATTTGCATCTGTATTAAGTGTTAAAAACTCAAAATTCTCTTACAAAATGTGAAAGAGCAGTGGAATGTAAGCATTTAGTTGTATTTCTATAATGCACCAACGCAACGAGCCTCGCGCACTCATCCCCGCATGCCCCGCGCACCCCTCAGCCCCCCACACGCATTTATCCTGCCGCGCGAGATTCCCGCGTTTGTTTTACAATGATTAGATCCAAAATAAACTGATTTAGCTACCTTTATTCTTATAATTTTCATACACCGCCACCTGAACACAAGCGTTGTTTCATAGTTTACTTTTCGTATCTGAATTAAGTAAATTAGTAGGTACAAATGGTGTCTTCGGGGTCTATTTTTTTTAAAAAGAACATAATAAGTGCTACTGTATAACAAAAATAAGAGTTTAACAAAAAAAATGTAATAAAAATCATTTCTTTATTTGATGCTCAAGTCGGGTATCTACCCGGTATCAAGCGGCTGGTTATTCGTTTCTAGCCGCTGCTTTCGGTTACTACCGGCTTACAAGCCGCTGGTTTACAACTATAGGCGTGACCTATTCTGCGACAACAAGGGTGTGACTGGCCGTATCGAGGGCGAAAGGTGTGGGACCCGAAGGCATAGAACAGGAGATAAAGGTAAGATTCAAACATCTTTATCTCGATCCATCGCAACGCTTCTAATACTCATAATTTATTTACTCTACCACTGTAATTACGTAACTTCCCATATAAAGAAGCGCTCGCGACACCCACTATGAATATTTATTTTTGATGTAAACTTTTTGTTTAACTTTAACTGACCTTTTTTTTTATTAATATGATTTCAAACGCAATGTAAATTGTTAAATGAATAAATACTTATGACTTATGACCTATTAAAAACAAACCAATCGCGATGTTCACGGCGGGTGCCTCGTGATTGGTTAATTTTATTTGACAAATAATTTCAACCAATCAGGGAACCGTAGCATGCGTTTAATTTTATAAAATATGCTGATGTTCTATTTTTGAATTCATTTAAGTTGAATAGAGAGATCATGTGTCTATACTCTATGGTAATGATACCATAGAATTTTGGTACAGGTTTAAAAAGTGCGTTGTTGTGATTTTGTCTGTGAAATTATATTTTTTTTTCTACTCCAGTACTTTTTTCTATCATTTATATAGTTAATTACTAACTCTAATATAAAGACATAAATTATGAAAGTCTGTGAAAGTCTATACTCTACTGCCCAAAAACACTGCTAAACGTTATAATGTCGCCAGAAAAGCATTACTTAGTACCACAGATTACAAAATAAACAGCTGCATTCACACAATTTGCAATTTTAAAAAAAACTTATTGTACTAATGCATTGCTGACAACTTAAAAAAATTGTTTTATCCTCTGTGCATGGATGCATAGTATAGTGAACGTATACCTTTAAGTATAAGTTCATATTTTTTTGACAGATAGACGTCAATAAAAAAAAGTTTATCAGAGACAATTTTTTATTTTGTAGGTTCCGAGCGGGACCATGTAATTATTTCCTTTGTTGTTTATTTGCATTTTACTTATTAAAATGTCGAGTCGTAGAAAAATTATTGTATGCAACGTTGTATAAGTAGGTCAAAAAACGCTCGTGGCATCTTTCTTACGATTTACGTAACCCATGCCACTCGCGTTTTTTGCACCCTCTTATACAACTGTTGCATAAAATACTATTAAAGGACACAGTATATTGATAAAAAAGTCTCCGAGATAAGGTAATCTTAGGAAACTCACCTGTTGGATGTAGAATATCTGCGTCAATTGTACCAGGAGGTCAGAAATGTGAGAGGCCTCTATGAGAGCGAGCAGCCAGCTCTCTCAGGGCTCCACAGGACAGGCGCTGCTCTTTCAGCAGCTCCGTGCGACGGGAGAGGCTGTGGTATAGAGGAGTCTTAGAACTCTCACCTGTTGGATGTAGAATATCTGCGCCAATTGTACCAGGAGGTCAGAAGTGTGAGAAGCCAGCTCTCTATGAGAGCGAGCGGCCAGCTCCCTCAGGGCTCCACAGGACAGGCGCTGTTTCTTCAGCAGTTCCATCGGACAAGAGAGGCTGTGGTATAAAGGAATCTTAGAAATCTCACCTGTTGGATGTAGAATATCTGCGCCAATTGTACCAGGAGGTCAGAAGTGTGAGAAGCCAGTTCTCTGTGAGAGCGAGCAGCCAGCTCTCTCAGTGCTCCACAGGAGAGGCGCTGTTCTTTCAGCAGTTCCATCGGACAAAGGCTGTGGTATAAAGGTCTCTTAGAAATCTCACCTGTTGTATGTAGAATATCTGCGCCAATTGTACCAGGAGGTCAGAAGTGTGAGAAGCCAGCTCTCTATGAGAGCGAGTGGCCAGCTTCCACAGGGCTCCACAGGACAGGCGCTGCTCTTTCACCAGCTCAGTCCGACGGGAGAGGCTGTGATATAGAGGAACCTTAGAAAACTTACCTGTTGTATGTAGAATATCTGCGCCAATTGTACCAGGAGGTCAGAAGTGTGAGAAGCTAGTTCTCTGTGAGAGCGAGCAGCCAGCTCTCTCAGTGCTCCACAGGAGAGGCGCTGTTCTTTCAGCAGTTCCATCGGACAAAGGCTGTGGTATAAAGGTCTCTTAGAAATCTCACCTGTTGTATGTTGAATATCTGCGCCAATTGTACCAGGAGGTCAGAAGTGTGAGAAGCCAGCTCTCTATGAGAGCGAGTGGCCAGCTTCCACAGGGCTCCACAGGACAGGCGCTGCTCTTTCACCAGCTCAGTCCGACGGGAGAGGCTGTGATATAGAGGAACCTTAGAAAACTTACCTATTGTATGTAGAATATCTGCGCCAATTGTACCAGGAGGTCAGAAGTGTGAGAAGCCAGCTCTCTGTGAGAGCGAGCGGCCAGCTCCCTCAGGGCTCCACAGGAGAGGCGCTGTTCCTTCAGCAGTTCCATCGGACAAGAGAGGCTGTGGTATAGAGGAGTCTCTTAGAAATCTCACCTGTTGGATGTAGAATATCTGCGCCAATTGTACCAGGAGGTCAGAAGTGTGAGAAGCCAGCTCTCTATGAGAGCGAGCGGCCAGCTCCCTCAGGGCTCCACAGGACAGGCGCTGTTCCTTAAGCAGTTCCGTGCGACGGGAGAGTTCCATCGGACAAAGGCTGTGGTATAGAGGTCTCTTAGAAATCTCACCTGTTGTATGTAGAATATCTGCGCCAATTGTACCAGGAGGTCAGAAGTGTGAGAAGCCTCTATGAGAGTGAGCGGCCAGCTCCCTCAGGGCTCCACAGGACAGGCGCTGTTCCTTCAGCAGTTCCATCGGACAAGAGAGGCTGTGGTATAGAGGAATCTTAGAAATCTCACCTGTTGTATGTAGAATATCTGCGCCAATTGTACCAGGAGGTCAGAAATGTGAGAAGCCAGCTCTCTATGAGAGCGAGCGGCCAGCTTCCACAGGGCTTCACAGGACAGGCACTGTTCCTTCAGCAGTTCCATCGGACAAAGGTTGTGGTATAGAGGTCTCTTAGAAATCTCACCTGTTGTATGTAAAATATCTGCGCCAATTGTACCAGGAGGTCAGAAGTGTGAGAAGCTAGTTCTCTGTGAGAGCGAGCGGCCAGCTCCCTCAGGGCTCCACAGGACAGGCGCTGCTCTTTCAGCAGTTCCATCGGACAAGAGAGGCTGTGGTATAGAGGAATCTTAGAAATCTCACCTGTTGGATGTAGAATATCTGCGCCAATTGTACCGCTGTTCCTTTTGCAGCTCCGTACGATGGAAGAGGCTGTGATATGAGGGGAGTCTCTTAGAAATCTCACCTGTTGGATGTAGAATATCTGCGCCAATTGTACCAGGAGGTCAGAAGTGTGAGAAGCTAGTTCTCTGTGAGAGCGAGCGGCCAGCTCCCTCAGGGCTCCACAGGACAGGCGCTGCTCTTTCAGCAGCTCCGTGCGACGGGAGAGGCTGTGATATAGAGGAATCTTAGAAATCTCACCTGTTGGATGTAGAATATCTGCGCCAATTGTACCAGGAGGTCAGAAGTGTGAGAAGCTAGTTCTCTATGAGAGCGAGCAGCCAACTCTCTCAGGGCTCCACAGGACAGGCGCTGTTCCTTCAGCAGTTCCGTGTGACGGGAGTGGCTGTGGTATATGGGAGTCTCTTAGGAATCTCACCTGTTGGATGTAGAATATCTGCGCCAATTGTACCAGGAGGTCAGAAGTGTGAGAAGCCAGCTCTCTATGAGAGCGAGCGGCCAGCTCCCTCAGGGCTCCACAGGACAGGCGCTGTTCCTTCAGCAGCTCCGTGCGACGGTACAGGCTGTGATATAGAGGAATCTCTTAGAAATCTCACCTGTTGGATGTAGAATATCTGCGCCAATTGTACCAGGAGGTCAGAAGTGTGAGAAGCCAGCTCTCTATGAGAGCGGGCAGCCAGCTCTCTCAGGGCTCCACAGGACAGGCGCTGCTCTTTCAGCAGCTCCGTGCGACGGGAGAGGCTGTGATATAGAGGAATCTCTTAGAAATCTCACCTGTTGGATGTAGAATATCTGCGCCAATTGTACCAGGAGGTCAGAAATGTGAGAGGCCTCTATGAGAGCGGGCAGCTAGCTCTCTCAGGGCTCCACAGGACAGGCGCTGTTCTTTCACCAGCTCAGTCCGACGGGAGAGGCTTTGATATAGAGGAATCTTAGAAATCTCACCTGTTGGATGTAGAATATCTGCGCCAATTGTACCAGGAGGTCAGAAGTGTGAGAAGCTAGTTCTCTGTGAGAGCGAGCAGCCAGCTCCCTCAGGGCTCCACAGGACAGGCGCTGTTCTTTGAGCAGTTCCGTCCGACGGGAGAGGCTGTGGTAGTTCTGCATCAGCTCTAGACCTGGAATGAAAACAAAGCGAATAATTTACGTTTTTTAAAATAGAATCTTTTTATCAATTCCGTTATTAATGAATCGAAGATTTGGTGTGATTGACGTAACGGCTGGGTTGGGAGGGCACTAAACTTGGATTTCTAATTCAAGACCAAAAAAACAACGACAAATACGTCACTGTCAAAATTGACAACATTTAAATGACATCTGAGTTTGTTTCTTGGCTTGCACCAAATGCACAATGTTACAAGTATAATACCAGACTTTGTACCAACAATCTCCGATGTTTAAGTTTTTATTATTTCCTCTCGTAATTATGTAATAATAAATATTTCTAGTTATTTTGTTAAAACATAGAGTTAAAGCTACCAATAAATAAATTATCTTAGCGTGTTTAAAAAAGAAAAAGGAATTTACTATTGTAAAAATATTTTATTGTAGTGGCAACCTTATGGTAGTTTTTTTGGTCTTGAATTAGAAATCGTCGTATACGTCGGAAACGTAGGGTCGCAGGTTCGAGTCTTTCTTACATTGCAGTGGATCACATTAAATTTTTTTTGGTTAGGGACAACGTCGAGCAAAGCGAAGAGGATTGCGAAGTCTAATACGATCACATCGCACCCGATGTCTATATATGAATTTCCACCTAGATTAAATGTGAAATATTGTCAATTCTACGTAGACGAAATTGCGGGGTTGTATTTACCTAAATCCTGATTCTCCTCGCACAACTTAGCGTGTATTTCTTTCAGTCTTCTAATATTGGCCAGCTTGCTGTCTCGCTCATCGGCTAGAAGGAGCCTTTTAAACCTGAGTATTTCTATCTGCTTCGTTAGCCTCACGTGCTCTGCCCTTTGGAAAGGCGAAGGTTTTGACTGGAAAAATAAAATACAAAATTTTCATTTCACACTTCAACAAAATTAATTAAAAACATTGACATTTGAAGCAGCGTAGTTGAATGACTACAAAAAATTATGCAAAAAAATTGATTTTTGCGGAATATTTAAACCCGGTCCAGACATTCCGATTCGATCCGATTTATCGGAAGAAATGTCCAACAAATTGCACTACACATTATCCGATTTCTTCCGATAAATCTGACAATTGCACTACACATTATCCGATTGCTTCCGATAAATCGGATCGGATCGGAAGGTTTGGAGCGGGTTTAAGATCTGTTTCCTCTTTGTCAGTGACATTCACTGACTTTCAATGTCAGTTACCAAAAATTTGTCGTTGCCAGTAAATTAAATTGGTACCACTAAAAATCCGCAAGATGGCGTGGATTGTAAAACCCGCTGTTGGATTATAAATTGATACTGAAATACAAGCTTTTTTTTAAGTAGGTATTTGTTACTTGGTGAGTTTTGGTCAACAGACGAAATAAGGTAAATAACTGGGTTTCGGAAAACAAGTAATAGTCTGGCTAGCCAAATAATGTTGACAGATATTTGCTTGTGGTATCACCAATTGTCTATGATTTAAACAATTTATCAGGTAGGTCCTCTATAAATTATTCTGATACTTTAAAAAAAAATATATAACTTTATGTGCTAGTTCTAACATTCCGATCGAGTTGAAATTTGGCAGAGTAGGTACTTCTGTAACTTTTTTGGTGATGGATTTATACCGGGTGAGCAATCCAAATGGGTCAGTATGGCGGTTTTGGAAACCATAACAGATAGCGAAATCTTGGCTTAGGAACCATGACGTTGATTTTAGTAAAAAGAAAAACTGCATTCATATACTTACAAAAATACGTGTACTCGGCCCAGGAATCGAACCTGGACTTTTTGAAAAATTAAATTTCGTTATTTTCCTTTGAATATCGGTTATGTAGCTCTTAAATAGTAAATGTTACTAAGAAACATGATATCTAAAACTAATAAAATGCATTGTTTTTAAACAACGAAGTTTGTTTTTGTTAGAACCTGTGAAACAGGCCCTTAATATGATGGTTGTAGATAAGATATGCAGATAAACGATTTATAATGATAACCGGAATCATATTAATGACGATATTTTGCAAAATATTTAAATTGTGGGCATTTCAGTCTAATATTTACATAAGATTTCGTTCGATTACTTAAACAATATTAAAACTTCCCCATACAAAGTCAAAGGGCCGGCGGCGGCACTGAAGTATTGAAAAATAAAACTTCGTTGTTTAAAAACAATGCATTTTACTAGTTTTAGATATCATGTTTCTTAGTAACATTTACTATTTAAGAGCTACATAACCGATATTCAAAGGAAAATAACGAAATTTAATTTTTCAAAAAGTCCAGGTTCGATTCCTGGGCCGAGTACACGTATTTTTGTAAGTATATGAATGCAGTTTTTCTTTTTACTAAAATCAACGTCATGGTTCCTAAGCCAAGATTTCGCTATCTGTTATGGTTTCCAAAACCTCCATACTGACCCATTTGGATTGCTCACCCTGTATATGGTATTATCGAGCTAGGTCTTAATTTCACTACATTAAATTTAGCCTTATGTATGGTTAGAAAGTGTAAACATATGTGTTTGTCGTTGACTGTACTGTACATAGTGTTAGAAATCATGTGAGCTGATTAAATTATGTGAGCTGACTAAGAGTGCACGTCAACACATCATCATCATCATATCAGCCGATAGACGTCCACTGCTGGGCAAAGGCCTCCCCCAAAGTTGTCCACAACGATCGATCTTGCGCCGCCCTCATCCAATTTCTACCTAAGATCTTAACCAGGTCGTCGGTCCACCTTGTTAACCACGTCAACATATATTTAACTTATTTCCTTACTCCTTAAGTTCCTTACGTGTGCATAGAAAATCATAAATCTTTTCTAGTATCATAACTATAATTCCTACTACACAAATCCGCAGATTTTTTAAATTTCCCGTCAAAACTTTGAGTAATATTTCAATAGCCAGACTATAGCAGTAGGTAACATGTTAATAACTAACCTTAAAAGATAGGAGATCATTCAACTTCAACGCCAACCTTGGCCCGTAAGAAACAGGCTTCTCTTCTTTAATTCCATTCAGGTTACTCAGCGACTTCTTCAAACTCTCATCATCATCAGGCGAGAACAAATTCCTTTGAGACCTGCTCTTTAGCTTTACTACATCACCGAACTCCTCCTGACTCAAATTACAAGTCAACGCAGAATTCTTATATATCTTCTCTTTTATATCCTGAACAGCTTCTTGTTTCTTCTTAATCGAATATTGTAGTATATGTAGCTTCTGTAACTTATCAGAATTATAGCTCGGTCTGATCTCCGACTTGAGAAAACTTAAAGCATAGTATCGATACTTGGGTACATCCGATTCGTTCCTTAAATCATAGTTTTCAGCGGTCTCGCTCAAATCTATCTTGCTACCGGACACATCTTCTCTCGAATTGTTCTTAGACAAACTATCACAGTTCACATCACTCGTTCTAAATTCTTTAACATCCAAATTATCCGGTGAATGCTCGTATATTTCAATAGGATCTACTTTTCTCTCTTCACTATTACCTTTTCTATCATCTCTATAATCTCTACTAGTTTGAGCTATGTTCAGGCTAGCAGAATTCTTGATTGTTCGGAAATTTTGTTTAAAACCTTTCTCCACCGGACTATGACTCTTCGAATACTCTTTATCAATCCTTTTAGAATATTTACTAGGAGATATTGACCTCGATTCCTTAACTAACTTGTGATTTAGTATAAATCTGGATTCCAACGTTACTTTAGATAGATTAGTTTTGCCAGAAGAGTCTGAAGACAGCGAGCCGTGTTCGATCTCATTCTCAGGCGGTATGATATCTAATTTGAGACTTTTGTATGAGCAAAAATAACCACCGTGCATTTGAAATACGAGCGTGTTGCTTTTAAAGCAATCTGACGTGAAATTCAACGCTAAATTGGCCCCTAAATACCGCAAACCCGTGAAATATAACCCCCATGTTTGGATAACAGTGTCCTGTCTGTCCGGTTCTTCGTAATCTTTGTTGGGCGGTAAAATGTGACACCAAATGCGGATGACGACATTTGTTGATGACATTCGGTGGGTTATTTCTGAAACGAAATGATGTCACTATTACATCACGTTTAAATGACGCTGACGATAATGATAATAATTAGCAAAGTGCAATTTGTGGACAAACATAGGGTTCTTTACCAAGACACAATATACCTACCGCGCTACGCGCTACGCGCACCGAGGGTTCCGTACAAATAATTATCCCGTCTTAACTGGCCGGGTTAAGTTAAGTTAGCATTACTTTAACCCGGCTAGTTAGGTCCTAACTCTACCCGGCGAACTAATATATCAGGCAGCACTGTTCACTCACACTAACCTACACTTATTTAAACACCAGGGTACAAACACGTCTCATGCGCTTCGGAAAAACAAGTACCACTACCGCCTTGTGCCGCCTACACACAAACTGTCAAAATCTGCGAGATCAGTGTACATTGTGGGCCCGTCTATTTACCTACAACAGACTACCCGCAACTATCAGAGATGCAACTTCCATCGCAGTTTTTAAAAATAAACTACGCAAGTGGCTAACAGGATTGACTTTATACAGTGTCGAAGACTTTTTCAAAATGCCACTCACTTAGCATCGTATAACTAATAACATAATATTGTAACCTAAAGTGTTTGTATTACTAATATAATTGACATGTAACTATGGTGTTATCAATAAATGATTTGATTTGATAAGATGGGAAGCGTACAGAACCCTCGGTGCGCGAGTTCAACTCGCACTTGGCCAGTTTATTCAGTAAGTGTCATTCTTGAAATAAAAGTTTGGTTAAACGCTGTCTAAAGACCATCGAAGAGTATGCTGATTCAAAACCCTTAATATGGGTCAAAATGTATGATACTAGACAGATCCATTTTTAATATTTATAAATAGATTAACACACGTTGACATTTAAGTTAGGTATAAATAGCCCACCCAACCCATTAACAGCAAACATATAAATAACAAAAATATTCACAAGTTTGTAAACTACTTTGAGACTTATAACTCAAGGTTTACAGTTGATATCGAGGAACTTAAGACATATAAACAATTTGCATATATTATCAATTGACCCATATTACTAGGATGAAGTTTATCAACATTGATGAGTCAGAGTACCATTGACTCAAACAGTCATTTAGAATAGTAGGTAATTTAGATTATAAGAAATGTGCCATTAATATATAACGAATGGCATTTATTTGTCTGCAGTTTAAGAGCCAAATACAAACTTGCTGTCAATTTAAGATAGGGGCGGATCCTTGGAGTTGTGATACTTGTGATACCTGATTTTAGGCTCGACCCCTTTACGAAAAATAAATTAAGTAGGTAATCAATTTTAGTTTTGCACTCTAAAAGACTTAATTAAGAATACTATAAAGATGACCGTTGGACTTCCGGTTCGTGACTTAAGATGGCCGCATGCGTTTAGGTTTCTTTGTTCATTATTTATTCATTTTCGTTGTTCAATGTGTAGTATTGATAGCGTATTGTGCAGTGATCTAACGTAGGAGTGAATAGCTAATAATGAAGAATTCAACTTGAAGCGTTCATAGCCCTTCCTGGGTCAAGGCCCGATAGTCCGCGTGGTTTTTTGTAAATCGCTATCACTTTACAAAAAGCAAAACCTCACCGAACAACGGCATGCTCTACGAGCAAACTTGAAATTGGCGAAATCATCATTAACTATGATGGAAGCCATATTTTAAAAATTAGAATTAGAAAGATGACCGTTTGGTACTGAATTTTATGACAACACCCAAAGGTTGACACAATACGTTAAGTTCATTTAGAAATGTTTAGAATGAAGCGAAAAATTGAAAAATATTATGGTTCAGACAGGTATAATTTAATTTTTTTTACTTCATTCTAAACATTTAGTATACAATAGCTTACTGCTTGAATAAAAATAATTAAGCTCAGTTAGATCCATTATCTAAATGAACAGCTAAATTCAAACTTCATTTGAAATATATGTATATTATGAAATGAAAATATACTGCATGTTAATTGTTAGTTAAAATAGACATTTCTATACACATTTAGATTGCATTTCTACTGATCGGATTGTTGTTACCTGAATCAATCTCTTTCCATTTAGGGTGAGGTGAACAGATTCTCTCACTCGTGTAGAACGGAGCCGACATAGTGGTGTGATGCAGAGTCAGATAGAAGCTACATTGGTATATACAACCCTCCGGGGGCCGGATGTTGTAGCCTACGATCTGGAATAGGGACAAAACAAAAATATTAAAATCCTTTATCATGAACTCACTACCAACTGCCTAGCCATACCTGCACCTAGAGGTGCACATCTGTGACACGCTACTCTTTCTCACGCGAGATATTTATCTATCTCTTCCTGTGCAGTACTGTGAGAGAGTGACGGGTGACGCTATGCCGTGCAAGTCGTGAAGCATAGTTCTGATAGACGGGCTGGGGTTTTCAGTGTACGAAGGATTTGATGCTTACTGTTAGCCTCGTGTTGCATCCATGCACCGAAAATCCCAGAGTATGGTACTCTCATTCTCAACAAGATACCAGCTCAATATTTATTTGGTTGTAAAAGTATTCACCTCGAGTGAAGCAGTGGCGAAAGAATCGACCTGACCATGAACACGACCATTGCCAAGAGTGCACGACTACGAAGAAAAAAAAGTATTCAAATCATAGACCAAGTAACTAATTGCATCACTTTGTAATGAATATTTAATTATGAAGAAAACTTTCATGGTGATGGTACTGATAAACCACAAGGACAAAAAAATATTTACTGGTATCATATTTATCTAATCTCATTGTTGATTGCAGCTGGAGAATGCATATTTATTCCTTGAAATGTTTTATAATTAATCATATAAAAATATATAACTTAAATCAATTACTATAAGGTGCCAGTGACATTGTTTATGCGCGAAAAGGAAATGATGCAGAACATGTTTTTATTATCATACCCAGAGTATTTGATGCACAAATGATTAAACATTAGGCAGACAGTATGTGTCAAATCATTTGTGCACCAAAAACCCCATGGTATGTTTATTATACACTAGCTGACCTGACAAACATTATTCCATCAAAACTATTTGACTTTGGTTTCGTCTACATGTAAAGTATTACATTTTTCCAGGCAATTAATCCACATTTTCTCGTTGATTTCAAGAACCCTTCTTATTATTAAGGATTTATCAAATTATTTACATATTCAACGCAGCCGTAGTGCAGGTCCCAACTGAGCCAGTGGTCCTGGTTTTTTTTCCTTCAAGAGCTAATATTTGTGTTTATATTGAAGCCAAAAAAGCGGAAACGCTAATGAATTCCCTTGGCGTTTACAGCGTTTACGGCGCTCGGTTTTTGCCATCAATATTTGTTCTTGGGTCACAAATGTTTTATGCATAGGCCTTTTGGGCATCAAATATTTTAGGAAAAAAGATGTTTCCTTTCCAAATCCTTTGGCCATAACACAAGCCTACTAGAGCTTACTATGGGTCTAGATTGAGTTGTATGAGTTTGTCAAATACAGTATTTATTTTTGCATTGGTCCATTATTCCTGTATCCTATTCCATCTCAATTTCAATAAATATTTAATTTCAAAATTGATGGGGTTTATTCTTGGTTATTGTGAATTCAAAGTTTAAACACAATATTATTATTATTTATAAGGAGGCAGGCAGTTTAACAACTGATAATGCCTATATCCAGCGATCTGTGTCTTGAGATCGTTGCTCAGTGGTATGCTTGTCTAATTTATTCTTAAAATTATTGATGTTAGGTGCTGAGATTACATCCTCGGGGAGTCAGTTCCAAGCACTCACAACTCTATTGCTCAGAAAGTGTTTATGAGGGTTGTTTTGCGACCTGCAGGCAACTAGCTTTAGGTGAATGAGGTGTTTAATATGTGAAATAATCAAGCAACTTTGTTGTTTATCATAGGAATGAATTGAATTTGCATCTTTATACTATTAACCTTACAATGTATCCTTTTGGTATGTGATAAAGGAGTACATTTTGATAAAAAAAACACATATTGTTTAATTGCTGTATAGCAGGAGGGTTTCAAAAATTGCCAATATCTGTCCAACTAGTTTATTGAAGTTATGGAGGTGGATTGTACATCTTATTAGACACAATTCATATTATTGAAATTGTGAACCTGGCAAGGCAATTTCATTTAATAATACAAATAATTGCCAAGTAATGTCTGTAAACACAATAATCCTTGTACTTAAAGGAGATAAACCATTAACAATAACGCTTTTACATGCATAATGCATACCACCAAGGTAATATTATCTAAGTATGTAAGTATCAAGTTAATGATAGATCTCAGGCGCGCAGGAACTGGCGAGCAGCAGCCGTGTGTTATATTACACGAACCGTTTGGAGCCACTTTTGACCCCCCAATAACTCCAAATCTATTTAACATAAAAAAATGAAATTTGGCTTATGTATTAAGATCCTTTAGAACAAGTAGAACCCCAAATTTCATTAATATAGGTTAAATAGTTATTGAGATATTAAAGTCCAAAAAACGGTATTTTTATCACTGACTGACTGACTGACTCACTAGTAATCAAAAACCTAACCCACTTCCAGGTGACCTAGAAAGGTGAAATTTGGCATCCAGCTTAGTAATTGTGTGTGTATACATATAAAAATCTAAAACAGTGATTTTTTTATGTTTTTTTATTATTATTATTATTGATGGTTGTTGCCTCAGAACTCTGTCATTTATAAACCGATTTGGAAAATTCTTTTTTTGTTTGAAAGATATACTAGAATAGCATATACACTCACACGCACACACTTACACATACATGCACATAAAAATCCAATACGTACTAACCGTTTTGGAAAATTCTTTGTTTGTTCAAAACTTTCAAAATATGTACTAGAATAGCACACAGAACTAATTAACAAATAATAATTAAGTAATTTACACATCATAATAATTTCTGTACAAAAAGTAATGATATCCCATCAAAAACATAAATGTAAAATGAGAGCCAAGTTCAATATCGCGTGCACTTCGCCGACAAAAGAATTGAGATCTGCCAGGGCGCCAAGTTCTTTGCTCTAAAATTTTTAGATACAAGGACATGCGACATACTCAATGCATTTATTTTACTTGGGGAGTAATTCAATATCAAGACGTGACTTGGCTAGTTTTAAAATATAAATTTATATTATAAATCAAAATCAATCAAATCATTAACCTATTTTCGTAAAGGTAAGTACGCAAGTTAGTGTACGTCTTGTTACTTATACTGTTAGCTTGATAATGAACTATCACTATGACTATGTTACTTTTATGAAATTTAGTTAGTTTGTGAAAACTAGCCAAGTCAAATCTTGATATTGAATTACTCCCCAAGTAAAATAAATGCATTGAGTATGTCGCATGTCCTTGTATCTAAAAATTTTAGAGCAAAGAACTTGGCGCCCTGGCAGATCTCAATTCTTTTGTCGGCGAAGTGCACGCGATATTGAACTTGGCTCTCATTTTACATTTATGTTTTTGATGGGATAGATAGATCTTTATTGCTTTCATATAGTGTACAGATGTCTTAATTCTAAAGAGTATCTATACCTAACATGACACCCTGTAAGGGCATTGCAATCTTCATGCAATGTTTTGCAGAATCAGCTTAATATCTAATAAAAACTATGCTACACAAAATCAAGATAACACACATGCATTTTTTTTAACTTAATACCTTAACTTTAATGAATTACAACGTGAAACTTTACCACTTCTTATAAACAATGTAGTAGTATTTACTTAACTAACAATAAAACTATATTTACATATTCATATTTACACGAAAGAAATACCAGGTATATTATTTATAATATTTATTTTCTTCCAGGTATTCCTGAACATTATAAAAGCTGTGTTCAATAAGATATTTCTTCAATTTTAGTGTAAATGTGTTATATTTAATTTCTCCTGCTATTTCTTTTGGTAAACTATTGTATATTCGAATTGTCATGGCATGGGGACTCTTATTGCTCATTTGAAGATTACTTGCAGGTATCGCTATTTTATTTTTGTGGCGTAGGTTTAATGTACAAGTGTAACGTTCGTCCGCTTTAGTGTATAAAGATGGGTGTCTTCGGATAAACTTACAGGCTTCTAATATGTACAGGGATGGCAAGGTTAATATGTTCAATTTTTTAAAATATTGTCTGCAACTATCATATTTTTTATATTTGAGAGAATTCTGATGCATCTTTTTTGCAGTAAGAATAGGTCTGACCAGTCTGTACTATTACCCCATAAAATGATCCCGTATTGAATCCAGGTTTGTGTAAAGCGTAATAGGCACTTATTGCAGTTTTTAAATCTGTGGTCTTTCTGATGTTTCTAAGGGCATAATTTTTACGAGTTAATTTTTTTATACTAAGGTGTCATTCTAGCACACTCAATACGCATTGTTTACAACAACTTTTAACAAAAATAATAACTGTTATATATAGAATTGTTGATGTTTCCTCAATTTGTAGGCTGATTAATAATATTATGGGTTTTGTACATGATGATAAGTCGTGTAGGCGTTTGTTGGTAATTAGATGTTCTGCTAGGTTTATTATCTATTAAAAAGTATATGAGACTTCAATACCTGTATTAGACTCCGAAGGCGTAACTGCTGAGTGGCTAAAGGTGTATATTCTCTACATCTGGGTCTACCAATCATTGTTAAAGGATCTCACAAAACAACAACAAAGGTATTCATTGCATTCGACACATACAACGAAGCCTTCTATAGATAATAGAAGGCGACACGTTTATTGCACTGCAAAGCACATGAAACAAGCCAATACAATTAAATTACATCATGATAGATGGAAAATAAATAAAAATACACAGTACAGTTCAGCTGACATGAATCACACGAACGAATGTCAAATTTTCTTTCATTAGCCAATTTCTCTATAGTCTATGGTAACCTGTGACATTGTTTTTTTTTATGAAGTTCGAGTAGACGCTTCATTAAAGGCTTAGTGTGTACACATCATAAACGCTATCTAGAGTGCGGTGTTAGTCTGGCCATATTTATTTAATCGTATGGTGAAAAGCTTGTTGTAGGAAATTATAAATAAATTTATAAGTCTGGCCATCGAAACGTGCTACTGGAAATGACCGCGAAATTTTAAATTTCTAGCTTCTCTTGACATTAATTTTTTCATCGACAATGACTGATATATTATCTGCAACATTGCATTGGTAGGGGCAAGTGCTGTACCTGTGGACGGTTTTACCTGTGGACACTACTCATACCAAGAAAACGAATAACCATAGACCAATAGCAATCACTTATTTGAAAAGCATTTTTTTCATATGGCAACACTAGCTAGTCGCCATCTTTAAGGATGGCAGAAACTGAGTGTTTTGTGGCTGCCGAAAGTTTTTGTAACAAAAAGTAAGATTTTTTCCTTCTTTTTAAGTATTTTTATGCAAAATCTGCAAATGTTACGGGTGTCTTTGCAGTGGCATATTAATTTATGTGGTGTAAACGTTATTTCTACAAGTTTTTGTTAGTCGTAGGTAGCATTAATAGTGACCGGTATAAATTCAAAATAAAAACCGCCGAAATTGTACCTGTGGACACCTCCGTAAATGTACCTGTGGACTGTCCATAGGTACAATTATACTCAATGTACCTGTGGACAGTAAAAATAATATTTTTGTTTTATTTAGTGCCTCGTAGTAAAACTGGGAAAAAGAAAACAAGATATGCCTGGACATTCTGACTTCAGTAAGGAAAGCCATAGAGACGTTTAAAATCCCAAATTCGATAATCATTTAATACAAAAAAATAAATTACTGTCGAAATATTGGTGAAGAAGGCTTAGAACTCCTCAAAAATGGTATCAGGAGGATCTATATAGCAATATTGAGGAGCAACAGCTGTATGATTACTTAAAATTATGTTGTTATTGATTGTTGATTATTTTTCATAAAGGTTTTCCTTAAGAATTTAAAGTGTCAAACGATAATTATGATACTTCTGCTGACTATGGAGGCTTTTTAAAGTCCCATAATTATACTTGAGATTCTGCTTAGAATATTACATTTCAAGAAGAAAAAAAAGTAATTATGATATGCAGAACAACTTATAATTACATGTTCATTAATTGTATGTTGTTAATTACGTTATTTTAGAAGTTTATTTTGTTTCAAATAATGTTGTCCATAGGTACGTAACCGTCCACAGGTACGTTGTTTGTGTCCATAGGTACAAACAGTAGATGTACCTATGGACAAAATGAAATCTTTTATCCGCCATCTCTGGATAGCTAGCGTAGAAAACAAATGTGGACTTTAAAGATTGTTTAACTGTGATTAAAACAAAATAAATAATTTATTGGTAATACGCGTAGTTTTTGTCTAACAACTGATTAAAGGTCAAATTCTGGAAAGTGTCCACAGGTACAGCACTTGCCCCTATCAGACATTGCTCATTGGTGATGAAATATGTGCTAGAATTTTAAAATCTCGCGGTCATTTTCAGTATCACGTTTCGATGGCCAGACTCTTGGAAAATAGTATTGTACAGAATTCTATTTATTCACAAAGTTACAAACCTACCGACGAAATAACAAAAATAAAAACAAAATTATAACAATGATGTGTACCTTCATTTCTTTTGTACCTACTATGTTAACCTTGGATGGCGACCCAAATTGGCTTTACCTACAGGGTTCCTAACTTTTTACCGCGTCACCGAATTTTTAATCTAAAAAACCGGCCAAGTGCGAGTCGGACTCACGCACCGAGGGTTCAAGTGGTTAAGTTAAGTTTGCACCTGGTATGTATAGCGCCCCATATAAATTAGGTGCAAAGTTAGGTATTAAAAAAAAACTACTTACTAGATCTCCTTCAAAACAATTTTCGTTGGTAGTTTTTATAGTAATGTACATCATATGTATTTTTTAGATTTTTCATTTTCTTATTTTAGAAGTTAGAGGGGGGGGGGACCAACTTTTTTCCACTTTGGAAGCGTCTGTCACGCAAACTATTCGGTTTAGAAAAAAAATATTTCAAGCTCCTGGAATGGCAAGGACTTGGCATCAACATCAATGGCGAATACATCACTCACCTTCGGTTTGCCGACGACATCGTAGTCATGGCAAAGTCGATGGAGGAACTCAGCATGATGCTCGATGACCTACAATCGAGTTTCTCAACGGGTGGGCTTAAAAATGAATATGGACAAGACGAAACTCATGTCAAATGCCAAGGTTGTGCCCATCCCAGTCTCTGTTGAAAACTCGGTACTCGAAGTTGTTGACTCATACATCTACCTAGGACAAGTGGTCCAATTAGGTAGGTCCAACTTCGAGAAAGAGGTCAACCGCCGAATCCAACTCGGCCGGGCAGCGTTCGGGAAACTACGCAATGTCTTTTCGTCCGACATACCTCAGTGCCTCAAGACGAAAGTCTTCAACCAATGTGTGTTACCAGTGATGACTTACGGCACCGAAACGTGGACTTTCACTATCGGCCTCATCTCAAAGCTCAAAGTCGCTCAACGAGCAATGGAGAGGGCTATGCTCGGGGTGTCTCTACGTGATCGAATCAGAAATGAGGAAATCCGTAGACGAACTAAAGTGACCGATATAGCTCACCGGATTAGCCAGTTGAAGTGGCAATGGGCAGGCCACATAGCACGCAGAGCAGATGGCCGATGGGGCCGAAAAGTGCTCGAGTGGAGACCTCGGACCAGCAAGCCCAGCGTAGGACGTCCACCTACAAGATGGACAGATGACCTTATAAAGGTCGCCGGAAGGCGCTGGATGCAGGTCGCTTCCAACCGGTATATATGGAAGTCCAAAGGGGAGGCCTATGTTCAGCAGTGGACGTCCTATGGCTGAGATGATGATGATGATGATGATATCATTTTTGAAGACCTATCTATATAGATACCCCACACGTATGTGTTTGATGAAAAAAAATTTTTTGAGTTTCAGTTCTAAGTATGGGGAGCCCCCAATATTTATTTTTATTTTTTTTATTTTTGCATCAAAATCTTAATGCGGTTCACAGAATACATCTACCTACCAAGTTTCAACAGTATAGCTCTTATAGTTTCGGAAAAAAATGGCTGTGACATACGGACGGACAGACAGATATGACGAATCTATAAGGGTTCCGTTTTTTGCCATTTGGCTACGGAACCCTAAAAACGCCCCAATTTTCGTGCATTTGTGATCATCAGAGGGTTGAGAATCTGGTTCATTATCATAATGTGCCTACACCTACAAAGAATTCCATGCTGGCCGATCATATGCGATGGCACAGATTATATAATACTATTGCGATGAACTTCAGTACAATGTTTTCCGGTGCGTGTTTGCCGTTTAACGAAGCTATAGGTTACAAATGGAAGTCACTTTTCAACTTCTTATATTAAAAAGAGACTTGCCCTTATAATGTGAAACGTGTAGGTAGCTTCGCTAAATGAGAAGTAAATGAGCCCCGGTTTGACGAATAACGTGTCCTACCGACGCTGAAGTCTAGCACTTCTTTGAGTTTTGTTAGAAACTCTTAGGCTGCTTTTCCACCAGAAATGTGCGAGGATGCGTATGTGTATCAGTTAACCAATGGAACAACTTCATTAACTTATCCTCGCTCAGCGCAACTGATTCTATTGGTTAACTTAAACACATCCCTAGATCTCGATACGCAACCTCGCACTGCACTGTTGTAACCGCAGCCTTAATCTTTATTATTTCATTGTTAGTTATAGATTGTTAATTAACTAACCGACTAGGCTAGGCTGAGGTTAAAAAGGGGGGTTTAGAATAGAATAGAATAGAATAGAATAGTCTTTATTTCGTCATCACAGGTAACAATCAGGTAACAATGGTTTGTAGATGGATGTCATGTTCGGCTTTAGTCACATGTTCTGCTATAGTCAATTCTGCTTTCGTCATGTTCTGATTTAGTCATGAATTAGTCACGGTCTGTTACGACTTCAAGTAATTACATCAGTCAATGACGACCAAATGTCAATCATTAAACAGCTATTAATGATTAACGGAGCACAGTGACATTGGTCCTCATGCAATTTAATGTTAAACTAGCTACTGCGTTAATCAATCATGCACACTCGAGTTGATATTAAGGCGACTCCTAATCCCAACGTCCTTGAGGATCTGGGCGGAGCCTAACGTTATTCCCCCCGCCGACCGTGCGCCCCCGGAACAAAACTTCGTTCATAATCTCGTTGAGTGGCGTCCAAGCAGCTTCATACACTCGCATAGTCCGAGCGTGAGTTGAAGATCAACAAACCTTATACCTTATTTAAAGGCATTGAAAAATCTCGAAGTAAAATAAATCATTTAAAAAATGATATAATTATTTCGGATTACTAAATATCTATTTACCCACTACAGTAGAATATTAAAAATAAAATGCGTTAAAGCTATTATCCAAAAAAATAAGTGAAATTGGCCATTTGGAAGTCTTGAATCGAAAAATACTTTTTAGTTTCTTTTGTATGTGTAGGTAGGTACCTACCAAAAATAGTTAAAATGCCGACAAGATTCTTGATTATACGTGTAAAATCATGCAGAAATAAAAAATATAGTTTTTAATAAATAAATCATATCGTGACCCAGCGGATGAACCGATATTTTAACATAGTAGTGGAGGCACAGCTTTATCCCCCGGGTTATGCTGCTCTAATGAAAAGATAAACTATAAATAATAGAGCGACAAACTCAACTTTACCGTTGGAAAACGGATTTACGTCCTTTACCTACTTATAAACAGTGATAGTTTTTTATGACTACATTAGTAATGTTCTCAGATTTTCCCCTATACTTGTTGATATTGACGATATTTTACTAGACGAATTTTTTGGCAAATTTCAATGTTCAAGGTCAATGGATACCCTATAAATGTTAATGTACTTGAGTGTCAAAATATGCCGATGCTGGAAAGGAGAACTTATCTAAGCGACATTTTTGGAGATATTGAGTTATACACACTGTTGGGATCGGCAGATTTTTCTGCATCGAATGGGTTGGGTCTCGTATACATTTTATTTATTTATTTATTTATTTATTTAAACTTTATTGCACACAATACACAAGTAAAAGTACAAATGGCGGACTTAATGCCATAAGGCATTCTCTACCAGTCAACCATAGGACTAAACAGAAACATTTGTTTGGTGCAGGGTCTTTTATGTAATCTGTTACATGAAACAATTAAATAACACATAAGTAATATACCTCGTATGCAAATATATATATATAACATAAACGTACATAAATATGACATACCTACAATATACTTACTTATATAATAAATGTACCTTGTGTGAATCATTATGCTGACAGTTCGTCACATAGCTTATCGGAGAAATGCTTGCGCAACATGTGCTTGAAGGTTAGCTTGCTTTGCGCTTGCCTGATGGAAAGCGGTAGATCATTCCAAAGCCGAACTGCTTCAGCTGTGAAAGAGTGCGTCATGAAACTAGTGCGGTGAAGGGGGACATTGAGTTTGAGATTCCGTGAGGTGCGAAGATTACCGCCTGGTCGGGCAATTACAAAAGAAAATTTGGATCTGAGGTAGTCGGGCGCAGCTGGATCGAATAAGATAGAATATAGTGTGGACAAGACTGGTAATGACCTACGTTCACGAATTGGAAGCCAGTTCAGTTGACGGCGAAAAGCAGAAATATGGTCATATTTACGACTGTCTGACGACTTTTGTGTCGCTTATCCCGTCGGTGATTTAGAGAATCTCTAATTTTTGATTTTTGAGGTTTTTTTTAGCAAAATGGAGATTACATAAAAAGTTTTTTGCATAATAATGAACCTTAGAGCTTTTTTACTTATTTGTCAAAACAGATCAAACAACTTGGATAATTTTTCTTTATTGCAACTAACCTTGCATTTGTTGATTAACTGTTTTTACCTGATCGTAAAATATATTTTAATGTCGTTTGAGGCATTTTACCTAGGTATGTCATATGTATGTAAATTATGAAAGAAACATTGAATGTGATCCACTGCAATGTAAGCACGACTCGAACCTGCGACCCTAAGTTTCCGGCGTAGTGCTCTACCAACTGAGCTATCATATCGTTACGTCAATCACACTAAATCTTTGATTACATAATTCTTCGCTATTGGAGCGCCATAGGCATTAGGCATAGGAAACTGCGCTTATAACTGGCACAAATGGGGTTGGAGTATGTCACCTGCTTGCGACTGCGGACATCCAGTTCAGACCATCGAACATATAGTCATGGAGTGCCCTCTCACAAGGTTCAAGGGTAACTTAGATGACATCGTAAACATCTCCGACGAAGCGGCTGCCTACTTGAAACGGGCAAAATTTTAATCTTAGTTATTGTCTTGATTATCCAGTGACCTATAATAATGCCATACGATAAATAAATAAATTGGAGCGCCCTCTGTGTCATGTGTGTTTAAAATGCTTATGCGCATTAGCCAAAAAGTAAAAATGTGGTATTTCCACATTATTAAACAGAATCGATATAAGATTCTATAAAAAAAATAACATAGATTAAATTACCTGATTGTCGTATCTTAACTATTGGCGTTTATCCAAATTTACCTGCTTTGATACTATGAAACCATTGTCGCTTATTCTTTTTTACCTGATATGACTTTGATCGACTACTGTCGCTTATCTTGAATTGCTTGAATGACAATTGAGTCGTATTTGTCGCATAGAATGTACTAAAAAAACAAATATTTTCGTTAAATTGGTCGTTAGACAACTTTACCGGTTCTGTTTTATAAAATATCACACATTTAGTAGTAATTCAATATATTTATAAAGGCCGTCAGGCCCACCTGCGGTGTAAATCTGTGTCTGTAGCGCTAAGGCATTACTTTGGACTCGCTTGATGGACCCAAACGCCATCTCACTCAAACAGTGTCTTACGAGACGTCACTTATACCACACAGAGTTGTAGGTAGTTTTGTTATTCTTGTTAGGATAGGATATTATATCATTGCAATTGTGAAACTTGAAATTTCACGTAGTTCGTGATTTAAAATTCCTTAATGAGTACCGAGTGACTGCAGTCTTGAGAACTCTTGTGCTATTCTCATTAGTCATAGCTATCGTTTGCTACCATACATTGGTCTAGAACTACTGGAAATCTTTCAGCAGATCAGTGATCTGTGAAATCATAGTATCAATTTTTATGTGTGATCTCAGATCACAGATCACACATAAAAATTGATAAAATTGAAATTTCACGTGATATCTGATGAATAAATCTTTAACATTTCAAAAGCATTTTTTTTTGTATTTGCATAGTTGGACCATAAGTTTTTGTCTTAGAGAACTTTAAATGTCACTTCATTAATTTTAATGTTTGAAAATAAATATTTTCCTCTAATTAAAACATTAATCGTGAGGTTTTATTGTACGAGAAATAGCGTTTCATGTCTGAAATATTTTCTACAAAGGCGATTAGATAATTTTTCTTCATTTATTTCATGCTGATTTATGCACATTTATATATTTACCTGACTATAAAATGAGCATGCACATATATATTGTTAACTGTGTTGATTGTTGTGTAATAGATTATACTATTTTACCTGACTAATTTCTCGGGAAACGTGTCGTTTAGATAATTTTACCTAATTCTATTTTGACGGCCATTTTGCGTCAGGGACGCTAAATCCTAAAATATTCCATAAATAGACAAAATAACAAAAGCAACATGTAAAAAACATGATATTGTTTATATAAAATGAGCATCGTATGCACATAGATATTGTTTACTGTGTTGATTGTTGTGTAAAATGTAGATTATACTTATGGCCAGGCTAGGTATGTCTAGCTAGGCCCGGCGGATATATCAATTATTACTAACGCTCATTTAGATTTAAATATGAAGTGGGAAATTTATTGATGCAAATATGTATTCTGACTATATTTACATAAGCCCTTATGCCAAAATTGTCACTTGCCTTCTTGGACTAGAAAATTATTGTAATATTTGATAATGTATTTTTATATCATATGCCACGTACTGTACTAGTGACGCAACGAATGTGAATACTTACAATAAATATTCGTATTCGTAAATTAGCGTTTTACCGAATATTACAATGGTATTCAAACGAACAATACTTGTTCTGCATTACGATATTCATATCTCTTAGGGTTGAATTCATAAAGATCATTAGACGTTATCATACTTAAATATCTGTATTATCAGATTTTTTTTACTAACCGAAATACCTAAGGTACTCTAATATTACACAGAGAAGGGCCCTAAAACCCACACCAAAAGTGTTATTTTCTGGGAATCCTGTCTGGTGTGGGCCCATGACTGAGAATATCTAAGTATCCAAATGTGTTCGGGAATGCTAAGCAATGACATTTTTTTTTATAAGTGTACTTAAAATTAATAGATACCTAAATACGAAAAAAAACAGTTGAATTTAATTCTATATGAAAATGAGTGCTTTTTGTTATGTCGCATAGCGTAGTCGTGTGAAAAAACGAACTACACTCTCTTAAAATACACTTCAAACGCACGAAGACAGATCGAACCTCCGCGGGATCCGGTACTATAACAATTTTCCGTAACTAGATGGATCGCGAGAGCAAGTGACACAGCCTTCCCCTTCGACGGTTAGATTTACACTGAGCTCGCAGCCCGCGCACGGCCGCGCTCGCGGAAATTCAGTTTTTTTGATGCTTTATTAGACCGAATTTCCATTTTACTAACTTTTAAACAATACGATTAAAGATCAATGAATTGTCAATGTTCTTGCGAAAGAGCCGTGTAAATATCACTTGTAGTTTAGAAGCCTTAGGGAATTGAAAATTGAAAACGACCCTATTTCAACATTATTTTTTCCATAGTAATTATTGCTTTAAAAAAAAAAACAACTATAATTTTTTAGAAGAAATACTCAAAAATAACTTATATTTTTTTCAGATTTTTCCGTTGGCTAGATTACGAGCCTTAGGACTTTAAAAATCACCATTCCACGTACGGAGTCGCCTTAAATCGACTTTCATTGGTATTAGATGATAATCCTATAAAACATTAAACTGACTTTAAAATTCTTATCAGCACTGGAAAATTGCCTTTTAATTAAATTTTATAATTGAAAACGCGCATTCCTCGGAATACAGGTTTACGTGTCTTTGTCAAGTCAGTCAGCAGTTCATATCATGCGCCGTATATTGGTTACTTTCTGCACCATCTGCTCGTTTGCATTGGGTTATGAGGTGAGACTTCATGGCATTTATATCCTACCAGTACAGGCCAAGAATTCAAAATCATTAAATAATTGAATCAGGCGTTACTTTGCGAAAATATTTCGAATCAAAATTGTTATATTGCTTTGCTAACGATATACAACGTGTCCCAAAATTCAACGATAAGCGGGCATCAGAGGACGGATCTGGTCATGATACCTCGAGAAAAAAAAAGAAAAAAAATATATCTCAATCCCTTTAAAAATTATTAAAAAAAAAATGAAATTCTTAAAGTATCGACACCCCTAATGGTATTTTTAACGACCATGTCTTTAATTTTTGGAATATTTCAGATACTTTTTTTGTATCGGCAACCTAAGTAGCACTGCTATCCACCGCAGCCTTTAAAAATATCAGAATACATGTAGTTTTAACACAAAAAATAATCAAGATTATTTTTACCTCAATTCTTTTAAATGTGTTTTTCTTTCAGTCCACTTTCAATCATCATGGTGCATAAAAAAAGTATTGACACTACTATGGCAAGTATTTTAAAAAATTGACGCAACTAACCAAGATTCCAAAATGGTAGGATACTCTAGGAAAACTAGCGCCAAAAAAAAAAACTATTTTTAAACAAGAACCGACATTTCTTAATGTTGATAGTAATCACTTTTACGTGCTACCACTAACCCGTCCCGAACTCAAACTTGAACTATGCTGCTACAGAGACACGCTGAGGCACCCTCTGGGTGGAAAGGCTAGCCTCCAGGAGCGGGTCACCGGCCCTCTGCTTATCCGCATCCCATCATCGGCCACTTCCGAAGTGAACTAAGACAAAGACTAGCAAAGCAATCTAACCTATGCCCACCCCAAGTGCTTCCCATAACTTGCAAAGTCTGATCTAGGCGAGATGGGTACCGAAGAGTGCACACCAAGACAATGACCGCATCTGCCCTGTCTTCGCGCTCCCGTACCGAGTCCTCTCGCTCCTCAGTATGGCCACTACGACGCTGTCGAGCGAGAGATCCCCCACTCCAAGGGCGCCCACCATAGTACGTCGTTCACCAACCCAGTGAATGCACTCTTTTAGGGTGTGCTGGGCGGTGTCATCCGGGTCGCCGCTCGCGGTACACCGGGCTGGTTTCCCTGCCGATTCGATGCAGGTAATGATCGATACACCCATGTCCGGTCATTACCTGCGCCAGTCGGAAGCCAATGCTCCCACGAACCCTCTCCAACCAGTGGTCGAACGATGGGAGGAGTGCCCCTATGGTGCGGGCTTCATAGGGGGAGTCCTCCAGGTCGTTCCTCCACCGGTCCCTCACCCAGCGCTGCACCTGTCGGCGCTCCTTACGCAGCTCTTCGGAAGCGGGGAACTCATTAAGGGCTCTGCTCTCACCCGCTCCCTGTGCGCCTCCACGAGCCCTGGGCATCCAGCTTCTAGGGCGTGGTGCCCGCCAAGGCGCCCGCTGCCACAACACTTTGGGTGGGCATAGGTTAGCCTGCTTTGCTAGTCTTTGTTTTAGTCCACTTTTTTGGCCGATGATGGGATGCGGATAGGCAGAGGGCCGGTGACCGGCATTTGGAGGCTAGCCTCTCCACCCAAAGGGTGCCTCAGCGTGTCTCTGCAGCAGCAGAGTTCAAGTCTGAGTTCGGGACGGTTTAGTGGTAGCACGTAAAAGTGATTACTATCAACATTAAGAAATGTCGGTTCTTGTTTAAAAATAGTTTTTTTTTCTTTCGGCGCTAGTTTTCCTAGAGTATCCTACCATTTTGGAATCTTGGTTAGTTGCGTCAACTTTTTAAAACACTTGCCATAGTAGTGTCAATACTTTTTTTATGTACCATGATGAGTCAAAGTGGACTAAAAGAAAAAATCATTCAAATTTTTTGGGGTAAAAATAATTTTGATTATTTTTTGTGTTAAAACTACATGTATTCTGATATTTTTAAGGGCTGTGGTGGCTAGCAGTGCTACTTAGGTTGCCGATACAAAAAAAATATCTGAAATATTCCAAAAATTCTAGACATGGTCGTTAAAAATACCATTAGGGGTGTTTAGTATTAACCTTTATACTGATTCATTTATGAATGGCGGGGACAATGGCCGCTTTGCTGCTCTCTGTATAAAAAATGTAACTAGACTTCAGTGTCAAAATTAGTGTCTGCGAAAACAACAAGAATTACAGCTAAACATTATTTATTTAAACCGTGTGATCAAAAAGGAAGCTGACGGAGGCCTCCGAAACAGAACGGGCACATCAGCAACGGTAAGTCCTTGATATTTATTTTTGGATCAGTATAGAGTATTTTTCCTGACTCCACACCAAGATCCTCCCTTCATTACCTACAGTCCGCTAACGGCTTTACGCCACATTTTCTGGTCTTCGAACCGCATTTTAAAAATTTTGAACCTACCTATTTTTGTTTAATTCCCCAAATTAAAATCTATATAATATAACCGTTGCTTCCGTCGCGAATCGTATTCGCTATAAAGCTATTCCCTGTTCTCACAGATTTCCAAAAATATAATTCAACCAATTCGTCATATTTTTGTCCGTGACAAAAATGGCGGAAGGCGAGGTGCAATCTTTATTGCAAATTAGCACTTTGACAATTAAAAAAGAATATTTGTTCAATAAATTACAAAAGGCGTATGATGTATCCAAAACTGTTAAATTGGATAGTCTAGACTCGGTACAGAATTACATGGTACAGTTTTCAGAACTTGATGACGCTCGTAGCGATTTCGAAAAAATTGTCATGGAAATTATCATGCTTGAAATGCAGTCAAACCCCAAGGCTAAACCTTCAACAAGCGCGTTAGAAAGCTTCGACGAATTATATTATGTTTGCAAAAAGGTAGCTTTGAACTGCACGCGTATAGTCCAGGAGCCAACCGAAAAATATTCAACTGTAACCAAGGATGATTGTCTAGCTAGGCCGGTCTTACCGAAGCTAACGTTATTTGAATTTGACGGGCAGGTAGAGAACTGGGCTACATTCCATGATACCTTCGTGTCTTTGGTTCACAATCGCAAGTTCGAGAACATAGATAAATTTCATTATCTCCTATCTTGCGTCAAAGGTCCAGCACTGAGCATTGTCAGAAGTCTTCCGATCACGTCATTCAATTACCCACTTGTTTGGCAAAGCTTACTTGATAAATACCAAGACGTTAGGGCGTTGACCGGCAGATATCTGGACAAAATGCTGAACTTTTCGCCTTTGACAAAAGACAGCGTAGCGAATTTAACCTCGTTCGTGGAGACTTTTGATCATTCGTTGAAAGCGATTCACGCCTTGCAGATTGAGAATTTGGACGACTATCTATTTTGTCATTTGGCATTACGTGGGTTAGACAGTCATACTCGGAAATTGTTTGAAGAAAGCCGCGATCAAAATAAATTACCGATTTTCGCGGATTTAATCAATTTCGTCAACAAACAAATTAAAGTTTTGGAACATACATTTCCTAGTGCCGGCTCCCGGACTATAAACAATCAACAAGTCAAAGTGAAGTCATCTGTCAACTTCGCACAACCGAGTCATAAACCGGCCAATTTCAAATATTCGAACGCAACTTCGTCTTCACAAAAGGTTGGATTAGCTGTTTCGCGCTTTGATACTCAAAATAATTCGAACCAAAACAAACTGACTTGCGTGCATTGCAACTCAAATCATCTGATTTATCGTTGCGAACAGTTTCGTAAACTGTTAGTTCAAGACAGGATTGACCGTGTCAATGCCTTGAAACTATGCACCAACTGTTTAAAAAGTGGTCATGAAACGTCAAGTTGTAAGAGTAACATGACTTGTGGAGTTTGCTCTCGGCCTCACCACTATTTACTACATCGGGATGCAAGTGTTCTGCAGGCAACGGCCGTGCCGACGCCGCAGACGCCCCGTGCTGCCGTGCATGCAGCGGGGCCTTCACTACCGCGCTCCGTGAGTGTGGCTGTGACACCCGATCCAACCGTTACTGAGAATCTCCATTCCGTGACTGAAAATTCCAGTTCTTACGGTATAGTACTGGGGACTACGAGGACTCTAGTCGTTGACATCACTGGTCAATATCAGAACTGCCGTGCCGTTCTTGATTCTGGAGCTCAAAGCTCATTCATTACTTTGAACTGTGCTCAACGTTTGGGTCTACCTCGCAACAAATGCCCTTACACGGTATCAGGGCTAGGAGGTGAACTAGTCAAAAACTTTGGCATGGTGACATGCGACTTAAAGCCGTGTAAATCGGACGTTCCGAGTTTCCGGCTAGAACTGGTCGTAGTAGAGAAAGTTTCATCCGAAATGCCAAATGTTTCGTTTCCACCGGAAGTCGTGGAAGAATACAAGAATTTCGATTTGGCTGACCCATTGTTCTACGAAAAGTCATCGGTAGATATTCTGTTGGACAACGGTGTCGTGTCTGATTTGATGTTGGACAAGCCGACTAATGTCAAGCCGAACATACCCAAGGTGATTGAGACGGTTTTCGGTTATGTCGTAAGTGGAAGATTATACAACGAAAGCAATCAACTGTCATTAAATTTACATCTGTCGATTTCTGAAGAGAAGACTTTGGACAAAACGCTGCGTGACTTCTGGGAAGTAGAGGAATTGCCGTGCAAACCTGTACTCAGCCCTCAAGATCAGCTGGCTGAAGATATATTCGTGCGTGATCACTCCCGTGATGAGGGGGGGAGATACATCGTGCCGCTGCCTTTTGTGACTGATACGCCGACACTTGGAGACTCTCGAGTTGCCGCCGAAAGACGATTGCTGGCAACAGAGCGCAAACTTGCGCGTTCACCAGTGCTGCAGCAAGCATACAACGACTTCATGCTCGAGTATGAGAAACTTGACCACATGGAATTGTACACTGGTAGCGAGTCAAGCAAGTATCTGATTCCACATCACAGCATTTTAAGGCCGAGCAGTACGTCAACACCCTTGCGCGTCGTATTCGATGCTAGTGCGAAAACGTCTACAAACATCTCTCTCAACGATACTCAGTTGACAGGACCAAACCTGTACCGTGATATAGGTTCCATTATAACCAATTTTCGATTATTCGAATACTGTTTCGCAAGTGATATTTGCAAGATGTATCGTGCAATCCTTGTGCGTGAATGTGATAGAAAATATCAACACATATTATATCGGTCGTCCGTAGACGAGCCGATAAAAGTCTATGAATTAAAAACGATTACATACGGCGTAAGTTCGAGTCCATTTCTGGCCATTCGTACTTTGCTACAATTAGCCAATGATGAAGGTGAACGTTTCCCTTCAGCTGCTAATGTCGTGCGACAAGGTATCTATATGGATGACATTCTATGGTCATGCGCAACCTTCTCCCAAGCCTGTGCATTGCAGGACGAGTTAATTAATATGCTACAGTGCGGAGGACTTGTGCTAAAGAAGTGGTCTAGCAACTGTGAAGAATTATTCGAGCGCGTTCCAGTTGAACATCGTGAAACTACTGTCACTTTTCAAAAGGATCGGGATGACGTTTCGATTAAGCTTCTGGGCTTGAAATGGTCTCCGGTGTTTGACGCGTTCAGCTTCTCTTTGAACAAGCAAGATACCGTCAATACCAAGAGATCTGTACTAAAGACTCTAGCATCTATTTATGATCCCGTTGGATATATTTCTCCTTGCACATTTGTTGCAAAGTGCATCCTTCAGGATCTTTGGAAGGTGGGTCTCGGTTGGGATGATCCTCTGCCTCAAGAAGTGTGTGAGCAGTGGTTGACATTCATCACCGAACTACCTCGCCTATCTGAGTTGCAAATCCAACGGCACATATTGCTTCCAGATGTAACAGAATGCGAGCTGGTTGGATTTAGTGATGCATCATCTCGTGGGTACGCTGCCTGCATTTACGTCATATCACAAAGTCAGTCGGATGTGAAGTGCAGATTGCTAATGGCGAAATCGAAGGTCGCACCTGTCAAGGCTCAGACGATCCCTAGAATGGAACTTATGGCCGCGGCTCTTCTTGGAAAACTTATGAAGTACGCATGCGAATGCATAACTCGAGTTGATGTGACTAGAATCACAGCGTTAACAGATTCGTCTATAGTTTTGGCGTGGCTGCAAACTGACGCCTATAAATTAAAGACATTTGTGTGTAACCGTGTTACACAAATAATAGAGTCAATACCACCCCATGCGTGGCGTCATGTTAAAAGCGAGTACAATATGGCAGACGTAGCTTCCCGAGGTGTATCTCCGTCGCAATTCATGCTTGATAGCTCTCAGTGGTTTGAGGGTCCTACCTGGATGTACGAGGATCGTGAAACTTGGCCTGTATCAACGTACACAAATAAAAGTGAAACTCAAATTCTTGAGATGAAATCAAACTCGAATACGTTCAGTTTGATAGCTCGAAAGACTGAAGAAGAAGATAAACTAGAGTTTGTTGAGCGAGTCTGTAACCGGTTCTCTTCTTTTTCAAGAATGCAAAGAAGCATCGCCTGGATTTTACGTTTACTTCGACGATCCCGCGATGACGTTTCAATTCGCCACCAAGTCTTAACGACTGAAGACTTGAACGCAGCCCACGATAGTCTTATAAAGCTAGTGCAAGCTGCATATTTTAAAGAGCAAATTGAAACACTGAAGAGGGGCGAGACGTACATTCCTTCGTTAAGGAAACTTGCACCCTTTCTTGATGCTCGTGGCTTCCTCAGGGTGGGGGGTCGTATCCCGCACTCTGATTTGCCATACAATGCAAAGCATCCCTTATTGTTGCCGAAGCAGAGTAGGTTTACAAAGCTCTTGGTTGAATATTTTCATAAAAAATATTTGCACACAGGTCCGCAAACCTTGCAAAATATTATCAACCAAAGATATTGGATCTTGTCGGCTCGTAGCCTCATTCGATCAATTCACGGGAAATGTAAGAACTGCTTCAAATGTAAACCGACGCTGCTTCAGCCTAAAATGGGTGATCTTCCCTCAACTCGGCTGTTGCCTAATAAAGTGTTCGAGAATGTAGGTGTAGACCTAGCCGGACCTTTCTACATAAAGGAAAGTTTACGGCGTAATGCAAAGATAGAGAAGGCTTATTTAGCGGTCTTCGTGTGTTTTTCCACAAAAGCCGTGCATTTGGAAACACTTTCTTCTCTATCTGCGGATTGCTTTCTGGCTACCCTTGATAGATTCGTATCCCGTCGTGGTCTCTCGGCATGTTTTTATTCGGACTGCGGAACGAATTTCATAGCAGCCAGTAAACATCTTGCTGATGTTCAGAAATTCATGTTTGATAACAGCACCCGGCAGGATATTTTGAACGGCTGCGCTCAGCGCTTAATTAACTGGCAGTTCAACCCTCCTAGTGCTCCTCATATGGGCGGTTTATGGGAGAGCTGCGTTCGAATTGCGAAATATCATCTTGTCGGTGACAAAGCTTTGACTTTTGAGGAACTGTCAACTGTTTTCTGTAAAATAGAAGCCATAATGAATTCAAGGCCATTATGCGCTCTACCGGCTAGTGATAATCCTCATGAGTTTAATGTGTTAACACCAGGACACTTCTTAGTAGGCAAGAGTCTGACAACTGTACCAGAGTATGATTTACAGTCCGTACCCGTAAACCATTTAACGCGTTGGCAATATTTACAAAATTGCTCCCAACTGTTTTGGAAGAAATGGAGCCAAGATTATTTAAACACCTTACAGCAAAGGTCAAAATGGTTCACCTCGCCTCCCAATATCAAAGTAGGAGACTTAGTATTGGTGAAGGATGATCGGATTTCTCCATGCAGTTGGCCACTTGCAATTGTCGAACAGACACATCCCGGTTTGGCCGGCATTGTGCGCAAGGTTACCCTGCGTACAAGAGCTAATAATTCTTTATCAAGACCAGTTAACAAACTGTGTCCTCTTCCTTACACTTACTAAATTACCTTCCTCTTTCTCCAATTATGAAGATTTTATTTTCTAGCGCCTCAGTGAGCGCATTTTTCGTTTTATTCCTTTTCTCTATATTTTATGAAAGCCACATAGTGCTTTCGGTGGGGGGTGTTTAGTATTAACCTTTATACTGATTCATTTATGAATGGCGGGGACAATGGCCGCTTTGCTGCTCTCTGTATAAAAAATGTAACTAGACTTCAGTGTCAAAATTAGTGTCTGCGAAAACAACAAGAATTACAGCTAAACATTATTTATTTAAACCGTGTGATCAAAAAGGAAGCTGACGGAGGCCTCCGAAACAGAACGGGCACATCAGCAACGGTAAGTCCTTGATATTTATTTTTGGATCAGTATAGAGTATTTTTCCTGACTCCACACCAAGATCCTCCCTTCATTACCTACAGTCCGCTAACGGCTTTACGCCACAAGGGGTGTCGATATTTTAAGAATTTCATTTTTTTTTTAATAATTTCTAAAGGGATTGAGATATATTTTTTTTCTTTTTTTTTCTCCAGGTATCATGACCAGATCCATCCTCTGGTGCCCGCTTATCGTTGAATTTTGGGACACGTTGTATAACCCGTTATACTTTATTACATATTTTTCATACATTAAATGGTAGAAAAAAGAAAAATAAATGTAATAAACTACCAACAAAATAACAAAACTCACTAGACACGTGTTTCGCCCCTACGTGGCGTCATCAGGAGGTTGTATGATGTTGACAGTCTGGAGTCCCACAACGGTTGTCAGACTCCAGACCGTCAAGATCACACAACGGGTCAGCACTAATTGACTGGTACGTTATTATGAGGGTTTATGAGGCTTTTTGTTGCTGACGTTCCGAGGATAAACCTCAGACGGCGGGTGCGCCCTCTGCTGGCCGTGCCGGCGGCGAGGACGGTGTCGCGCAGGAACTCCCCGCTGCTCCGTGCGCTGGTAATGCTCAATGCTCTCCTGGCATCAGCTCCTGAGTGTGATTTGTTTGCATGGAGATGGGCAGCTGTATGCCGGGAATGTCTGCGTTTCTGCGAGATGATGGATGATCTTGGCTTTTAAATTTATATATATATTTTACTTTGTTATGTTAATTGTGTTTCTCGGTGCATTGGTCTATAGCTGTAATGCCGTGTAAACTTTATGGTAAATAAATAAATAAATAAATTATATCGCGGAGTAGCAAAGCAATGTTACTATTTTAATTCCAAATGACTGCCTATAAGCAAAGCAGTATTCCACAGACCTATCGATAGTATTACAATAGCGAGATCTATGATCTGCCCCTGCCAAATCTTTAATGTGCAGGCTTTTCCACTTCTCGAGAAGATGGTATCCACTATGAATCGTAACAATAAATAAATCAAAATCAGCAATTTCGAAACAAATTCGAGGTATACAGCTTAATATAGAGCCACTAGTATTAGAATTTTTAAGTGTTCTGTTTTCTTGACAAATGAACATTTGGCGAAACGTTACGGATGAGAAACAATTTTTCGGAGTTTTGACAGGATATAACCGGTTAAGTGCATAGGTATATACATTGTTTCTTGTTATTTTTACACACAGTATGGGGACTACGATCTGAGACAGCTGGATTATGGCCAGGCGAGGAGACAACAAGTTGAACTAGAAACTGGTGACTCCAGTGACGGATTACCGAATGATCGGTCAGAGGAACCAAGTTTGACAGCTGAAGACAATGGGAACGATTCAATGGAACCAAGTTTGACAGCTGAAGACAACGGGATCGAGTCAAATGAACCAAGTTTGACAGCTGAAGACAATGGGAAGGAATCAATGGAACCAAGTTTGACAGCTGAAGACAATAGGAGCGACCAGTCAAATGAACCAAGTTTGACAGCTGAAGACAATAGGAGCGACCAGTCAAATGAACCTAGTTTGACAGCTGAAGACAACGGGAACGAGTCGATAGAACCAAGCTTAACAGCTGAAGACATTGGGAATGACCAGTCATATGAACCAAGTTTGACAGCTGAAGACAATGAGAACGAGTCAATGGAACCGAATTTAACAGGTGAAGACAATGAAGATCAAAACCATGGCTATCCGGATGGCGTGAATGGTAAACTCGACGAGAAACGGTACAAAGTCGAGTTGGCCGCCGGTGATCCTACTGAATTCAGGACTGGCAACCAGCATTATCACGATCCACATTTTTATAAGAATTTGGGCCGCCGCTTTGTGCCAGTGTATCCGTATACGGAGGTTAAGGTATTTGAAATTAATTTCACCGGCTCACTATCATCGTCATCACCATTGTCATCATAATCATCACTATCACCAACAGCATCACCATCGGCATCATCATCATTATTATTATCATCGTACTCATCATCATCACTGTAAACATTGTCACAGTAACGAACTTAATTTGACGGAAGTTAACATGGCCATTAACCTTCCGTAAAAGTTAATCCGTTAACAGTTAGTTAACTGTTATCAAATTACATATGTCACAAGTTTACCTGTGATGATTCTATTTAAAAAAAAAACCTTGAAATGTGTTTAAAACTTTAAATAAGAAGATTAGGTACATACATATTTTAAGGGGTTTTATTGTTTCTTTTTTTTCAGGGTAAATCCAAAAAAGCACAGAATCAGCAAGATAATGCAAACTTAAAACCAAAATGGGTAAGTGTTTGAATTCTTATAGCAGGACGTGCAGGTTCTAATATCAATATTTGTATGAGAAGATTATCAAAAAGGTAACCCAAAACACAATTCCGCGCTGGGCCGGGCCGACCTTAGCAAAAAACATTTTGGAGAAGCCACTAAGGATAATCGATTTTATGGCCATCCAAAAATTGTAACAAGTCTATTCCCGTTTAAAGGAGGTAGTTCATAGTCATAGTCATAGTAGTCATAGTATTTTATTCATAAACAATACAGGTATTGTGTTTGAAATACAGTTTTAAATTAAAATTAACACAATAATAAGTACAGTTTTAAATTAAAATTAACATGATACAGTTTTAAATTAAAATTAACATGATAAAGCAATATTTTAGGTGACAAAATTTAAAATATAAAAATACTCAGCCCATCTAACACATTTACACGTTTACTTATCGTCTATATATATTTCATCAACACTGTAAAAGCAACCAGTTTGTATTGGTACGGTGACGTATTGTAGCGATTCAGTAGCGATGCTATCGCTGTCTCGATGCAGAAAGCGATGCAATCAAAGCAGCGCGACTGTCCCTCGTTTGTATCGCTACTGGGAAGCATTTCACTTCCCCGAATTTCATTTGTCATAAATGTATCACTTGCCATAATTTCATTTGTCATAAACTTTTTATTTCATAAACCGTAAACTCTTCGGCATTTTTTTAATACTGTATTAATGGAGAAATCATCAGGTTAGATTAGGTTTGTTTCATGACAATCCCGAAAAGTTTCAGCTTACAGAGAAAAATAGATTTATGGCAAATGGCAAGCGATAGATTATGGCATATGAAATTCGGGCAAACTCGCTACTGCATCGTATCTGTCGCGCGTTACAAATCGACAAAGGGTCACATGTCGCTACACAGTCGCGCGTTCACGAATCGCGCGACTGTGTCGCTACAAAAAGTCCCCGTATGCGACCTCCCTTATACCGGTTCGGTCACGTAGGCTTCGTACTGTGCGCCTTGTAACAGAACCTTCAAAACCAAATTCGGTTTTGCAAGCCACATTCGTGCACATGACCGATGCTCGTGAAGGTCATGTCTCCAGGTTTCGCCATTGACGGATACGTCAAGGAGGACGATATAGAATAGACATTCGAGGAACTAGACATTTGAGGAATGGACTTTCGGAGTCAGACACTGTCGGAAACTGGACATTTAGGGAATTGGACCTAGGTGACCGAACCGCCATATTTATGTAGACACCTGAGAAATGTACACATAGAAAGCATGCTTTCAGGCGCCACGAGATGTAGTTCTGGCTGTTATGAAGAAAGCAATCAAAAATCGTCCAGCATCTAAACCCGATGACGAGGACTTTAAGAGACCAAACATATTGAGGAGTGGAGTGAGTACAGTTTATCCGGGTCGGAGGACCATTTCATCAAATCGTTAGTAACCACCTGAAGTAGTTCTGGATGTAATGAAGAAAGCAATCAAAGACCATCCAGCATTATAAACCTAGCGACGAGGACTCTACCAGGAAAAACAAATTATATGTATATTGAAGAGTGGAGTGAGTACGCTTTATCCGGGTCGGAGGACCATTTCATCAAAATTGTGAGTAACCCTGAACTAGTTCTGAAGTAGTGGCTGCATGAAATGAAGAATAAGTAATGAAAGATCGCCCAGCATCTAAACCCTGCGACGAGGACTTCACGAGACAAATCTATTGAGTGGGGTGAGTACGCTTTGTCTGGGTCGAAGGACTATTTCATCATATTGTGAGTAGGTAACCACCAAAAGTAGTTCTGGATGTAATGAAGAAAGCAATGAAATATCGCCCAGCATCTAAACTTGACGAGACATAGTATATTAAGGAGTGGATAGTGTGTATGAATACGCTTTATCCGGGTCAAAGGACCATTTCATCAAAATTGTGAGTAACTAACAGTTATTCTTCAAGAAAATGGTTGACGTATTTTATTCTCGGAATCAACAGTACCTAATATTCCAATATTGGGTTGGGTCCCACTGCCAACCCACACTCGACCAAGATTTACTTTACTATCGAACATGACCATTGATTCGAAATATGTCGAACGATATTTGATTTAAGGCAAGGTGGGTTATTTTCTGATGCTTTGTAAAATGTGCATGGGTAAGACTAACAGTTAGTTAGTTATTGGACTGTGGCAGTCTTCTCCCGGATGATAGCCGATTACCCACCTTACCTTATGTTACGACACATTTGTTATACGACGTGACTAAAATAGTTTCAAATGCATTTTAATAAAAAGTGGTTTTCTAAACATTCTCATTAATTATTGGCAGGATTATTGGGACGGTGTGTGGAAGGAAGAAGTAAAGCCAGAGAATATCCTGCGAACAAATCTAAACAACAGACATAGACAAACCAGAGTAAGTTACACCAGAGATAATCAAATAATAGTAGGTACTGTAAGGCTACCTGTCCACATAACCTAAGCAGAGCGAACATGTCTAAAATGAATCAATCATACACCCCAGGCCAAAAGTATGGAAACAAAGTTTATTATTTTAATATTTTAAGTGCTTGTGTAAATATTAGTAACCATTAGGCTACCCCCAAAAGATATAACATCCACTATTAAAACATCTGCATATTGTAAAAATATGTATATAGCCTACTTACCTACCTAACTCCGGGACAAAGTGCATGTCGTCTTTTTTTATTGCCTTTCTACAAAATGTTGCACTGGCAATTTTCTTAAGCAGAATTTGCGTTATTGACTTTTAAAATGTTTATAATCATTTTTATATCGTGATTTTGTAATTTATTCCGTAAGGAAATCACCAGTTTGTATAGTAATATAAGCTTGTTTTCATACTTTTAGCTTGGGGTGTATTTCTCCGATGTAAATGTATTTTTTCGGGCTTCATAATGCTTGCCTTGACTGTGATTGGGTCATACACAGATTTAGGTTCAAGTCTTTCCTGTGGACATGAGCGAATTTAAGGATTACAGGGCCTTATTTTCTGATTAAACTCATATGTGAATAAAGAACGTTCCCTCATCTATAATCCGATGTAATAGCAATAACCTGGATTCATACGACGGGTTTGGCTCGATTTGTAGACACCTGCCTACTGAGCCGGCGGTCCCGGGTTCGAATCCCGGCCAGGGCAAATATTTGTGTGATGAACTTGAATATTTGTGCTTGGGTTATGGGTGTTCTATGTATTTAAGTATATATTTATCTATATAAGTATGTATATCGTCGTCTAGTACCCATAACACAAGCCTTCTAGAGCTTAATTTGGGACCAGATCGCTTTGTGTGAGGTTGTCCGATATTTATTTATTTAGACAAGCGCTTAACTTTTGACCACAGGAGGGACGACTTTTGTTTTTTGAACTGTGTATAACCCAGCCTGACATTGACTTTCAACGTTAGTTACCGAAAATGTGTCATGACCATAGTACATTAGAGTGGTGGTAAACGAGGAATTACAAACGAGTGTTTATTAGAAGCCTGAAGCCGAAGGCGAGGGCTTTAATGACACGAGTTTGGAATTCCTTTACCAGAGTCACGTACGACGTTTTTAATCACACTTTGGAGGAAATAAAACAAAAGTAGTAGCAGTCAACACTACTAAAATATTTTTTTTACCGCCCTAGCATGTAAACGCTTAAAGTGTGATAAAAATTACTTACCGCCCTAGGGCGTAATTTGCCCGCATTTCTAGTATGTAAATCCTTGTTTACGAGCAAGTGTGACGAAATATAAATTAGTACCACTAAAAATCGGCAATCTGACGTGGGTTGAACAACACCCTGCAGGGCTTCTTAAGTTAGGTATATGAAAAGCAATGTTGTAATATGGTTATTCCAACGTTTCAGAACAAGAAACAATTGGTAAGTTGCCTCGAAATACGACGACGCGGGTGGCTTAGTTTGTAAGCACTTGCCCACTGAGCCGGCGGTCCTGGGTTCCAATCCCGGCCAGGGCAAATGTTTGTGTGATGAACTCGAATATTTGTGCTTGGGTCATGGATGTTATCTATATAAGTATTTATATATTATGTATATCGTCGTCTAGTGCCCATAGTACAAGCTTTGCTTAGTTTGGGATTAGGTCGATTTGTGTAATGTATTCGGTTAATTCGGTGTGCTGCATTCGGTGCGTCTACAGTCTAGCCAAAATGAGTAGAAATTAAAAAGTGGCAATACTATAGTGTCGTCCCCGTTTTCTTAGATTGATTAGACTACAGTATTGCCACTTTAAAACTTGGTCAGACTGTACGTTGATGCCACGACTGCGCAACAGCGGCAGTGGAGCAGATATACGTGTCTCGCTCACTCGTTATGCCGTCGCGCTCGGATTAGAAATCAGAAATTATTTATTGGGTCAATCAACTATTTTCTGCCACTCGTTGCCATGGTGATGCCCCCTGGGTCACTTTTTAAAACTACAATTTTCCGTGGTTATATTTAGCAAAAGCTTAGTAATTTAAGCAGTTATAAGCCAATTCTTATGTAGACTATCTCCTGACAATACCAGTAATATCAATTATCAACACTTTTCTTAGAAATTTAATCACTATTGTCCCCTGGGTCACGGGACAGAATAACAGCAAGAAAAAGTTGATCCACCCATTTGCATATACACAGTAGGTACAATCAACCAATTTGATTCCTAGGCCGTTTCGTACCTTGTCACAGTGAATGTCAATATGAAAGCCGCTTGAAATCTCATATCATTGTCATTGTGACAGGGTTCTATAGTGGCCTAGAAGACAATTGACTGTACATTATGTCGCATGTAACTAGCTTGCATGCAAGCGTGCAAATATTGCCGTCAATTAAAATTAAAATGTCAAAACAATATAAAATAAAATAACTAGGTAACTACTAATCTTAAATTGAAATAATGGATAAAAATAGAAAAAAAAAAACATAATAGCCATAATATTAATTACATAATCACTTAATACTTCATAAGGCGGTTGTCACACTGCGACGGAATCCGGACGGACGAGCGGTGCTGCGGATTTTTAGTTTGAGCGGAGATGCGGTGTCAGTGTGTTATACCCTGCAGTTTTTGTGTACAAATCAAGATTCTACGGTACAAAGTTAAAAACCGCAGCACTGGACGCCGCTCCGATATCCGGAGCAGTGTGACAACCGCCTTAGTATCCGGCACCATACATACCAGGTGCAAACTTGACCCGGCCAGTTATAGGGTTAAGTGTTTGTACGGAACCCTCGGCGCGCGAGCCCGACTCGCACTTGGCCGTTTTTTTTGTAATGAAGCGTTTGTTTCAGAATTCTCATCCCATCACTGCGGAACTGGTCCCCGGGACGAAACTCTACGCCCTAATCTCCGGAGTTGTGAGGCACTCGCCAAGGCTCGTGTATATTATAAACGACGAATAAAATAAATAATAATGCATATATTTCCATATTTTCCATTTCCTTAAACTCTATAGTAATGCTATGTTTGTTGCACTGGTTGTAAAAAATTAGTTTTTACACAGCATATTAAAATTTCTTCATTCTTGTCTCTGCACGGACATTCAGTGATCTCCTCAGTCTGAAATGGTAAATTTAAAAAAATAAATACACTTATAATATTGTCATATTTTCTTGAATTGAAATCAATCCAATTCTATGGTTATAAAAAATATATAACGTTTCTTTATTGCCGAAACAAAATAATAAAATACTTTAGTTATAAAACCATTATTTATAACGTAGAATGGAGTTGAAAATAATGTTCCTCGTGTGTTTTATAATATCACATATAAGACAGGTGTGTTTAATAGTTATTATTATTTAATATTGCCATTAAAAGATTGAGCCAAATTACAGAAAAAATACAATCATTTTAATTTTTGTTTTATGCTCGTGTTGTGTGTTCGTACCAAATTTTATAAAAGGCTTGGTAAAATTTTTGGAAGGTCATTAAGTTATAGTTAATTTCCATAGTCCTTCCTGTAAGGATTATTTTTCTTTGCCATGGTTTTCCCCAAAAAGGTTTTTTTTTTTTTACATTGACAGTTCTCAATAATAATGGCTGGAGGGATCGTTGCCTTCGAACCTGCAGTTTGTAGATTACAGCAAGGAATATGAAAAAAACAATATTTTTTCATGGTGTTCAAATAGGTATTGTACCAGCCTATTATTTAAGATTAAAAATAAAGTCAGTAAGTATGTGATATTGCATACAACGCAAGGAGCATTTCTTAAGAATGTATCTCAATGTGAATCTCTTTTCAGCATGCAACAATGAGACATGAAATAGCGAAGGAATTTCGATTCATAAACTACCCTCAAATCGAGATCACTTGGCCGAGATCACCCAGACCGCCACGGATTAAGCCGTCTACTAGAAGAAAAATGTTGTAACTATGTGCAAACGCACATCCTAGCGCATTGGTAATGCGCATAAACATTTTAAAACATATGACGCAGAGGGCGCTCCAGTAGCGTAGAATTATGGAATCAAAGATTTGGTGTGGTTTACGTAACGATGTGATAGCTCAGTTGGGGGAGCACTACGCCGGAAACGCGTCGCAGGTTCGAGTCCTGTGCTTACGTTGCAATGGATCACATTAAATTTGTTTCATAATTTACCTTTGTGTCAAATGTGTAAAATGTAGTATTTCCACATTAAAACAGAACTGATAAAAAAATCTATTAATAACATTGTAACCCATGTTTTCCTATTTATTCATAATTCAAAACTTTATTCTGCAACGCTACAAGAATCCTTTTCATGACAGATTCTAAGTTACATAAAAAGAAACAGTTTACATTAGGCTAGTTGACTCATGTCAAATTGTAATATACTAATGTTTATTCCGTATAGTATTTAGCAAAGGAAACCTAAATATATATTTTTCAATTCATAAAAGTGAAAGATGGCTGAAAAAATTGAATTTGAAAATATGAACTATGAATACAAAGATCAAAGCTTAAAGAAAAATTGAAAACGGAGCTACCTGGTGGAAGGGACCAGGAATCGAACCCGGTACCTCTGGATTACCGGTCCAGCGCGTTAGCCACTTCGCTACATTTTTAATCTGTATTTTGAAATGCTTAAAACGCTGTCCGCCATTTTTGCTTATGATAGTGATGTCATCGGTCCTGTAAAGATAACTGAAAGTCTACTTTGACGACTTCGAATAGTGCCGTCCCTCTCGATCTCCTGTCAAAGTATATTGGAGTGAGCGGAATGGCACTATACGACGACGGTCGAATTTCGAATATTTACAGGTAATTCTACGTCACGCCACAGATTAGCAAAAGGCCAAAATGGCGGACGGCATTTTTGACTGTTCAAGAAATTTCTAATTTTCAATTGATAAAATTTAGCTTTCTAGCTTTCACAAAAATACAAGACATTTTTTTCAGAGCTAGTAAGATCATTATTAACCATTTCAAATAATATATGAAATTTTTATTTGATTTAATATTTGATTAAATAAATAAATAATAAATAACATCATATTAGTAATATGTATGCAACAGACAAATAACTGATGAGCATATAAAAAGGCATAGGTCCTAAACAACCAAAACGACGTCGGAAAATACGGCTTAGGCGACATTTTAGTTAAATAGCTTCTTCAAATAGCTTATGGCGTTTTCGGAAGAAAAATACACTTCTACTTTTTTTTTACAAAAAAATAAACAGGGGGCAATGAATGAATTCAGTTGTGACATATAGTGGCTATATATTTTATCTATACTTATTTTGTTTTCTTGCAAAATTTTCAAGAAAAATTCTATATTTGTCTCAGCTGGATGACCAAATGCTGGCTTTGTATTATTGATTAAATGGACTCCCAAGGTCGTTCATTTAAAATTAATACTCAGCCAGCAATTGCCTAATTCCTTTGCTTCGACAATATTATTCACAGATATTTTGACGACGCGGTTGGCTCAGTTTGTAAGCGCTTGCCTACTGAGCCGGCGGTCCTGGGTTCGAATCCCGGCCAGCGCAAATGTTTGTGTGATGAACTCGAATATTTGTGCTTGGGTCATGGATAGCTTCTTCAAATAGCTTATGGCGTTTTCGGAAGAAAAATACACTTCTACTTTTTTTTTACAAAAAAATAAACAGGGGGCAATGAATGAATTCAGTTGTGACATATAGTGGCTATATATTTTATCTATACTTATTTTGTTTTCTTGCAAAATTTTCAAGAAAAATTCTATATTTGTCTCAGCTGGATGACCAAATGCTGGCTTTGTATTATTGATTAAATGGACTCCCAAGGTCGTTCATTTAAAATTAATACTCAGCCAGCAATTGCCTAATTCCTTTGCTTCGACAATATTATTCACAGATATTTTGACGACGCGGTTGGCTCAGTTTGTAAGCGCTTGCCTACTGAGCCGGCGGTCCTGGGTTCGAATCCCGGCCAGCGCAAATGTTTGTGTGATGAACTCGAATATTTGTGCTTGGGTCATGGATGTTATCTATATATGCATTTATATATAATGTATATCGTCGTCTAGTACCCATAGTACAAGCTTTGCTTAGTTTGGGACTAGGTCGATTTGTGTAAGATTGTCCCTTAATATTTATTATTTATTTATTATTATTATATAATCACAGATATAATGAATACATTGTTGGGCAGTATACTTACCAAATAAACAGTATTTTTATCCCCACTCATTAAATTCAGCATTACAAAACTCTTCAAGCCTCACTCTCTGAACGCTCGGTGGTAAAGTCCCATAACTATCAAATTTCTCATTATAAGTCCAAGGGAAAACATGAGTCAATCCATTTTTGTCATATATTATGGTGTTGTTATCTGATTCGCTGGGTTTTGAAGATTTTTCAGTTTGCAGCTTTCGGTACAGGTCTTCGAATGATGGTTGGAATTGATTAGCTGCTTCCTGGTTCTTCGATGCAACTGTAAATAATAAAGAAATTATATCAATTAAGTTACTTATACACACATACGATATGAATAAAGAAGTGTGTATGTTGCTTTCCTTCGACAATGGTACAGTGAGTCACATTTCTTTTTGGTAAAAGCTATACAATTAGAACCCTGCGTGCTCTTGGATGTAGTATTTTTGGTATCTGGGTATGTCCGCGAAAAAGTGTACCGTTACATTCATGACATTATAACACATGTAACGTACATGACTGAATGTTACCTACACTCATCTTAACAATCCGTCATGACTGTAAAGTAACATTCATGACAAAAAAAGGTAGGACATAACATAAAAATTGGGCAAGTGCGAGTCCGACTCGCGCATGAAGGGTTCCGTACATTATATATATATATAATCTATAACAAGTTTGTTGTATGGGAGCTCCCCTTAAATATTTATTTTATTTTATTTTTAGTATTTCTTGTTATAGCGGCAATATTATTATTATTATTATTTATTTCTTTATTAATTTTACAACAAAGATTACATATAATCTAAAGCCCTGCGAAACTGTTATGACAGTTTGTCTACAGGAAGACTTTTCAATACCTAACTAACTAAAAGTACAATTTATAAAAATCAGTATCAATTTTTTAAAGATTACGGCAGAGTATCTAGTAAGTAAATGCTTTTTCAATTTTCTTTTAAATATCCGTTTATTTTGTTCGAGACGGATGTCCTCGGGTAAGCTGTTAAAAATGTATGGCAGGCGTTTTTTTAGTGTCCTGTCTCCGTAATAGTTGTTAACTCTAGGCACATCAAACTTACCCGCGGACACCGACCTCGTGCCATGTTCGTGGGTATAGTTCTGCATAGGTTATGCTCACGACTGTGATAGTTGTTAGTAACCAGGAGGTATTTGTGCTTTAAGGTGACGGGAAGTATTTTACAAATTTTGTACAATTTTCGGTAATCATTTTTACAGTTGTTTTTAATCTTTTGTGGGACGAGAAATTTTAAAAATCGTAATTGCAGGGATTCTAATTTATCTAAGTAAGTTTTAAATGTGAGACCATAACAGTCAAGAGCATACCCTAGTACCGAATCTACCAACGTAAAGTATAAACATTTTAATGTGCCAATAGGAACTCTATAACTGAGATGGTAAAATTTACCTAACAACACTCTTAACTTATCACAGATGTAATCTATATGTTGAGACCAGGAAAAACTAGTATCTATTTTTACTCCTAAATATGTTACACAGTCTACTTTATCTATTGTATTACATTGGCAATTGACTAGATTACTATGCAGGCAGTGATAACAATGGGCAACTAGGTGGAAAGTCATATCTGGTATTTTCATATATGGCGAGTGTAATACAAGTAGGTTGGTTTTCTCCGCGTTTAACATAATACCGTTGTCATGGGACCATTGCACAATGGCATCTATATCAAGTTGTATAGAGCGAGTCATTTCAACGAGGTTGGTCCCGGCACTCACAGTGCACAAGTCGTCAGCGAACATGTAAGGTGTGCTGTGACATATGACTCGACCTATACTGTTAACGTGCATCAGATAGCACACTGGACCACACCCTGACCCCTGCGGAACCCCACAATCGACTGCCGCCTCATCGCTGAGCAAATAGAAAATTTCAACTGTCTAGCTATCACCGTTCTTGAGATACAGCCTGGTGACAGACGGACGGACGGACGGACAGCGAAGTCTCAGTAATAGGATCCCGTTTTTACCCTTTGGGTACGGAACCCTAAAAATGAAGATAGCACTCAACCGCGACATAGTAATGGACTCCACATCACATTAATTCGGTGACTGAATTGGAAATCTGCGTAATAATATTTATTTATTTATTTATTTAATGCACAGGCAGCTTATAGCTGATGCGTGCATATCACTATTCACTTGTGTTCTGTGTTTGTAAATGTTTGTCTACTGTCTAGTCTATTTTTGAAAGAGTTCACTGACTGTATATATTAGAACAGTGGAATATGTATACTTACCGTGCAATAACAACTATAAAAAAGAAAAATTTTGAGCCACAAAACTGTTGTTGACACAAAAACATCATTTTACTCATGAAATATGGCTGCTATTTTTTTTCTATGTTGGCATCATATTATGGTGTCACCATCGAGAAAATATTTATAGGTGGGTGGATATTCTGTTTGTATAGTGGAGTAAGAAGACGATACACATAGTATCAAAATGTGGACAGTGAAGTCTCAGTAATAGGGTCCCGTTTTTACCCTTTGGGTACGGAACCCTAAAAACGGTTTAAACTCACATAAAAAATATCAGGAATGGCCCGACATGTTGCCCTATCTGTGCGGGCGCTGAGGGCGGCGAAGAGCAAAAACCAATACAGGTGGCCACGAGTCACGTAGCAGCACGGACAGCTGCCCCAGATCTGAACTCCATATAGGTTCGAAACATATTTAGAAAGAAAGAAAGAAAACAAAATTTATTGAGACAAACTAAACAGCACCAAAACTATGAATCATAATAATAATGACTAAAGACAGATCGTGCAGCTCAAACATACTTAATCTAAGAAAACATATACAAACTTAAAATCTAAACAATGGGTAGACAGAAAAAGTAAAACAAAGTAATTTAAAATAACGAAATACAGATAAATGGTGCTGTCATGTCAGATCCCAAAAGGACACCACTCAGCATATGCTACGGCATCCAGGAGATGTCGCAACGCTGGTCTTCCGTGGCACCCAGAGGGCGAGCAGGTAGGTGGGAATAGCAAATGGTGACGTGTGTTTACATTTCCAGCGTATGTAATTCATATGTATGATGTGTTGTGACGTATGTGACGTATGACTATATATTTGAGCTGTTCCTGAAATTTTTTATATGAGCTTAAACCGTTTTTATAATTATAAAATTTACCAATATCCTTCAGCATCTGGATCTGTTCAGGGAAGTAATGTGAGAACCGGCAGATGCTACCGAACTGACACTCTCCTCTCTGGAATCTGCTGCATGGCTTTTTCTGGCTTTCTTCTGCGAGTATTGTCTCTGGCTCTGAAATCATTTAATTGGACACAGAATTAAATGAAGATGGCGGGATGACCTGGATGCATTTAGTAACGAGTGGAGGTAGCATGCAGCCAATAGAGACGAGTGGCACAAGACAGGGGAGGCCTTTGCTCAGCAGTGGGACACAATTTAAGGCTAAGAAAAAAAAATATGAATAATTTAGTTAATGTATGATGTTTATGAAACATGTCTCACTTTTTTAATAAGATAAGATAAGATAAGAATTGTTTTATCAATTGGAATTCACTGGAACCACTTTTGCATCGTCATTGAATACATAGCTGTTTGATATTAATAGTAATAAACATTAACACAAGATTATAAAAGGTACACAAGATTTCCAAACATTTGCAAAGTTTCTGCTGTAATGCTTCGTCAAAAGTAAACTAGGTGCTAAATTACAGGAAAAATTATGATAGTTAAAATTACTTTAACCATTTTAATTACAAAAAATTACTTTACCCGCATCAAAAGGAAATACATAATTATGTCAACATGTACACCTTAAATTAACAATTCATTTAATACATTTTCAATATAATTCATACATAAACTTAGATGTGCAAGGAAGAAATATTACTTTTTATTATTATTAGCTTTATATATCCATAATACATTTTTAAATATATTTATGAGTTGTTTTTTGTAAAAATAATAACATTTAATCTTCTGTTTGTGGCCCCTTCCGGGTAAAAGCCTCCTCCAGGTTTCTCCATTTTTGGCGGTCGCAGGCAACGGTCATCCAGCTTCTTCCTGCTGTTTTATTTGTATTTGATGGAGGGTAGTAGTCGTTCTCCCCACGGGGACCAGCCGGATTGGGGAATTTGGTTTTTGGTTTAGCCTTGTTTCGTTTTGTTCTGTTTTTGTTTTTACTTTTAATTTCCGGTGATATGTTGCTATTTGTGGCTTCCAGGTTTATTGTAGTGGTTAGTTTAATGTTAATTTCTGTAGGTGTTTTTCTCAGACAGAGAGTAGGACCTTTCCCGCATGTATTGAAAGGCATCAATTTGATGGGAATCTTTTTGAGAAGTGTCTGTCATGTTAGTTTTATGCACTTTGGGGGTTCCCATATTTTGATTGTCCGGACTTGAGGGTTCGGATCTTTTCCTTTTCTCATTCTCTGTTTTGTCTGCGGTTTTGCTCTTTTTTTCTTTTTTCTTTTGTAATATCGCTTTCGGTAGGTCTTGAGTAATGTAGATGTTTGATGTAAGTTTCTTTTTGTTTTTCAAGATCTGAATTTTTTTCTGTAGCGTAGTTGTTGCCAGTAAAATTGGTCTGACTTTTCCAATATCTTCACTCCTTTTCCCCAGCCTCTGAACTCTGTCGATATCACTTGTTCCGATTTCCACTTCAATAGTTCTTAGAGTAGATGTTACGAGGCTAGTTAGGTCTTCGGTGTCGCCCTCTTTAGTTTCAGGGAGTCCGTGAATCAGAATATTGTTCCTCTTGCTATTAGTCTCCAGATTTAATATTTTGTTATTCAATAACTCCACTTCTTTTTTAAGTTTATCATTCTCTTCTATTATTGGTTTGATTTTTTCGTCCACTTTCTTTAACAGAAATATTACTAGGCACAAATAAATGTTAAAATAATATTACGGTCAGAATGAAGGGATTGAGCAGTGAATGTGACCTGGCAACACTGCAGCAAGTGTCAAAGACTAAAAGCATTCATTCACTCGTCCGGTACTTGCACAATATTAAACGATAGACTGCCTTTTGCCATAAAAGTCAATGTGATATTCAATTAGGTTGATAAAATATTTTAACACAAGATATAGGAGTTAATATGATAACGTAGGTACCCTCCACAATTTTTATATACCAACACACTGGACCGGTAATCCAGAGGTGCCAGGTTCTATTCCCAGTCTTTTCCACCAGCTTACTCATATCAATTATTCTTTGAGCTTGGATCTTTGTATCAATGGTTATATATGTGATGTATCCAATAAAAAGGGTCCACTTTTTGGATTGAGATATGAACTTCTCAGTTTTTGCCCGAACCCCAATCTAAGACCACATGGATAGTAATTACTAGTACTTATAGTAGCATGACATTTCTGTCCTGTGCCTTCCATATGGAGATCTCTGGAGAAGGCCTTTACCTTATAGAGGATTCTAGTGTGGTGTTATAATGAATTATTTAAATTTTTAAAATTTAATTGTAATATATGAATTTAGTCATTCAAGAAAAGTGTCTAAACTTAGTTCTATATACTTTAGCATTTATTGCCTAAATTTGTAGCAATGTTTCTCACCTTACTAGAAATAAAAAGGCTTTTTTATTTTTATTTATTTATTTATAGTAGCGTGAACCGGACTATAGATGGATAGTTTTACTGTACTGACTTAAAAGTAGGGAAGGGAGTTATACTGTAGGTACTTACTCAAAGGGACAAAGCCTATGTATGATGATGATATTTTTGGATTACAGTTATATGAAACGGATCAATATTTACCTTTAAATTGTTGATAATGCTCTTGAACAAGTTTCTGATGAACGATTCCTTTGTTGTGTGTTTTTACGATAGCCGGTGTGGCTACCATCGTTTTATCGCAATACTCGCAATGGTAACGTTTACCCATTGTTGTTTGTATTTAATTAGTGATTAAAATACTATAATATAGAGAAAAATGGTACAGTTACACAGAAACTGAATTTCGCTATTTGTCGTTCCGGCGGTTCCGGCTGTCAAGTATCAAGTGTCAACAGTGTCAATGTCAATTGTCAAGTCTAAGTACTATTATCTATTCTGTGGTCTAAGTGTCAAAATAAGAGTGCGTTCAGTTACTATAGTGCGACCAAACTTAACTGTAAATAAAATAAATAAATAAATATCGGACAACCTCACACAAATCGATCTAGTCCCAAATTAAGCTCAAGAAGGCTTATGTTATGCGCGATGTTATGTATCAGTTCACAGAAAAGTTGTTTTAATCGCACTATACTTACTTTTTAGGGTTCCGTAGCCAAATGGCAAAAAACGGAACCCTTAATAGATTCGTCATGTCTGTCTGTCTGTCCGTCTGTCCGTCCGTATGTCACAGCCATTTTTTTCCGAAACTATAAGAGTTATACTGTTGAAACTTGGTAGGTAGATGTATTCTCTGAACCGCATTAAGATTATGATGCAAAAATAAAAAAATAATAATAAATATTGGGGGCTCCCCATACTAACTGAAACTCAATTTTTTTTTTTCATCAAACACATACGTGTGGGGTATCTATGGATAGGTCTTCAAAAATGATATCGAGGTTTCTAAAATATTTTTTTTCTAAACCGAATAGTTTGCGTGACAGACGCTTCCAAAGTGGAAAAAAGTTGGTCCCCCCCCCCCCCTCTAACTTCTAAAATAAGAAAATGAAAAATCAAAAAAAAACATATGATGTACATTACTATAAAAACTACCAACGAAAATTGTTTTGAACGAGATCTAGTAAGTAGTTTTTTTTTAATATTTTAATACCTAACTTTGCACCTAATTTATATGGGGCGCTATACATATCAGGTGCAAACTTAACTTAACCACTTAGGGATGGAAAGTGTTTGTATGGAATCCTCGGTGCGCGAGTCCGACTCGCACTTGGCCGGTATTTTATTCTTCACTACTCGGAAACGTACACAACGACGGTACTGCCAAGTGTTGCTGCCAATCGAATCTTTTATAGTGCTGCCACCTATATTAGTTTATACACAATATGCCCTGTGTAAAGCCTGACCAGAAATATATCAGATGCGCTATATTGTGGAATTTCACTGGAACTAATTTAAACCTCGGGTGGTAATTCGTAAAGCCCCAGATCGCATATTAATGGCCCTCACCTTCGGTTTGGGCTACAGACACCTGCTATCTGGCTCATTCACTGCCATAGATATGTAATGTTACCAATCTTTAATATTATTAAACATAGGGCATCGCTTTATCTTCAGCCTAGGTGAACGAAGTTACAAACACCCTACCCACAAAGTTGTAGGTAAACTTATACTAGGAGGCAACTGTTACTTCTTTCGCGAGTAGTACAAAGAAATCATAACCCTCTCTATTGCCTCGTAGTCGTAGTGGTCAGATAGGATAGGCACAAGATATATTATTTCCTTTTATGAAAATCTGTAGAGTGAGACAAAAAAATCTGTAGAATAGAATTCCGTAGATCGTCGCTTGAAAATTCGTAGTTCTACAGATTTTTTCCATTGCTTCATTTGACTATACTGAAGCTTGAAATGTTATTAAAAGTTAGCAAACACGTAGGTGGAAAAGCAAGGAAAATCTAATATTTGTAACACCTTGTCCGTAGTCTATACATCATTTAGAGCTGGTAAAAAAATTAAATTAAATGAACAAAACTGATCACCGAGTGAAGTGCACGAACTGTTTGTAACGAAAACGCAGATCGTAATATGATTACTCTGCGAGTGTTTCAGCCAGGATTACAATACATTATTCGCAGAAAAAGTACATTCAATTTCATTTACGTAATTTTTTGGTAATAAATAAAAGTCGTCTGAAATTCCGTAGGTCCAATAAAAAAATCCGTAGGTCTGGGCACAAAGCCAAAATTCCGTAGATGTACGGATTTATCCGTTGCTCTGGCAACGCTGTCCTCTATAATTGACAAGTCATCCTGAAACCGTTAAAACAAGGATAGTTAAGAATATTTTTCTTTTATTTTATTTATTCAATTCATAGATATAGTATAGTAGATTCAATTGAATGTTCCAATTCTTGGTTCCATCGAGGTCAAAACGAGGTATATTTTCAGTATGAGTTTATTCACGAAATATGGACAATGGCCGTTGGGGCAGAAAGGTTCTTGAATGGCGACCGCGGAACGGAAGACGCAGCGTGGGAGGGCCCGACAAGGTGGATCGACGGCCTAGTTAGATTCGCGGGCAGAAATTGGATTAGGGCGGCGCAAGACCGATCGTGGTGGAGAACTTTGGGGGCGTTATATTTTTGTAGCATTTCCTGTACACTCATTGAAGTTTCTTGATGACCAGCTACTTGTTTCGGGGTTGTTTTAATTTTTTAAGCTAGGTTACTTTAATTACTGTAGACGAACTTCATAAAGAATTTTCTAAAGCTTCAATTCAAGTTCTATAAAATCAAGCTTCATTAGATGAAACTAAAATACTACATTAAAACACCTGAAGTTAAATAATCCTATATTTTTAACGAGTGCCCCATGATTTCAATGAAGGACTAAAATGTAAAGGGACTTTCTTGAAAAGAAGAACTCAAGGTTTTAGAAAACGAACTAACTGAATGTGGTAAGTCTTCAGATGACGCCTGTCGTAGCATCGGAAACATATTGTGTAATGGCTTGAAGTTGCCTAAAGGTGGTATTAACCTCTGGAACCTTTGAAACGGCTGTTGGTAATTTTGAAATGGAGAATTGCAATTTAAACAATCGGGCTTCCATGATGGTTCCGGTTGATGCGGTTGAAATCGGTCCAGTGGAGGAAACTTGAATCTTCCAATTGATTCCAGTGAGTGAAGAGGCGGCAGGGTTGGTAATGGTTCCAATTTTGGAAATGGACGAAGCGGCTTCATATTGAGACCGTGCTCAAGAGTCATTGGAGATGGTATAAGGGAATGCTCATTTTGTGGTGAAATTGGTGCATGTAGTGAAGGAAATAGGTTATGAGATGTAGGGCGCTCGTTAGAAAATGGCGAAGGAAGGAACTGGCTTGCAATTCTGGTTTCTAAGGGAGTATAAGGATATTGGGATTGAATAGACCGGCTGCCACCTGAAAAATAGGAAATTCATTACCTAATGAATTTCTACCTAATTAACATTATAGAATTACAGTGCACTATAAAATTAGACTTCAGATAATCCGCTTAAAATCTATGTGCTTCTAGATTTTATTTGCTGTGTTATTATTATTTTTCAATGAGTATTACTGACTACGTGAACGTTAACGTCGCTTGATTAACCTTTTTATCTGTTTGCGATTATAAATATGATTTTGACAGAAAATTACCGAAATAATTATTATGAACCTGATGCCCTGAAGCCGATGAATCTTCATCTTGTGGTGCCATTCTTGTAGCTGCTGCTTCATAGGAATCAGATCTTTCAGTTTCTTCATTTTCTATATTAAAAGCCTGACCGAGCATCCGTCTGGTAGCTGTTAACACAGGTTCAACTAAGTCAGTTGCAGTCTTAAGGAGGTCGTCAGTTTCTCCGTTTGCCGATTTTGAATTATCATCATCGGCGTCAAGGATACTTCGTGAATTTTCTATACTAGCTGTTCTTTCAGGTGTATCCTCAATAGTTTTCGACTCACCATCGGATGGCGTATTAAACTGATTTTCTGGTGAGGCAGATTTGGAGTAGTCTTTATTTTCACTTTCTTGTCTGGCCTCGTTTTCTACTTCCATGGATTGTTCAGGTGAAGCTTGTCTCTGTTCTTTAATTTGAATATGGGCAGCATCATCTCTCTCAGAAGTTTCAGTTTCTATAGTCCCCGATCTTAGATTTGCAGAGGAGTCATCTTGTTCAGCTGATTTAGTTTCGGCTCCGGAGCTAAAACTTTCTCCTAAATTCCTCAACATTTCTTGAACGTCATCCTTACGACCGTTCCCATCATCAGCGTCCGCTCTAGAAGACGTTTCAGAATTTTCTGGAATAGCTGTTTTATCCATTTCGTCAATCCCCATTTTTTCAATGGTTTCTGTCTCAGTAGATCTAATTTTTAAGGACCTTTCTTCCAAATTTGCATTTTTACTTTCTTCTTCGATTTGTTCGATGGTTCCAGTTTTTTCTTCTTCTATAGTAGCCTCTTTTGATAATATTTGGCTATTTTCTGAACTGTCTGGTTTACGCTCTTCATCGCTGGATATTGTTTGTTCACTGACTGTTCGTTCTTCTGTGTTATCTTGTATCGAAACCTGTATATACAATTAGAAAATTGTTATTAATATCTTAATTATGAAAAACGTTTGTCCATTTTTCTTTGAATGCCATAAATAATCTAGTTATTATTATTACAAAAGATTCGATTCCAGTTTCATTGCCACCACCTCATTCATCATCAAATCAAAACAAATGTTACATTTTCATTTCAAACAAGGTAACAAATATAATCACAAACAAACTAAACGACTATAAAGGCGAAAGTTTGTGCATATGTTTGTTACTTCTTCACGCTAAACAGCTAAACCAAATTTTATAAAATTCGGTATAGACCTGACACCCTGGATTAACACATACGCTAATTTTATCCCGAACTCGGATAACATCGCTAGTAACAAATAAATGGTAAAATTATCTTACTTCATCTGGAACCACTCGACACAGATGCCCACTGGCAAAAATGACTATAATTATTAAACTTTTAATCATATTGTGCGCATGAGTTTATACCATGACCTGTTTACTTCAACTAGCGAGCCGTGGCTTGAAACGCTAACGTTATTAGATTTACCGAAAAAATCAATTCGCAACGCCGATTCTGGGTTGATCTAGATTAAAACCAACGGGTGTACTATTAGGCTGTCTGTTCACTGGTGCGGTAAAATGGACTAATCACGTTCCTCAGATTTAAATACACTTTTATGTTTTACTACGACGGTAGCGAACAAGCAACCGCCCGCCTGATGTTAAGCAGTTACTGCCGCTTATGGACGCTTGCGATGCCAGGAGCATCACACGCGCGTTGCCGACCCTACTTGGGTTTTACACACCCAGCCTGATTGGTTATTTTTTTCCAATCTGCTTCAGTGTACAAACAGCTTTAGGTTGAGTTCTTATGAACGCGCAAGCTATCTCATGGTGCGTTTTCACTTTTAATCTACACTCCATATTTTATGGCTGAGATAAAGAATCATTACCCGTACATATTTGGCTATATTTAGTTAAAACTTGACATGTACGTATGACAGTATTATATCGTCGTTTATGGCATTCACTTCACCACTTCTCCCCGGCATGGTGTTACACACGTAGTCGCCTAGGCGAAGGTGAAGTCGAGGTTGAGGGGTCCCTGCATTCGGTACCGTTATTGATTATGGACGGTTGTTCTTCAGCCTCCACCGAATTATCTTCATCACTATCGACGTTATCCCTTAGACGGTTTTCCCCAGGGGTAAGATGACGGTTTGCCACTACGGATACTCTTCCATTTGAAAAACGGACGGAATGTTCCGGGTTTACTTCGAGCAGTTCTACTTCCTCTACGATGGGGTCGTATTTGCTGGTTCTGTGGTGATTCTTCAACAAGACTCGCTCACAGCTCGCAGACAGCCATGAAGGTACAGATGGGCCATTCACCGCTTGGGTGTGAAAACATTGTCTTGTGAGGAGTGCAGGGAGCAGATAGCGTGCAGCGCAACCATCAGAACAAGTTCCCACTTTGTCGTTGGTAAATGTTGCGTCTTCAGGGCCAATTCTATAGTTTCTCAGACGATTTATTTGTACCGTTCAGTGTGTCTATTATCACGTGGGTTGTTAGGTGTAGTATAGCTTGTAGCAATGGATTTTCATGTAAAACATTGTCTTAAGTCATCAGACAAGAAGGTTGCCCCGCGGTCGCTATGAATATAAGTTGGCATCCCAAACGTTGCAAAGATCAGTTAGCTTAGTCTTGACAGTCTCTGAAGTTAATCTGAGCAGGGGTAAGCAAATGGAAAGCGTGAATATTCATCTAGTATGGTCAAAATGTAGCAATTTTTTACCTTCTATCGGCAATGGCCCTCTAAAATCAATGGAAAGTCTTTCGAATGGAGATGTCGCCTTTATGAGCGTCTTCTATATTTGTGAAATCGAGTCTTCAATTCGGCAGATGTTATTTGTTTAATTTCTTCGATAGAATATGGTAGATTTTTATTTCGTACCCAATGACTCATTCTCGTGACCCAAAGGTTGTCGTAAAGTGTTGGTAGGTAAGTCATATATTGTCGATGATGAAGCTATTAAATTAGCGCGGGATAGTGCATCGACGGCATGATTGTCTTTACCTGGACGATATACGATGTCGCATTTGAATATAGCTAGCTCAAATCTCCAGCGTTGAATATTTTATCATTTTTTATTCTTGACGAATGTGTTTGGTCAAACATGTAGATACCGACTTTTGATCCATGATCCGGTGATACGTCTAAATGCTCTTCCACAAAGAAACTGACGCCATTTTCTTATCGATTCAAATATAGCTGTTGCTTCCTTTTCCATGGCAGGACAGTTTCGTTCGCAGCTAAAAATTGTGCGAGAAAAAAGCTATTGGTCTCCCTTCCTGTATTAACGTCCCAGCGATAGTGTAGTCCGATGCATCAGTTTCAAAGTTTCACAGTAAAAGGAATCTTGTCACCAATAGCATGTAGCGTTGATTCGGCTATCTCTTTTTTTATTTGATCGAAGGCTTGCGTAGCTTCAAGTGAAAGAGGAAAGGTTTGATGTGTCACAAGAGGGTGTTCGTGGAAAAGGTAGGCACCTATTTTGAATAATGGGCAAAGAGTCCAAGGGCTCGCCTTAATGAGGCGGAATTGATCGGAACAGGGAGCTCTAAAAGTGGGCGTAATCATTCGGAGTCAGGTTTTATAATGTCGTCTTGAATATTATACCCCAGACTGCTAATTTGTCGCTTTGAGAATTCGCTCTGCTCTAGATTCAATGTCAGTTTATAGCGAGTAGCGATATCAAGGAATTATTGCAATGTTTCATTGTGGTCATCTTGTTCGCGTCCATATACACTAATGTCGTCGAGGTAGGTGTATATCCCTTGAGTTTTCTTCTTCTTCTTACCCTGAATTTGGCTACCTTTGTTATTATGTCCTCGATGCTGGGCAAGGGGTACGCATCTAGCTGAGTGAACTTGTTGATCGTGAGTAATCGATACACATTCTTTTTTTATGCTTTTCGCTTGACTTAACTAAAACCTGAGCCCGCTAAGGCGACTGGCTTGATTTGTCGTCTAAGAGTTTCTTAACCTCTGCGCTGATGAATGCAGCGTCATCTGGTGAATGTTTCCTTGACTTGATGGCTACTGGTTTACAGTCCAGCAGGAGGTTCGAGAACCGACTAAAAGGCTCGATATTGGCTCGTGATTGAGGATATAGTTTCAGTGCTTAGCTCATTAACTATAGAAACCATCTGTGTCGCAGCCATAGTCACGGTCTGTTTACAAGCAGTCTTATTTAGCTTGTAGTTATCGACTAGTCGGCTATGGTGTAACATTTTGTATCACGTCTTATGTGTGACCTGATATATAGTCCCACATTTTATTAATTTTATTCGTTATTGAATAAATAATAATATAATTTTTTTTATACATTTATTGGGGTTTAGAATGCAGCGTTAAATGTGCTTGAAAAGCATAAAGTAATCTCATTAGTAATATACTGATTAAAATGCATGCCGCTTAAGAATTGATTTTATTACGGATATTCATGGTACATTAAGCAATTACTTCATTGTGATGTAATATTTTACGGTGTTACATTATGTACTGTCAAAACTTCAATACAGAAAGAAGTTGATGTTCGTTATTTTCTAGTTTTTGTGGGTAAGTCATTGTTATCTAAATTTTACTAAAGGTATACACTATATACTAATACGGTATATACTAATAGGTACGGAAATTTCATGTTTTGTTCATAGACTAAAAGACGGTCACTATCAAGATATTATTATCCAAATAAACAAGTTAAATGTTACTGCGCACCTCCACCATATGTGTAATTATTGTTTATTTACGGTTTTGGTTTAAATGAAGATTCTGTCCACCCCCAAATATGGTGGAGCTCCGGGATAACACATAACTTGTTTACTTGAATTATATTTAAGACCGGAATACATAAATGTAGATGTTGGTTTGGTGGTGACTTGCAGAGGAATTACACAATATTTTATTAGATCATAGCACAACATACTGAATGGACACGCGCACAGCCGCACCAAATGGATTCCTACCTCACCCGCAGGCGCAGACCGTTGGAAAATTGTTGGATACTGAGACCATTTTGGGATGGGGCATTATCTCGTGAAGATTTCAATTGCTGCCTACCGTAGCGTCATGTGATACCTTTCTATCTCATTATATTTGTTGAGTTAAAGTACCAACTAGTCGTTGCGATGGGTTTGAGGCAGCTTTTGTGCGTCTCCACCCTAGTCGCCAAGTTGATCGACGTTGGCCGAGGCGAGTTGGCCGAAGAATGGGTTCCGCAGTGAAGTGCCCATCCACACTAACATACCCAACCTCGGCCAACTTCGCGAGTAGTGTGGAGTTAGGGTTACACGCACACATTGACATTCGATATTCGGTTTTATAGGCTGTGTTCGCCGTGAGTTTCGGTATGCCGACCGATAAACTTAGCTTAACATATTAGAAGGATTATATAAAAAAATGCAATAACTATTTATACAAATTTTATTAATCACTTAATCTTACAGTACTCATTTGGCTGAAACTTACACATATAAACAGATTTTATTCGTTGTAAAAACATTCAGTAGAAACTAACGTACCTAGTTTGGGGTTTAAAGACACCTTTTCACATTACACATATTTTTTAGGTTCACTTTTCTCAGAACCGTTTGTGCATTCAAACCTCATACAAGAACAAAAAGTGTCTCATAATTTCCAATCCATTTCGTCACGTTTTTGTATGAATTTTTTTAATTTGTAACGCACTGGAAAAATATATTTTCATATATCATTTTGCGACTTTTTTTCTTGTATGAGGCTCGAATCTAGAAACGGTTTCTAGTATAAGATAAGTAGTTCAATCTAAAAAAACTGCACGCTTACCACGCCATGTCTCAGTGAGAGTGTGCACCCGGCATTACGTATTTAAATTACGTATATTTTGGTATTACGTATGGCTTTATGACAAAACTCATTCTAAGTTTACTTTAAACTAGATATCAAACCTTTAAGGTTCGAGTAGGTTCCGGCAAAGAAGAAAAGTACTCCTACTAAAATAACAAAAATATTCTTCCACAAGCGCCATTTGTATTTCCCCAAGCCTGGGTCTTCCCAGATCACCAGGAGTTCGATGATAGCGGGGAAGATGAAGCCCATATTGGACAAACAGAACGCACCAAGCTGAAAAAAATAAACTTTGTTAAGGCTGTAGCATTCCTAATAGCATACTTAACATCGAACTTGACCACACCTTATGGCTGACCCAGATATCGCTGGAGAGATGCAGTGGAGGGGGATCTGGCGGAGTTGCATGCTGAAAACTGGCTAGAGGTGGCACTAAATTGTCAGGGGTGACGGAATCTCTTATCGGAGGCCAAGACTTTGGGTCACTGAGCCATCGGAGTAAGTAAGTAAGATTGTGGCATAAACTGGATGATCTAATGAAGAGGTCTTGAATAGGATTAGAGAGAAAAGGACACTACTAACACTAATAGAGAACAGAAGAGGAAATGTGATAGGGCATCTGCTAAGACATGATTTTTTCAAAAATATCTTAGAAGCAAAATCGAGGTAGATCTTCCTAGATGAAATTACTTTGAGCAAATAAAAGAAAAGGTTAAAGTCATGTCTTACCAAGAAGCGAAGGAGAAAGCCCAAGAAAGAAACGGCTGGCGATTGCTACACCGACAAGAGCGCATTTCTTAAATTGAAGAAGACTGTCGCTTATTCTGAACTTTTCACTAGAGTCAATATCATCAGACATATCTTAGACTCACCAGATCAGAGTCGGAATTTGGTTTAGTAGTGGATTTGGGTGGGGTTTTATCAAGGTTTGTCGCGAAAGAGTTCAGATACTGTCAGCTTGTTTTGCATCGTATAATCTGGCTAGTATTTGCTAGGTGAGCCCTGACCGCCGCTGGCCCTCCATCGGCCTAGTTTGCGCCTTTGCGGTTTCGTCACAAGCGAGAGGCAGCATTCAATTCGCCATCGCATACTCTCGGGAACTTCCTGCTCATTCCTGGCAATGACGTTTTGGGGATAATGTTTAGGAAAATTACTTACCAAGCCCATCAAATTCCCAATATTAGGAAAAGCAATAGCAATCGCACTGATGACGACGATGAACATCGCTCGGTACACTCGCTCCCAGAGCCAGTGTTTCTTGGGATCATGTTTCTGGGACACATAGTGCCAGACCAGGTTGAAGGGTGCCCAGAAATTCAGTGCGAAGGTGATGAAGATCATAATGCCCATTAGGCATTTTAGGACTATGGGGAATCTGGAAAAGAAGCCAACTTTTAATACAAACATCAATATATTCAAACCTGCGTCTTTGCTTTGCAAAGCAAAACGAATGAAGACCGCTATGATTTATTTTATTATCCGTCCGATAGGATTCATCAAACATATATACATATTTCATTTCTATTGAATGCATTTTTTTTGTAGCTGATTTTCTTACAACTTTTCTTTGATATGAAGATGATGATAATGAATGTCTTACTGACGAATTTTGGTCTCTAAGATTATACGGACTGGATCATGTTTCATCTGAGCAAGCGAACATGTCATTTTTATTTTGGAAAGCATAGTGTTCACCAGTTTATGTGTATCCTTCTGAGCAACCTAGCGTATTAACTGAATTATTCTTAAATAATATTTTGTCAAGTATTAAGCTTATACTTACACGCTATCTAAAGGAAAATTTAGAGTTACTGGAGATTCAGACAGCTCTCCAAAGCCCCAGTAGCCGAAGAATCCGACTAGGATCAGAAATGATACTACCACGCACATACCTGAAAACAAAACACAAATGTACTCACATGGCGTTATAAATAGAAAAAAACAAATTGGATCATGACCTCATGTGTTCTCTAGATGGCTACATTAACAATCTGGTGTCTCATAATGTATTGCCTTAACCAGCGGACAGTCAAGCCGCTTCCAAAAAAGTGAGGTGTCCACATTTGTCAAATTATGGTAAGAAGTTTAGAAATTATTAGGGAACAGATGAATATACAAATACATTAATGTATACATTACATACCCACCTACTCGTACATACATACCGGTCCGTAGTCGGGTGATAAAAGAAGATTAAAAAATAGAAGACTAAGCGAAAATAGAACACGTGAATACGATCGTTATGGTACGTACGGAAAAAAATACTATGTTTCAGGAAAGTATGATAAGTGTTTAGTGCATTATGTAGATTTCAAGCGGTAAAGAGTACTTCACTTCACAGTCACAGGTATTAATCCAGCATGAATTATCATCCTGTAAAATCTTAAGGTTTTTTTTTTAATTGTCTCAGAATTGTTTGATTCGAATATTACTTTTTCGTTGGGAATATTACGTTGTTTTTTCCTGACAGTGATTTTATTATCCACTTCATCATGATATCAGCCGATAAAAATCCACTGTGGGACATTGGCCTCTCCCAAAGTTCCCCAATCATCCAATTGCTTCTCGGATTTTTTTTTATGTCTAATGGGGCAAACGAGCGAACGGATCGCCTGATGGAAAGCAATTACCGTCGTCCAACACACTTGCAACACCAGAGGAGTCACAAGTGCGTCGCCGGCCTTTCAGGTGGTATCAAAATCAAAAAAAAATCAAAATGTTTTGTTTGCTTCAGTACAGTATACAAAGGTGTTTATATATATAGGTTTATAGTTCTGTGTACTCAGCCTGCATGCAGGCGTGCAAAATGTTTGCGCGCGCTAACTTAAAATTAAAATAATCATCAATAATGCTTGACATCTAACAAAATAATTACAAACCAATAAACAACATAATGTCAAAAGAAAATTAATTACAGAAAAAAAAAGTAGAAGGAAAATAATAATAATAACAAAATGTCAAGGCGTGTAAATTAATAATAATAAAAAAATAAGAAAATAAATTTAAAACTAGTTGTGCTCGAGGTATGCCTTTACGCTGTAAAAACACCGGTCTAAAAGCCAGGTTGTAAGGTTACGTTTAAAAATGTTTCCCTCGAGCACTTTCAGGTTTTCGGGGAGTCGGTTATAAATTATTATACACATATTAAGAGCGTTTCTTCTGTACACACTTTTATGACACCGCGGATGATACAAAAGGTTCATAATGTTTGCTCTAGTCTGCCTGTTTATAAGTTCGCCACGTTTTTTGAAATATGTGGGATGTAATTTTACGAAAGTACATATTTCTCTTAAATATAAGCATGCTAAAGGAAGTATTTTCAATTTTTTGAATAATGGAACGCAGCTGTCGTTCCACCATGCATTACATATGACCCTAACACACTTCTTCTGGATCCTGAAAACTCTATCGATCTCTACTGCATTTCCCCATAGCAACAGCCCATAATTAAGGACAGATGCAACATATCCATGATATGCTGTTAGTGCTGCATCAACGGAAACAGTGTCTTTTAATCTTTTGAGCGCGAAGACAAAGCGACCAAGTTTCTTACAAACTTTTTCTATGTGTGCCTTCCAGTTCAGGTGTTTGTCTACCGTAATACCGAGAAAGTTAAAAGTATCTACCTCATCTACTGTCATATTATTATGATTAATGTTTATTGATATACCATTTGAATTATACGATGTAAATTGAATTAATTTAGTTTTGATTATAATTATTAATTTTAAGGTCATTTTTATTCATCCAATTAATTTTGTCGTTTAATGAATTATTTATTTCTTGTTCAAAAGTAGATTTATTGATACATTTCACAATTAAAGTTGTATCATCGGCGAACATTATAGTTTTTTGTGTAGTCGCCTTTGATAAATCATTAATATAAAGTAGAAATAGCAGTGGGCCGAGTATGCTGCCTTGAGGAATTCCATTTTTAATAACCTTAAACTGTGATCTGAATGTCTTTTTAAGAATGGTTTTATTGTTGTTGTCTATAATTCTGCTTACTTCAAGGCATTGCAGTCTGTCTCTTAGGTAATCCTCTATCCAATCAAGAGCTTTTCCTCTGACTCCATAGACCTCAAGTTTGTTCAGAAGCTTAGCATGGTTCACGAAATCAAAAGCCTTGCTCATATCTAAAAAGACTGATGATACGGGAATGCTCTTGTTTATGCACTCAGTAATGTATTTGACGAGGTCGAAACAGGCTTGTGCAGTAGATTTACCCTTCCTAAAACCATACTGTTCAGGTCGGAGTATTCCGTGCTTAGTTAAGAAACTGTCCAATCTCACGTAAAAGGCTTTTTCTATTATTTTTGACAGTACAGGAATTAACGTGATAGGCCTATAGTTATTAGGATCTTTTCTATCACCGCTTTTAAAGAGAGGCTTAACAATGCATACTTTTAATTGGTTTGGAAATACACCCTCAACATATGACAAATTTATAATATGCGCAAGGGGTTGACATACGTAATTAGCACATAGTTTTAAAATTCCCGTTGTGATACTGTCATAACCGCTTGACTTGGAGTTCCTTAGGGCCATAATTATTTTGTTGACTTCATTGCTGTCAACCGGCTTGAGAAACATTGTATGACAATTTCTCTCCAGTCAAGGAGAGATAGAGCTTTTTGGTAATGAGCTTTGTGAGTTAGTCAAATTTATAAAATAATTATTCAAAATGTTACAAATGTCATTGGGATCGGAATATAAAATATTATTAGATATAATTTCATTTATGTCATTTTTATGTACATCTTTTGATATGGTGGTCGAGATCATATCCCATGTGGCTTTCCCTTTATTTTTACACCCATGTAAATATTTCATGTTTCTTAAACGTTGGGCACTGTGCAAACACTGTTTCAATACTCGAGTATAATTTTTGTATTTAATTTTGTTACTCAATGTGTTACCTTTGCCCAATTTTACGCTAAAGTAAAGGGTCCTTTTAGTTTTGCAAGATTTTTTTAACCCTTTTGTCAGCCAATTTAATTTATGTGATTTGTTATTAATCTTCACTCTAATAACAGGGAAACATAGGTTGTAAAAAAGACATATTAAGTCATAAAAATTCTCAAATGCCGTGGCCGCGTCAGTGGAATTAATGACCTCAGAGAACGAAAGAGATGACATACACTCACAAAACTTCTGAATATTGTCATGGCTATAATCACGCCTGTACTCGTACCAAGTTGTGTAAGCCTTTTGTCTACTGATAGTTTGTAAGGTTATGGATTGAGCAGTTTCGTGATCCGAAAGGCCTAGATAATGGATCTCAGCCGTTACCTTGTCCATGTTGCTTGCTATTTGATCTATGCAGGAGTCAAGTCTTGTTGGTTTTTGGATATGCGCCGTGAAGTTGTAATCTTGCAGGGTATCTAAAAGGTTTCTGGATGCCACACATTGTTTTAAGGTGTTAATATTCCAGTCTCCGGCTATGACAATTTTTTTATTTTTAAATTTAGTCGTTAGGTAGTTCAGAAGGATATCGAGTTTATGCAGAAATATTCCAACGTGTGACTTACTTGGGTCTGGGATTCTATAGATATTAACGATTATCAGCCCCAAGCCCACTATTTCGATGCCACAGCTTTCAAAATAAAATTTACTTGCTAATTGAGAAACGTATGGAAGCAATTTAAACTCGAGATGTTTTCCGATCAAAATACATGTCCCGCCCCTGCACTTATCCCGGCAATAAGATGCTGCAAGTTTCATGTTATAGAGCTTTATGTTTTGCTCAGAACCTTCTTTAATAAAAGTTTCACTTAGGCATATTATGTCAAAAATATTTCCCTTTTCGCTTAATTTTTTCAAAGTTTGATTTAGTAAATCAATTTTAGAGCACAGTCCCCCTATGTTTTGATGAAAAATTGATAAGCAGCTGGAGCTGATTGGCGTTAAAGTATTAGTTTCATTAATCGAAATAAGTTTTTCTGGAGCTTTGGGGACGAAAAAAGGTCTCAGAGTTATTAGATTTTTGAGGTTGACAATTTTTTGCAGAACTTGCAGAACTTGTTGCTAAACCGATTTCTTCTTTTAACTTAAAAATTAACCAATTCAGAAATGACGATGAAAATCGACCTTTGTTTAAATTTCTATATACATTAATTATTTTACAATGTTGTATATTGTACACTCTTTTCTTGATCTATCGTTGGTCTACCACGTTAGAGGCCTTACCATACTGCGTTTTCTGGTACGCGATCACCTCTCAAGAACCTTTCTGCCCTAACGGTCTGCCCTAATGTAAAGTTAGATTTCATCTTTCTAATGAATAATACCTACTTACTAGCGCAAAGGACTTTAGGGAACTTGCGAGGGTCCTTCATGTTGTTCTCAATCGGCAGGGAGACGCCGATGCCCTCCATGCTGAAGATGGCGATGCCACTGAACTCAAAGAGTCCTACGGCATTCTTCCAGGCTGGGATGGTGCTGATGGGGGGAGCCACGCGCATGGAGTAGTATAGCGTTGCTACTACGCATACCACTGTAACAAAAATAACTTGAATTAAAGGTATTTTCCTTTTTACATAGCTATTTTATTGTATGGACCAGAAATTTATATTCGAAATCGCAGAATGTTCACTACGCGGAGGCAGTCGAATTCTAAAGAGTGCCAGTATTTGGTGTCAGCGATTATTAGTCTAGTTAGTAAAAAGAAGCTGTGCTGCATATTAAAAGAGTATTGTATAGGGGATGTTTAAATTCTCGCCGACATCCTCAATTTCATTCTTTGATAAATAATTAGTGTCTTCATTTGTTCATCTCATCATTTTGAGCTTGCCCACGCAATCAAGGGTTTCAGTTTTTCTAAAAAGTTTTGTGAATTAAAGGTATTCGATGATTATTACACAAATTCTGAATCTTGTGAAGAGAGAACCTATAGTCCATGAGCTCTCAAGTTGCGATTCGGGTTTGGGTGAAAACTGAGAGGGTCTTATGTGGATCGCGCAAGAGCGAGCGAGACTGGTATAAAACGCGAATGCCATTCTGAAAACTCACGCACGGTACACTTAGTGTGCCTTGTTTCATAAAATTAATGTAGACTTACCAATAAAGACATCAGCGAGCAACGTAAACGGCGCCAAGTACTTCAACGTGGTTATCATACACAACAGCAGTATAGGAATCAGTAGCATCAGCACGTACAATCGAAGCTTGTTGATGTCCTCATCTATGCCTTCTGCGACCTGGAGAATGGTCTTCGCTATGATGATCTGGTATACGCAGCAAGCTCCGAATAGATCAATGCAGATGATTGTGTCTACTGCGTACCTGGAATTAGAATTGAATAGAATAGTATGATCAGGATTTTTGTTATTACTACGAAGGTGGCAAACAAGCACCGCCTAATGTTAAGCAGTTACCGTCGTCTATGGACCGACCGTTGCTGACCCTTTAAGAACCTATTTACTCCCCTCTTGAAGAACCGCATAGTGTAGCCACCGGGGAAAACCTCGACAGGCAGCTCATTCTACATGATGAAGAATAGTATTCTAATACTGTTAAGGACGAAGTTGTCTATGTATTTGAAAGCCATAAAGTGATATACAAATACACAAAAACGGGGAAAGTACTTACTGAAAGCGCAAAGAGTGAGAATGTACGAGTAAGTAGGAAGGAAAATCGATGTTTTATCTACTTCTTTCAGCGGACGGGGTTACGGAGATGCCACGTCTTGGCGCCACCAGCGGCACGGTGAGCGGTTGAGCGAGAGATCCGAGCCAGGCGGCCATACGAGTGAGCGCGACACACGCACCGCTGCCGCTGCTGCTCCGATATGGAGCGCCATTTCTATTAAGAAGATTCCAGCCCTATCTTCACAACCGAGGGCTAAATAGGACTCAAATAGCTTTAGTTATAATATGAAATGTATCGTACCTGAACCACTTACTGTATTTTCTCATTCTGGGGAAGGGGCCTATTTCCATGGACGCTTCTGCGACATCAGGGTACGACAATGTGGTGACGTGAAGCCTCTGGTAGAGTACTTGTGCTGATTTTACTAGTATCTGAAAATTTAAACATATTAATGTACAAACGAAGTCACTGAAAACTGTACACTTTGTAAACTAATTGCAAAACGTGTTAAGGTCTATAGTTAACTGTGTCTGTGTCTGGGTGTACAGTATTTTTTTTTTTTGGCTGTCTCTTCTAGCTGCTTTGGCAAGAGGTATTTCGCCAATGTCGACGATATAAACTGTGTCTTTGTTTGTATTTAGTGGCTCTGTGAGCTGAATAGTCGATTATTTTACTAAATGGCCGAAATATTACTTTTTGCGTTTTCAATCTTTGTCATTTTGAAATATTTCCATACATTTTGAAATAGACTCAACAAAAAAATGCTAATGTAATCATTGCACTTGCTTAAAAATATTTGAACTAAGAATCGGTTGAGATAAGCGGCTTATAGGCGAGAATAGCAGCAAATTCGGACATATGGGCATACGAAAGATTTTTCGGCTGAAATGGAGACACTTTTCTCGCTCGCTCGAAATGAGAATTTAGAAGTAAGTAATATATTTTTTCAGACTTTAGTGCCTTTGTTCAGAAGTTTATAAGTCATTAGATTTAATATTTCGTGTATGGCTTATTAAGTACCTAGTACCTACCTAATTTTGTTTAGTTACCTCTTTCGTTTTTTTCGATACGTAAAATTAAAACTTCCTCAATTTTTGATTTTCGTAAAGTAAAGTATATGTTGTCGTGAGATTTCATATTTGGTTAATTAGGTGCTTATGTGTTTTGTTAATTCTTTTGTTTTTTTTCCACATCTTTTTTTAGCAATTACGTTAAATTATTTACTCCAAATTTTTTAATTTAAGCAAATTAGACAGGTATGTTGTATTGTATTACGACTTGATAAATGATGGACACGATGGCGAACGTGTTGAGATTGAAAAAAAAAACTGAAGGTGGTATTTTGTACAAAAAAATTACTTACGTGTACACAATACGTGATGTAAAACCCGAAGACAATGGTGAGTACCAGGGACGTCCACAGACCGCATTTCATGTACGCCTCGTGTATGCCCAAGATGCCGCCGCCGAGGCATCCTTTTATTAGGTGACCGAATGACTCTAGGACACTCGAATAGAAAAAAAAAACTTAAAAAACAATGATCGACCTCCATCAGAACTAGGTACCTAAATTTTTATAGGAATAGAACTGTTGGGGATTAAGATTTCAAATACAAAAATACAATAATTCTTTATTCGATAAAACGTACATGGTGCATGGATGCCGTCCTAAATATAAATCATAAATATAAATATATTTGAAATTTTATAATAAACATCGGTCAAGTGCCTACATGAATCCCAAATTATGAACCTGACACACAAGACTGTTTTTAGGGTTCCGTACCCAAAGGTAAAAAGCCGGACCCTATGACTAAGACTCCGCTGTCCATCTGTCTGTCTGTCTGTTTGTCTGTCCGTCTGTTACCTGGCTGTATCTCATGAGCCGTGATAGCTAGACAGTTGAAATTTTCAGAGTTTTCGGGGGTCTTAGTAATAGGGACCCGTTTTTTTACCCTTTGGGTACGGAACCCTAAAAATACGCTTGCCTTCTATTGGCTAACTTCACGGACAGCTTTTTTCTTTAAAGTAGGGGTTACGGAACCCTTTCTGGGGCATCACATGATATGCTCTTGGCCATTTTGTTACAATTTAGGCACTCTTCGTATTAAACACGTGGCCGGTAATGTGTCTTTATTTCTATGTCAATGGAACTAAATATAATAGTAAGGTCAAATCATTTGTGGCATTGTAAAGTGTAGCTTCACGTTTCCTTCGCTATTATTGATACTCAATTACTATTTTCATCACACTTGCTCATAAGTATTGGATGTGCATCTGCAGGAAAAATCTCTAAATATAACTTGAATGGAAAGGATGAAAAGTGTGGGCCCCAAAACGTAACCTTGCTTAACGTCATATGCTACTAAAATATTCCAACTCGACGCCTCTTACGCTGTCACTGAATTGCATATCATCATGCGGGAGTCTTAAAAGCCTCATAAATTTATCTGCGCACCCAAGTATAGCTAGCAGCTGCAACAAAGCCTCGTAAAACGCACTGTCAAAGGCTTTACCCAAGTCAATTTCAGCTACCTTAGTGATAATGTCTTGTGCTTGATACGTACTGATGGTTATAGACCGACTTTTTACCTTGGCGTACGTTTTTTTCGTATAGCCGGATGTTTGGATGTTCTCACTTAGAGCTCTCATTTCTCAACCGATTCTCATGGAATTGTGTGAGTAGGTTTGTTAATTAGATTACTTTTTCTATTCAGTTAATCGTTTTTTTTTCAAAATGGTGGAGATATGGGATTGAAAACATACGAAAAAAACTTTAACCATTTCGAAACAAACTCTTCTTGCCTTAGCTCCACACTACTCGCGAATTTGACCGAGGTTGGGTGAATATGATAGTGTGGAGGAGCACTTCGCTGCAGAAACTCACATTTCGGCCAACTTCGGCTTCGTGAGTAGTGTGAAGCCACTAAAGTGAAAAGAGTGATTAACTATGTACCATTCATTTAGCTCAGTAAATCTTTAGACTATATCGTTCACGAGTGAGTAGAGAACTAGAGACAATCTAGATTGAAAAGACGAAACGACAAGAAGAGCGAGCGAGTAATAGTGAAATGATAGATGAGATAAACTGAGCTACTTGAATCTTCAGTGAGCGAAAAAGCTAGTGAGCTGAACCAAATGATGTAGCTCGTTTGAATCACTCACTCATCTCTAATTAACTTACTTGGTAGGTTTGGACAGCTCTCGTGCCGACACGAAGTCGTACGGTTCTTTATCGTAATGCCTCACGAACTTTTTCCCTGTCTCTGGTGGCGGTTGCGGCGGTGGTTTCGTCTTTGGATCCACCTCTGTCTGCGTGTGGTTAAACTGTGGATAGATAAGATTGCTAATTATTATCAAAGCTTCTGTCACGTCCAGGGTTTTCAGGGTGGGAATAGATTCAATAAAACGACGTTAACGAGTTTACTGTGGACCACGACCTTCCCGCTTCTATTGACGTCTGACATAGTAATGGCGGCAGCAGCGGGTAGGTGGCGGGGACGCTTTATTATACACATGTTTATACACTACAGGTTCCTCGTAGGGCTTCCAAATCTGGTTATTTTTAGTATTGGCAATTTCGGAATCTCAAATTTGGCATTGTTTTCAGAAAAGTCTCATTAAACAAAACAGTAATTATATATCTAAATACCACGTACTTAACGCACTTTTTCGTGGCCAGAAAGGTAAATTACTTATTTTGAGCACGTCTCTGTAGCCATTAGTATAGATTCCCAGCACGATGAGGTGATGTCGAACTTTGCGATAACTTGCTGGTATAATTTCACATAATTATAATTTCGCATAATATTATACGGTAAGTATAATCAGCATTTGATATAATACGTTTAAAGGCTCAATATACACTCGAACTGCGCAAACCAAAAAGTGAAACTGTAATAGAGCCATGGTTAGGTAGGTACGACGATGAGCGGAGCGAGTGTTAGGTTATATATTGTAATAAGCATAATTACGTCGTAGTTATACAATGTAATTATGCTTATTGTTATATCAAATGAAACATAATATATCAAATATTGTTATTTATAGTGAAATTTTATGAGACGTTGTTATATGGATCATTGTATACCCGCCGCGTTGCGTCGCAGTCTGTACCTATACTGAAACGTTTGAGATCTCCACAAACTAGATAATTATGTGAATACGTTTAATACGGCGCGCTGTGATAATGGCGTGCTGTCAGCAAAAAAGATCTCACGATGCCACCGGAGCTGATGCGAGTAATATTTGTTACTTTTACCTGACTGCGGCAAAGCAAAAGGAAGGGTTATTATTTCAACTCTGAACCCTTACCACGAGTCTTTTCACGCAAAATAGCCACGTTGGATGTCGACTTGCGGAAAATGCCCAGCGCAACTAATTAAACTAACTAATCATAATTTGCATTACTAAGCGTCAGTAGCGGTTTGACAAAGATTTAAGGAATGCAGCTCAATCCTTCGTTCTTATTGCGAAATAAATACTGAATCATATTAAAACAAAACTTGACTTTCATCACTATGATAGTTTTGGCGTTATTATGCAAAAATTACGAGTACCTACTTGAAATTAGCGCAATATTTGGTCCTGTTTCCTCTTTCATTACATCAGTGACATTCACCGACTTTCATGTCAGTGAATTAAATTAGTACCACTAAAAATCCGCAAGATGGAGTGGACTGAACAACACCCTGTTGGGTTATAAATATATGTTATTACAAGCTTTTATTTAACTTGCATTGTATGTATGTATGTAATAAGTATGTTTGTTCGGGTGGAATCTTGCAACTCAATTTTAAAGCAGATATCGTCAACCGATTGAGCTGAAATTTTGCATACTTACTTAACTTTGATGACAATACAACAATATGGTACCATGGGGCTGATTTGACGATGGAGCCGGAAGGTGGCCATAGGAACTCTATAATAGAAAAAGCAATCCTATCGAGTTTGGGCTCTTTAGAATCGTCTTAGTGAGCATTTGATGGATATCTAAAGCAAAGTACAGTCGGCTATAAAAGCTTGTCACTAAAATGAAATTTTTGACAGAAACTTATTTTATATCTATTTGATTTTCGCAAGGTAGGTATTCAAAGTTATGGTACCAAAATTCGACTAAGATATTGTTTCTGTTTTGAGCTCCCGTACAACACGCAAAGGCCAGAATAAACAGAATTCATCAAAATAACCCTTAGCTGCTGACACTACGTGTCTGCGGGCCGCGTATTTACCGACGACTAGAGAATCCTTTCTGTTTAAATACAGATAAATCTCAGAGAAATGTAAAGTATTCAAAAAACAGGCCAAGTGCGAGTCGGAATCGTAAGGTAGGGTTCCATACCATCAAACAAACGAACGGAAATAAAACAAGTTTATTGTATGGGAGTCCCAACTTCAACTGTCTACATTACAAATACTGTCTAGGTACATATGAATAGCTGTCACTTCCAAACTTCCAAATCTTAATTTTCAGCCTGTATTTATGAGAATACCGTTGCTTGTGCCATATAGTCCATTGAATAATAAATAATGAATATTAAATAATCATTGACTGCTGATAGTACATTGTCTGCGGGCCTCGTATTTACAGACGACTAGAGAATCCTTTCTGTTCAAATACAGATAAATTATCTCTGAAAAATAAAACGCTGCCATCGTTATTTTGTAGATGAGATGAGAAAACGCACTATTGTTGTTATGTTAAAATAGCGTTGTATATGCACATTTTTTGGCATCATTCTATATCGCATAATCAAACATAATTTTATTATTTAGACGGAATCCTCTTTTCGCCGATATTTACGCAGAACTTTCTAATAACCTTCTTTTCTGCTATCAGCTGGGCATCTGCTTTACTTTTGGGGTCGTAGTTCTAACCTACCCGATTTTCTGGCAACAGTTCATTATTGTTAGAAGTCGAATTTGCAGCTGCCTAAAATTCGGCAATACAGTAATTATGCGTATGAAGATTCGGAAAAAAATCGATTTCTAAATATGAAATTCGGCGGAATCGAATAATAGGAAACGTGTTCGGTGAATTAGTTTAGGACATAATCAAAATCCCTAAAATAACCTCTTCAAATATAAGTAAGTAAAGTTTAAATAATTATCACTGAACAAGTTCAACGTTAAAAAAGGATATAAACGTGCAACCACTCAATTGCATAAACTAAGTATTAGCACTTTAAAAAAACATAGCATAATTGGCAAAACATGTATCTCTAGGTGGCTATTTATAACAATGTCTCTATTTATAATACCTACCTACATAAACACGTGTAACAAACATCCATGTCTAAGGACCGAATCTAATTTACAAATATTACAATGTAATGGCTGTTGGGGCAGAAAGGTTCTTGAGTGGCAACCGCGGACCGGAAGACGCCAACAAGGTGGACTGACAACCTGGTTAGGTTCGCGGGTAGAAATTGGATGAGGGCGGCGCAAGACCGATCGTTGTGGAGTACTTTGGGGGAGGCCTTTGTCCAGCAGTAGACGTCTATTGGATGATTATAATGATGAATAGGAGAAATATGAGCAATGTTGCCTTGTGGCCTACTTACTGAATAAATTATTTCATTTCATTTAATTTCACATATCAGGTGCAAACTTAACTTAACCCGGCTAGTTAAGATGGGATAAGTGTTTGTACGGAACCCTCGGTGCGCGAATCAGATTCGCACTTGGACGGTTTTTTATTTAAAAATAGGCATTTTTTATCATTTAAAATATCGGTATTATTGGCAAGGCCTAAATATAGTAATAATTGGAACTTATAAAAAAAACAATTTTCAGCTTTTTAATTTCAGTTGGTTTGAATATGATACGAGTAGTTATTTTCCGCTACTATATGTATCAAACAATAACAGAACATAAATTATAATGTAAAATTCTCATGAAATTCCAATACCTATCACGTCTAGCTCTGTGGAACACATAAAAACATTAAACGAAATATTCTTTAAGAGGCCGTATTCCCTTTAAAATGTTTTTTTTTCATGTTATGATAAAAATATAGTGATCATTTCAACCATGATGGCTCAGTGGAGTGACATAATCGCTTTGCGATAAAGCTCTTTAATAAAGATTTAAAAAAAAAACAACCAATTTTTTTAATTGAATAGTACTTTTCCCCGATTTCTAGATAGTAATGTATAGCTATTTTATGCTTTCATTGCGTGCAGTCGAAAATAAGTTGAAAAAAAAACCAGTTTTCTGCGTGAATTTTGTAAAATTTGAGTAGTTTTTGAAACAAATTGTCAATGAAAAATATAAAGATTCAATGGCTATGACACCTGGTTCGGTGGTCCAGTTGGTAGGCCGCCCGTGTTGGCCCGAAAAGCCGTTGGAAACGCAGGTTCCAATCCTGTCTGAACCATTAAATTTGTCAATTTTTCGCTTCATTGTAAACATTTGGTTTACGTTAGCAGACGTTAGAACTGCTTTAATAAAAATAAATAAACTGTAGGTTTCAAATATATACCAATAAATCGCAATGGCCCGTTCTAAGTAGTAACATTGATAATATGTTAAGGAACATGTTTAATCATAGAGAAAAATGACTAAAACAATCAGCATTTTTGAACGGATAAGGCGCCTTAAGGTGGTTGCAGCGATGTCACTTTCATACAAATCGTTTGATCAATACACGCTTAGGCGGTTATGGCTTTAGGTTATTAAACATTCTTAAAAAAATCTTTAAGCTATCTTATATTCGCCAAGGAAATCAGTTTTGCTTTAAATCATACAATTACAATGTTATTAAAGCTTTAAAACCCGTTGAAATATTGTCCATATATGTATGTGTGCGTTGCTTTTACACACATACAAACGTAAGCGCACGTAAAGCTATTCATGAACAGTGCGTTCTGAAATATAATACTACTTAACTTATAATTTAGGATAATAAATTTAAATTTATGTTTCGATATGAATGCATAACAGTTTATTTTTCAATGATTTCAGCTTTCATTAAACATGATACAAATAATTGGAAACATTTGGTTTTTAAAGATACCTATTTTGTTTATTTGCTCATAACAATAAAGTGGAACAGATTTCGAACGCACTAAATCTTGTGAATGAAAATATAATGAATTGTGTCAATACTGTCAATTGTGGAAATTCGTATAAAAATGAATCATGTTTGGTTTGCATTTTTTTCGTTTCGTGAGTTTTTACTGTATGTAAAGTGTGAATAATGAAACGTGCATATAATAAACATGTGTACCTACTCAGGACATAGAGTGATCCCTAAACGATATTGCGATATCATGGGTCAGAAATTGCGGGGAAAGTATTGTGTTTGTTAACATTACAAATCGATGCGTCCTGCCGTGAAAAAGCCGTGCTATTTTCTTTTTAGGCGAAGACAAGCATGGCGTGATGACAACTGTAACCAACCACAAAAACTGAACGCAATCGCTCGCTTTGGGTGTTGAAAAAAATGTTCATAGTGGGTTCATATGGGTAGTTTTTTCTCTGACTGAATTGATACCAAGACCAACCCATGTTTTTCAATAGGTGTGGGAAACCAAATCCTTTTGGAATTATCGATTCAGTGACTAAGTTTCCTCCTTGAAGGATAATTGTAATACTTATTATTAAAATATTTATCGCTCTTTAGCGATAAGACCGCCTGTTGTTTACCTCTAATTGTAATTTCTTGCATTGTATTTCTCCTGTATATTTTATGAGGTGTGCAATAAAGAGTACTTGTATTTGTATTTGTAATAACACTAACACCCTGTAAGATAATCACATAATAGGTACTGCATACAGCGGTTTCCATCGCTGGCATTTTTGTGACGTAATAAATAATTTCTTTACAGATTCAAGGCCAGCTTAGAGCTTCATCAAAAGGGATTACTGCAAGATGATTTCCTTCATTGATTTATCATTTATCAACAAAAATAATGTCAATTAAAGTTCATACAGATGAAGGCTTCATCCAAGAAAAGCTGCAGAAACTTATAATTTTCTACAAAACATGCGTGTTGCCTAAAAAAATATTACAACGTATACCTGCCAACCACATATGTAAATATAAACCTTCGTTTTCAGGCAGCCGTACTAACCACTAAACAACACTAAACAGAAAGAAGCCTAGGAAAAATTGAAAACGGCGAAGATCTGGGGGTTAAAAAGAAAAATAATCCACCATTTCGAATTAAAGCGACGTCTACAACTCACACAAAGTATAATGTATTATAATAAAACCTACACGTAACAAAAATTGTTTTATTTTATTTAGTGGTTGGTGGTTCTAAAACCCTTATAATAACAATATATTGTCATATATTTTTATATGGCGCGAGCTAGCTCTGGATCGTGAAGCGTGGCGCAAACAACTGGTGCTGCGCTCAGTTAGTAGTAGTTCTAGTAGTTATATATTTTTAGACTGAACATTTTTACAATTAGACTCCATGGAACCATGATTTAGAGCAGCGAAAATCTCAACCGTAATCAGTACCTACTTATTCTTGATGTCGGGTTTTTGTATATCAGGTCAGAGTATAGCAAAAAGGGCCCGGTTTTTTCATTAAGTGATAAAAAACAGAGGTATATTTGTAATTTTTTTCCACCGTAAATTTCTTAGTTCCAGCACAGAATAGATAGCACAAGTAGTCCCAGGCTGCGTAGTAATTCTATGGCAACTTAGGACCGATCTAGTTCTTAAACGGGCAAGTTAATCAAACAATTGTAAATTATAAAAGATACTCATTTTTAATGTATTCTTTAGTTCTAATCAAAAAATTGGGCAAGTGCGAGTCCGACTCGCGCAGGGATGAAGGGTTATCCGTATCTATATATATATGTATATATAGGTATAACAAGTTTGTTGTATGGGAGCCCCCTTAAATATTTATTTTATTTCATTTTTAGTATTTGTTGTTATAGCGGCAATAGAAAAACATCATCTGTGAAAATTTCAAGTGTCTAGCTATCACCGTTCTTGAGATACAGTCTGGTGACAGACGGACGGACGGACAGCGAAATCTCACTAGTCTCAGTAATAGGGTCCCGTTTTTACCCTTTGGGTACGGAACCCTAAAAAGTAACAAAAATGAGAAAAATATTTCTCAACAAAATATGTGTCCTAAAATTGGGCCCTTTTTGCTATACCCCAATCAATCATTCAGAAAAACTTAGGACAAACTCAATAACATCGCAAATCAGAATCACAATGGGTATATCAGAACAGAAACCCAACAAAAATACTTATTTAAATTCACCACATACTTAAAAAATGTAGAACTGCCCAAGATTTGTAATTTCTTCGTATTATTTATTTTGACAATCCAGCCCGTCTAATACAACTAGGCTTCACGATTCTTGTCGCGCGATATAGCATCGTCCGTCAGTCTCCTACAGTACCGCAAAGAAAGAGATAGGTAATATTTTTCGCGCGAGAAAGAGTTGCGTGTCACAGTTGTGCTAGAGGTGCATCTTAACTTCATCATCAATATCAAATATCATGCCTGCTTATTTATTCTGCGCTTACTATCAAACTGACAGATGATACGCGACCCTTTAATGAATGAATCACCCGCACACACTCACAATTAGTGTCTATTAGTGTGAGTACTTGCTGATTTTTCACAAATTGCCAATACATGGGAGAATAAAACAATTAATGACGTGCTACTAATAGTATATGAATAAAAGACTAATACGCGGACTCGCCAACATACAAATTTCACTTCAAACTAAAGTAACATACGAAATAATACACAAAAACTACAAATCTTGCTTCCCAGCGCCATCTAGCGTGGAATGTCTAGTTTTGTTTCTTCTGCAACCACCTTAAGTGTAACATAACATTAGTTCATTCAAAGCAAACGTCTTATATTGATTCAATTCATGTATTATATAAAACAACAAAACACTTAAATAAGTTACTGTCAAAAATGACATTTTAGTGGCAAGCTTTTATAGCCGACTGTATTTTTATTTGGATATCCATCAAATGCTCACTGAGACGATTCTAAAGAGCCCAAGCTCGGTAGGATTGCTTTTTCTATTACAGAGTTCCTATGGCCACCTTCCGGCTCCATCATCAGATCAGCCCCATGGTACCATATTATTGTATTGTCATCAAAGTTAAGTAAGTATGCAAAATTTCAGCTCAATCGGTTGACGATATCTGCTTCAAAATTGAGTTGCAAGATTTCACCCGAACAAACATACAATGCAAGTTAAAATAAAAAGCCTGTAAAATGTAAAATGGGTCATTGTCAGAATTAGGTGCGCGTCCTTCCGGTGGACATTTGCAAGATTAAGGATTCTGGACCTAATTTTCTGATTAAACGCCTGTGAGAATAAAGAACGTTCCCTCTTTTATAATCCGATGTAATAGCTACATAACCTAGCCTAAGTTTAGACCACCGAAGGGACAAATTTTGTTTTTTGAACTGACAATGACCCAAATACTTCGGTGACAGACAATACAAGCAGAAAGGCAAACGTATCCCTATTAGAGATTTATTTCAGTTAACCTTCGTGCCATTGAGTTTCCAATTTTTGTCTGGGTAAATTTCAACTAAAACTAAATATCTGCCGATGGCACCCTAGGTTAAGGTTCTTATAATGTAGTTATAATTTATTTTGTTTCACTATTATAAAAAGCCTAACTTAACAAACGTTTTTGTTTTCAGTAATATTTAGTTTTTAAGGTTTAGATTTTAATATTTGTGTAATTATTGGGCATATAAAAATTAATAATCGATTTATTCTGAAATGAAAGAAAGAAAGAAAGAAAGAAAGAAAGAAAGAAAGAAAGAAAGAAAGAAAGAAAGAAAGAAAGAAAGAAAGAAAGAAAGAAATGTTTATTTGCTAGAATACGTACATAGAAGGTGTTAAATATTTTCGCATACTCGTATAGCAGGTTAACAGTATTCAGCCGAAACGGCATGCAAATTGTGTGTTTGTCATTGTAAAATTATTGAGGCCAATAACAATAATCTGAACATAATGATAATTTAAATTCTACTGCATATTCTTTATGTCTAAATATTCCTTAACTAAGTAAAAACAATGTTCATGTAGCCATTTTGTCAATTTTGTCTTAAATTCTGGATTTTTCAACAACTTTAAATTGTCAGGTAGGGAATTATATACTAAAATACAGGTATTGTAGGCATTTCGTTTATAGATATCAGCACGACAACGTGGCTGGTACAGGAGGCTCCTGTACTGTGCTCTATGATTTCCAGAAAAGACATCGGAACGTGATTTAAAATAATTTGCATGAGATTTGACAAATAAACATACCTTTTTTATGTACATACACGCCAAAGGTAATATATTGTATTTCTTAAATATGGGTTTACAACTATCGGTTATCCAACAATTAGCAATTGCACGCAAGCACTTTTTTTGCAGTTTAAATACATTTTCAACATTGACCGAATTTCCCCACAATAAAAGACCATAGTTGAGTGTTGACGACACGTAGCCACAGTATGCTGTTATAGCTGCTTCAGTAGAAACGGTTCTGCTAAGTTTTCTAAGGGCAAAAACAAATCTATCTAATTTAGAGCATATAAAATCAACGTGCTCTTTCCAATTTAACTGACTATCAATAACTAAGCCTAAAAATTTTATGGTGTCTGTTTCTTCTATGTTTTGATTATTATACTCGTATTTAATACTTAATTGCTTAGGAACAGATTTGTGTGAACGATATTGAATAAATTTGGTTTTAGCTAGATTAATATTAAGATTATTATTATTTGTCCATGTGTATATATCATTCAGAGCATTATTAATAGTTCTTTCGTAATGGGTTTTAGTATCCCATTTTACTATGAGAGTCGTGTCATCAGCAAATAAAATGCATTTTTCTGCTGTTGTGTGCGGAAGGTCATTAATATAAAGCAGAAATAATAATGGTCCTAAATTACTACCCTGTGGCACCCCTGAATTATTTAAACGAAAGTCAGATCTGTAGGTTTTCTTTAAAAGACTATTATTTACTTCAGTTATTCTTGTCACTTCAGTACATTGCTTTCTATTTTTCAAATAACTTGTAAACCACTCGAGAGCTTTGCCTCTGATTCCATAGTGCTCCAGCTTTGAGAGAAGTATGGAATGATCAACGAAATCAAAAGCCTTGCTCATGTCGAGGAAGATTGACATTACAGGTAGTTTATTGTTTATCGCCTCAGTTATGTACTTAATGAAGTCAAAACAAGCTAGTTCAGTAGAGTGGTCTTTCCTAAATCCGAACTGTTCAGGCTGTAGAAAGTTATGTTTAGTTAAGTAGTTAGTTAGTCTGACATACATAGCTTTCTCTATTATTTTTGACAAAATGGGAACAATTGGCTGTTCCTAAGCAATTGGAGGGCCTATAGCAGTTAGGATCATCACGGTCAAATGAATTAGTTTACTTAAGAAATTAAATAAATACAATACAATACAAGTACGCTTTATTGCACACCAAAAACATTTACACAAGAAATCACATATAAACAAATTAAAAACGGTAGACAACAGGCGGTCTTATCGCTAAAGAGCGATCTCTTCCAGACAACCTTTGGGTAGTGGAGTTTATGCTATAAAACGTTTATTGAGTAGGAGTAAATACGTAAGTATTATACATTTGTATAAATAACATGCTTACGTAAAAAAAATCATTTAACTCATTCACTGCAAAAGCAGGACTCAAACCTGCGACCCCACGTTTCCAGCGTAGTGCCCTCCCAACTAAGCACTACGTAGGGTCGCAGGTTCGAGTCCTGCTTACATTAGATCACATTACATTTTCCCATCTTAATTTACAGAGTCAATATTTATAATAATAAAAATGTGGTATTTCCACATTAAAACAGCTAAAACGTTGAACGCATTCAGTCTAAGATTTATTTTACGACGCGAGACAAGACAAACATATAAATGACTTACATGATTAGAGCGCAGTTCCATCTTATCAACACACAACCTCCTTTCTTGTGGTCCAGCGGGCAATTAACTACCTCGTTTGCATTCGACCGACCTTGTCGTGTACACTCAGCCGGAAAAACTAACATCTTAATTCGTTCCGTACTAAAAGACGCATGTAACTTCAACGATGTGGGGAAAGTGTCATAATCATAACCCGTTTTCCCTCCGTATAGTCGGACAATAAATTCATAAATAACTATTTTTTTCTCAAACATGCAATGAAATATCGTGCGTTATAACAGGGTTCAAAGTATCACGTTTCAGGCGGAACTTCTCGAGAGAACTGTAAAGGAATTTCATACAAAATATAAGTCCTAAGCCGGGAAGTATTTTTTCTTAAACATAGCGTCTACACAGCTTAATTATATTTTTTTTATTGGTGGTTTATGTTATTTTATTGCATATGTTTGGGAATATACATGCCTAGCCTTGAAAAAGGCTTACCGGTTATCACTATCCGCTATGTCTATACCTACTCACCCGGCAAGCTCTTCTTTCTCGGCGTTTGTAATATACTAATTTTTGATTTTAACGAGCTCTGGTTCAGTGCAGCTGTCCACTGAACCGGCGGTCCTGGGTTCGAATTCCGGCAAGGGCAAATAATTGTGTGATGAACTCGAATATTTGGGTCAAGGATGTTTCTGTAAAAAATTGTATGTATTCACATATCGTCATCTGGTACTCATATTATAAACATTGGTTTGTTTGGACATAAATCGATTTGTGTAAGATTATTCCATATTATTTATTTTATATATATGTATATTACTTATATAAGTATATTATTAGGTTGTGCAAGATTATAAAGTTGTTTATGAACAACTTTATAGTCGCGGACAAACATACATACAATACGAGTCAAACTGAGAACCTCTTTTTTTAAGTCGGTTAAAATACCAAAACCTTCTCCTAAGTGTATCAAATACTTTTCTGAAAACCGCATTAAAATCAGTTCAGCCAAACGCGAGATAAACGCGGCCAATACATACTTACAGGTGAAACTGAGAACTCCTCCTTTTTGAAGCCGGTTAATTATGCACTACAATGAATGTTCAAGTATTGACAACAGTTTTCACGTTTTCTTATCACTTCGAGGACTATTTACTACAAGTGGTCAGAAGGCTTCCTTATAAGATAAACCGGCTAATACTGGTCTTTATTGTATTCAACTATGTAATGTAATAAGTGGAAAGTAATAACCGAAGAGATTTGTTTACAAGCTGATATGACACGTTTATAATTACAAATACAGCCAAAAGTCAAAGCATGTGTGTCCTTTTTAATGAGTTTCTAGTTATAATCTTATTAAATCTTTCGTGAGACATATTTAACTATCGTTTTAAGTGGTTTACACTCACGTGAGTTTGTCAGGAACGGCCCGACATGTTTCGAACTCGTATGGAGCTCTTCCTCAGGGACAGCTACCCGTACAACGTCGCGGCACTGGGTTTATAGTTAGTATGAAGATAGGCTTCCAAGGATCGTTATAGGACTCTTCCTGGGGGCCTATGATGGATGCTTTTCGTCCATAGACATCCACAGCTGAACAAAGGTCTCCCGCAAAGTTCTCCACATCGACCGCGCGGTCTTCCGCCGCCCTCTAATTTCTGCCAAACTTAAGTGGCAGTGGGCGGGGCACATTGCTCGTATATAGAACCGATGGCCATTGGGGCTGAAAGGTTCTTGAGTGGCGACTGCGGACCGGAACACACAGCGTGATACACCAAAAACAAAAATTGGATGAAGGCAGCGTAAGACCGTTCGTCGTGGAGAAATTTAGGGGAAGCCTTTGTCCAGCAGTGGATGTCTATAGGCTGATATGATGATGATGATGATGTTAACATAATTCGAATTCTATATAAAAAAGCTTTCCTAATAATTGAAGGAATTGACAGCATTAAACACAAAACAAACATGGATGCCCATGTGGGCCTACGGTTGCCATAATAATATGTAAAAATAAAATATCGTGATAAAAATCCGGACGTCACCGTAAAAGTTCCGATAATTATTTCTGTTTAAATGTCATGAAAATGTGATTTTATAATTGTGTTTTATTAATATGATAGTTAATGAACAAACAAAAATGACATTTTAATGCTTGTTTTTGTCTATTATTTAATTCACTCAACTTTTTAATAAATGCATCATAAAAACATTAAATATATTTTTTTATCAAATCGCTACAAAGTATAAAACAAAGTCGCTTCCTGCTGTCTTATGTATGCTTAGATCTATAAAACTACGCAGCGGACTTTGCGGCTTTTTTTAATAGATAGAGTGATTCAAGAGGAACGTTTATATATTATGTATAATACAGCATTGCACCTGTGCGAAGCCGGGGCGGGTCGCTAGTGAAATCCTAAAAATCCGGTAACATGCCAAGTCCGGCCGCAATCCTGAAGGGTCAAAAATCCAGACATGTCCGGACAAATCCGAGCGTATGGCAACCCATGTGGGTAGAGTTGCCATATGGACAAATGAAATGTCCTGATAACAATCCGGACACCCTAAAAGTTCTGACATTTCTGTTTAAATGTCATAAAAACGTGAATTTAATAAAAACTGTAATTTTAATGATTGCTTTTGTTGAGTATTTAATACACTCACCTGTCATTTCATTCTACAGAACTGTGTAAACTTTTTAATAAATACATCATAAAATCATTTAATTTTTTTTTTTCAAATAATTTACGAAAATCCGGACACTTACCAAGTCCGGCCGCAATCCTGAAGGGTCAAAAATCCGGACATGTCCGGACGAATCCGAGCGTATGGCAACCCCATGTGCGCCACAAGATTGGTGTAATGGACATCACTTGAGACAATATGCGGCGATGGAATATTAATGGTATCGTATCAATTTGTTACTTACGTCGGAAAGTTACTAGACAGTCCACCTCGTCCACAGCTGAACAAAAGTCTCCCTCAAAAAATTTGCTGCCTTACATAAGAGGCCTTATTCCTTTTAAAATGCTGATTGTTTTTAGCCACTTTTTTCGATCAAATATGTTTCTAAACATATTATCGGGGGGCACGGCAGTGCCCCCGCCAAGTCGAGCGCGAAGCAAACACTGCCGTACCATCCTTTACTGGAACCATTTCGCCGCATTTTCAGGCCCCTATTTGAGCACCTCTGGATAAGACCAGAACGCAGAAGTTTTTGTCACCCAGTAAGCTATAATCACATACTTAAAATCCAAAATTTCAAGTCTGTAGGTCATTTAGTTCCGAAGTTAAGCGAAAGCAAAGTTTCGCATTTACGACACTCACTCACTCATTCACTCACTCACTCATAATCATCAGTAAAGAACTAGTACTTCCCATAAATTCAGAGAGCTGAAATTTGGTACAGAGTTAGGGTTTAATGGCCACATAAAGCGAAAACTATAAACATTGGCCAAGTGCGAGTCCGACTCGCGCATGAAGGGTTCCGTACCATAAAACAAGTTTGTTGTATGGGAGCCCTTAATTATTTATTTTATTTTATTTTTAGTATTTGTTGTTATAGCGGCAATAGAAATAGATCATCTGTGAAAATTTCAACTGTCTAGCTATCACCGTTCGTGATATACAGCCTGGTGACAGACGGACGGACGGTCGGACGGACGGACGGACGGACGGACAGCGAAGTCTCAGTAATAGGGTCTCGTTTTTACCCTTTGGGTACGGAACCCTAAAAACTAGGATAATCGAAGATCTGGAGTACTCTGATTAGAAAACACAAGAGCCCAACCAAACTATTAGAGATCGACATACAACAAGATGAATATTTTTTGTAAAGGCGGTGTTCGGTTGGCCGCCGTCGCGAATGATCATCTCTCCTGATGATGGATCGCGTACCGATTCGAAACATGTCGAGCGTTATTCGACTTCTATGTCGTGAGTAAACCCGTTTAAGTATTTTGATATTCAACTTAGTGGGCCGCTTCATTTGATGTCAAAAATCCAAGGTCTGAAGTATTTTGACGACGCGTTTGGCTCGGTTTGTAGACACCTCCCTACTGAGCCGGCGGTCCCGGGTTCGAGTCCCGGCCAGGGCAACTATTTGTGTGATGAACTCGAATATTTGTGCTTGGGTCAAGGTTGTTCTATGTATTTAAGTATATCTTTATCTATATAAGTATGTCTATCGTCGTCTAGTACCCATAACACAAGCCTTTTAGAGCTTAATTTGGGACTAGATCGATTCGTGTGAGGTTGTCCGATATTTATTTATTTATTATTTATTTGATGAAGAACCCTCAGCTGGTCTCAGCTGTATTAGAGATATGGTAATGCCCCCTTCTACTATTGGTACATTAAAAAATCGACTGTCATTGAAAAAATCCAGCGTAGTGGGTACACATCTTCTAATTTAATCTAGCCTATAGCGTCCCACAGCTGGGCGGGTTACGTTTTACAATCCCGAAAGTTCATAATACCTAGTAGTTGAAATACCGATGGTCAAAATACCGAAAGTTCAAAGGCGATATTCGATAAACCGAAGCTCAAATTACTATTTTCAGAAAATCGAAAGTTCAAAATCTCGAAATTTCATAATCCCGAAAGTCAATGAGCACTTTAAAAGTGTCAGGACACTAAACTAATCTGACTTTTCCGTGGAACCGATCTGCTCCGGCGCTGCGGGATGTTCAGCCCCTCCGCCCTAGCGTAAGAAAGTGCGACTGCGGCTCGCTTGATGCCCGCACTTTCTTATGGCGGCCGGGGGCTGCCCTCCCTCCGCGCCTCCGGCCTTTTATATACACTCTAGGGGTAGGGCAGACAAGACCACGTGGAATCGGGGTTGACAGCTTCGGTTCTGTGGCAAGTCGATTAAGAAAAGGAAAGAGTCCGGGAGAGTGGGAAATTATGACACTAAATAGTCGATATTATGATAAAATATTCTGTCATGGACTGCCAACCGAACCGAACTTGTCTGGAACCGAAGCTGTCAACGCTCGCCTCCGCAGCTTCGGCTTTTTGGTCACCTTCGGCGACCAGCCTCAGCTGCTGCGACTCGCTTGATGCCCGCACTTTCTAACGCTTGGGCCACAGTATAATAAAGAGTACTAACGTACTAGGGCGGAGGAGCTGCACATCCCGCAGCGCCGGAGCAGATCGGTTCCACAGAAGAGTTCACTTATAAATAGTAAGTATAGTAGTAGGCAAGTAGGTTACGTAATTTAGGTTAATATTCTTTGTATAAAATAAACATTAGAATCTGTAAGACTACAGAAATATAATTCTCGACAGTTTAAATAATATTCCGGATTACAACCTTCAGGCAGGATCATAGTCTTCGGGATTATAATCTTCGGAATTACAGTCTTCGGGATTTCATTCTTCGGGATTACAGTCTTCGGGATTATAATATTCGGTATTTCATCCTTTCGATCAAACGTTCATTCGGAATTTTAAACTTTCGGTCAAATAAACATTCGAAATTTTAATTTTCGGTCTTCCGTCCATAGGTCTTATGAAATTCGGTATTTTGAACTTCGGCATTGTAATACAGTCCGACCAAAAAGAGTAGAAATTAAAAAGTGGCAATACTGTAGTGTTCTCCCTTTCTAATCAATATAAGAAAACAGGGACGACACTACAATATTGCCACTTATTAATTTCTACTCTTTTCGGTCGGACTATACGTACCCGCTGGGCGAATGCCTCCCCTTCTGCTTTTAATACGCATATAAATAAAATTAAAGGAAAACTCTGGGTAAGACTAGACTGGCTTTTATACTTATACTTACAAGTTTACAAGAAGAAATAGTCGAACGATTAACTTTATTCTACTCGAACATTACACAAATTAAATAAACAAATTACACCAAAATATTAATTTCGCTCAAAATTTGGTCAAAATATAATGCATTGGACTAAGAGTGGCGGTGATACCCGCCGCACACGTCGCTAGATGGCGCTAACTGTATTTTAAAACGCGCCTACGTTTGTTTTTCCGATAATCTTATATGGCGAAGTGGCAACCGGCCGCGTTACAGTCGTTTACGACATTCTTCTATTGCGCTCGAAAACGTTTGCTAGGGATTAGGAGGGATTATTTGCATTTCGTTGATTTCGCTTATTATTTCGTGAGGTTTGCTAAAGTGAATTAGCAGGTTGTTATAAAACAATATGCCCACGTTTCTACAAAAAGAAGTGAAATCCCACCAAAAACATTCTGTAAAAAACTAGCCAAGTCTCGATGGAGCTGCTTGATTATCTCTAAAAAGTAATGAAATCTAGACAAAGTCGTACCAAGTCTAAGGTTCCTTACTGCGATTTCTTTATTATTATAGTTAATGTTGTGTGACTTGGCCGTTGAAGAGTACACAAGGGTACAACACCAGGTGCTCCATGACACCATTGCATCAATCTGTCGCCAGAACCGCTACCCATTGACGATGGAAAATTGCCACTTGGAAAACGTTGATTCAATAACCAGTCAATTGTAGGCTTGATAAAGCTGCGTATTTCAATAATATTTATGTATAGGCGAGCCTGAAACCAACAGTATAAAAAATATTTCTAGTACAGATGGACCTCTAATCATTGATAGAAGTCCGTCTGTACGTCTATTTTATGTTAGATCGGTGGTCGATTTGACGCTCCAAAAAGAAGAAAGCAGAAGTCAGCATTGTCAATGCTGAATGCATGTGCTGCACAATCAACAACAGCCTAAAATGAGAAACTAGCGTCAAATTACCAATACCAGTATGGGCTATTATCTCGCTTAACAAACATAGGTAGTTACAACAGATACAACATTACGTGTAAACAAAATTGACTTGTAGCGGTTCTGGGGACAGATTGGTGCAATGGTGTCATGGAGCATCTGGTGTTGTACCCTTGTGTACTCTTCAACGGCCAAGTCACACAACATTAACTATAATAATAAAGAAATCGCAGTAAGGAACCTTAGACTTGGTACGACTTTGTCTAGATTTCATTACTTTTTAGAGATAATCAAGCAGCTCCATCGAGACTTGGCTAGTTTTTTACAGAATGTTTTTGGTGGGATTGATATTACTACCTAGAACAGGGCTATTGGGATTTATTGGTAGGTATATATTTGAAACCAACAGTTTGAATTTTTTATTGACAATATTTGTTTAAAAAACTACTCGAAATTGACAAGATTCACGCGAAATCTTAGTTTTTTCAACTTATTTTTGACTGTACGCAATGAAAGCATGAAATAGCTATGTAGAACTCTAAGAAAAGTATTATACACTTCAAAAAGTTTGTTAAAATTATCAACATATTTGTCATAATATGAAAAATAAATTAATAATAGAATTAGGCCTCTTAAGTAGGTTTGCTTGCTTAAGTAGGTTTACGGACGATAATTTAACGTGATGTAGTCGCCTAGATATTTTATACATCTCTGGGTATATTAAATATTATAAATTGATCGTTAACATTTTATTTTAATGTACCCAACTAACATTGATTTGAACAATCTATAGGTACGTAATACACGGGTATACGTAAAGGAGACCCTTTACGTGTACCCGTGTAATTAAATGTAACACAAATGTACTGTAATTATTATAAGTAATTATTTACTTACAAAAAAATTACTTATCTACTGTTGAATTTCTTTCGGCTTTCTTCTCAATAGCGGTCTTTGGGAATTGCTGGTAGATTCACAATCTGTCTTGTAAAAGTGCCCGTGTGGCCTACTTACTGAACAAATTATTACATTTTATTTCATTTCATAGTGAATCCAACATCTCTCATTATAGTTCGGTGAATAGAGACTAAAGTATTAGGGGTGACCTTACAAACGGTCTGGTAGCTTTGAATTTTTGATATCTTGTCTAGGATGCTTAGTAGTGTTTAAAATGCAAAATGCACAAACTTGTGGCTTATATCTCTTCATTTAGGAGCATTTCACCTAGAAAAGAGCCTTGGAAATGTTGTAGAGAATTAAATTTACTATAATTTACATTTCAAATTTTGTTTCTAGGGCGGTTAGTTACGGAGATATGCACATTTAAAAAACTCTAAAAGTCGCATTTTCCGAAATTTGCCAAAGTTCTGGGTTCTGGCTTTAGAACACTGTAATTCAGTTATGGACTAGTCTAGGAAAACAAGTATCAAAATAAAACTTCTAGGAAATTGAATTGCTTATAAAACGCATGTATATTTTTTACATACATTTCCAGAAAAACTGACTTAATTTTTTACATATCTACGTAATTATCTTTATTCACTGGAACCCCTTTATTCACTGGATTATTAAGAGGAAATACTAAAAAAAGTCCGACTCGCACTTGTCCGATAGTTTACTATGACACGGAATGTCCCATTCAGCTATGATATTTTAATGTAACTTATTTATTGAGAATTGTTTACTGTATAGACTCTTAATGATGTAATTGGCTTGGGTTATTTTTAATGTGAAATCGTAATATGATTTACAAATTTATGATGACAAGTAAAATTGTTAGAAATTTCGTAAATAAACTACCTAGTTATTTATGAGCATGAGAAGGTTCACTCTTAAAATAATCGCCTGAGATTACTAATACAAATATTAGCTGTTTGTGTAACTGGTCACATGGAAAAAATGTGCATACGTCATAATATATTTGCATTGGGGCCATATTGGCTGACATAAAATTATTATTCATAATTGTCATTAGTCATAATTTTCGTATCATAATTTCTACTTTTCTCTGAAACAAATAACTTTTCAGGATTTTTATAATACAAACCTAACCTAACCTAAGCTAATGGGTTTTATTCTCAAAACTCGCGTAAAGTTATTTAATTCTGATCCAACTAGCACACAAGCGCTATAAGAAGCCGTATAGTAGCCGGATAAAGGATTTTGATATCTCCTTAGGCTCCTAAATAAGTGCTATAGTGGTTCTATATCCAGATATAGATCTCTTGTAGCGCCAATTAGGCCCCAAATCATACAGCTTATAGTTCTACAATAGCTATACAGTGGTCGGATATGTATGTTATAATGGCTCTACAGAAGTGGTTTAAAAGGGATGATCAGCGCTATGAGATTTCGAAAAAGTGCTTGTAGCGCCGTAACGCCACCTTTACCTAAATTTGTACCGCTAATACCCCTATATTAAATCTCTGGGTTCTAATTTAGTAATTTAGTAGGTCTACTGTGGGCAACACTAAATATATTTTCATAAAATCAAAGAAAGTGAAGTGCAGTGACAATTGTAGTGAAAGGAACGATACGAATGGGATCTGTGGATGATACAATAACAAAGTTTAGCATTGTTTTACTTCGACGTGCCGTTAAATATACGTGCGAGTGCCAGTTTACTGTCAATGTATACGTATATTCTAGTCAAAATTTTCATGCGCCCTCGTAATATTCAGTTTTTAATCCATAAAATATATTTCCGCGTTGTTTACAAAATTGTGTTTTAACAAAAAGAAGACTTTAAAGGTTACAAACAGTTTTGTACGGTTTGATGTGTGAAAAGTACTGACTTTAATTACATTAATAGTTACAAATTACGCATATATACGATGTCCAAAACTTCATCATAACCTTAAAAAAACACATTTACTAAACAAATTAATGGCGTCTCAATCATGCAGCTTTCAGTGTTGGCTATATCTATTATGCAGGTTTGAGTCGTACAACGGCTGTAGTGCTTGCTGTTGTAGACTTATAGGTTAAACAGTAGTGTTATAGTTGTGCTATTCAATTATTTAGATGGCACAGCAGGTTGTTGCGATTAATATTAAGAACTTAAAGTTGTATAATGGTGTTCAAGGTATCCTTTTATAAAACATTTTTAGGGGTCCATCGTTGAATATTGAAAACGTTTGAAAGTCAATTCAAGTAATGAATTCAATGTTAAAATTACCTGTTGACCGAGTGAGTCACCGCTCCAAATTGGCTCACTCACTAAATTTTAAGACAAAACTGCCACTATAGTAAGACTGAACTGAGAGATCAGTTATTGGCAGTATAATGACTCTACTATACGTCTGTAAACGACATTAAAGCGCCAGTAAGGTTCATTCCTCCGCCTTGGGCTGCATAAAGCAACATACACCTAACGTTTTACAGCTTTACGTCACAATTCCGTGCTATAAATCTCTAATATAGCGCTTCGAGCTCTAATATGAAGCTATGTTCCTCCGTTGTAGATACGTAGTTACAAGAGCGCTAATGGATTTTATTAAAACACTTAAGGTGCCATAAGACTATTCTGTAACTCCCACGCCCGTATAAAATACTTCGTATGGTTCCTTGTACAACTGCAAGCCGTACAGTAGCCATATAATTCTCACAAATAGCGCTTAAGGCGCCATTCTAGCGCTACTTAACTCTGTTATAGATAAGTGTTACAACAGCCGAACACAACTCCGTTCAAAAACTTTGTAAAATGTCTCTGTAGGCTTTGTAAAATGTCTCTGTACGCTCTTAAGCACCATTAAAGCGACTCATAACTCTTTTCAAACTCTTTTGCCTACTTAAGCACTCCTTTACGTCTTGTGGTGGCACAATGGTTTACATGAACTCCATAATACTTCTCATGGCTGTCTTGCTGCGGTACTGAATGCTCTTATACCACCATAAGCTATTCCATTGCTATTAATCGGCTACAGTACCACCTACTGTTAAAGGGTTTTCCAAAATGCTACTGTACGTCTTAAGGAATATTGTACAGCACTTGAACGACTCCTATACAACTACCAGGCTGCACAATGGCTGTATAATTCGCTTGTGTGCTAGTTGGGGAGTTATGACTAACAATTTTATGACAAACAATACGTTAATATGACCATCAATCATTATGTGATGCGCTCCCATTTGCATTATTAAACGTCACTAGCGATTTGTCAAGGATTTGTCATCAACCTAATTCAAAATATTATTTACCGGAATGCTGCTGAATCTTTCGTTCTTGTGAAATAAGTACGGATCCTATTGAAAATATACTTGACTTTCATCACTATGATAGTTTTGGCTTTAATGAAAAAAATACTTGGCGGATGATTTAGTCCTGTTTCATTTTTGTTTATCAGTTACATTCACCGACTTTTAACGTCAGTTGCCAAAAATTTGTCGTTGCAGGGTTAAGCAACTGCCTACTGAGCCGGCGGTCCTGGATTCGAATCCCGGCAAGCGCAAATATTTGTGTGATGAGCTCGAATATTTATGATACATAACACAAACCTACTACTAGAGCTTACTGTGGGACTAGATTGACGACGCGTTTGGCTCGGTTGGTAGACACCTGCCTACTGAGTCGGCGGTCCCGGGTTCGAATCCCGGCCGGGGCAAATATTTGTGCAAAATATTTGTTCTTGGGTCATGGATGTTATCTATATATGTATTTATATATTATGTATATCGTCGTCTAGTACCCATAGTACAAGCTTTGCTTAGTTTGGGACTAGGTCGATTTGTGTATGATTGTCCCTTAATATTTATTTATTTTTTATTTATTTATTTATTTATTTTTATTTGTGTGAGGTAGTCCGAAAAAAAAAAAAATAGTACCTACCCCTGAAAATCCGCAAGATGGCGTGGACTGAAAAACATCATGTAGGGCTATACATATTTTCTTTGCAAAATATGCAATTTTTCTTGTAGGTATTCGATTCCGACGTCATATGACTGGGGTGTTCAAAAGGTTAAAACCGGCCAAGTGCGAGTTTAACTCGCGCACCGAGGGCTCCGTACTAATAAATATTTAGAAAAACATCCTGCTGGGCTATAGGTACCTGATACATAGAAAAACAAGTCAATCTGAATAGCACTCGAGTGGATGTCATTGTACGAGTACGTAAAAGGTACTTACGTCATGAATAACGTTCATTCAAAACAGATGAGGCATTGTATGACGTGATTTAGTCCATACAATCAATGCCTTCTATTTAGGTAATAAATAAACACAAGTGCTCTGACAATCATGCTTGTATGACCATCGTATCAATATAGTGACAAATACCTTCTTGAAACAAAGCTCGTATCTCAGTATCAATCTACAAAGAAGATACGAGGTTTTGAAGAATAGTGACAGATATAACACTTATACTATACCACTTTATAGTGACAGATAGACACAGACACTTTATAGTGTATTTTAGTGAGTTTTGGTTGTCATCTTAGGCAACTTCATTCACAAAGTACAACTGTGTACGAACTATATGTCCTTAAATTATAAAACTAGGTATACATAAATATACTAAATCAACAAAAATGCAAAGAAATTTAATATATTTAATATAGTTACATTCGTTATTACAATGTTTATATATGTACGCGTGTGGTATTTAGGATAAATGACTAAACTTGATTAGACTGGTTCTCAAATGCGATATGTAATTAAGATAATTAAAACTAAATCTACATAATATATAGAAATTAAAATACAATTCTAAGAACTTAACTTACTGCAATATACACTAAAACGGAGTAAATTTATATTAAAAACACTTAAAATATCGGGCCCCTGTGGCATGGTTCCGAACACGCTGTAATATAAATACAAAAAAAAACATACAGTCAAAGTAAGAACCACCTCCTTTTTTGAAGTCGGTTGAAGAGTAAACTGATGCGAGAAATAGTCCTAAAATTGGTATATTGACCATTGATATATTAAAAATGTGAACATCGATGTATGTAAATGTGTTATTTAATGGTCGTGGTAATTAAGGATATTACAAAATCCACGAAGAAAGAGGTGCAATATAGGAAGATACGTAATTAATGCACCTTACGAATGATTTATTTATTTACGAAAAAATGACTTACTGTTGAGTTTCTTTCGGCTTTCTTCTCAACAGCGGTCTCCTCTTTCGAAATGCCGGTAGATTTACAATCTGACTTGTAAAAGTGCCCCTGTGGCCTACTTACTGTATAAATTATTTCATTTCATTTCATTAGCAAGTACTAGCAAATTTAAATGCGCAACGTAGTCGAAAGGTTATTTGGCGTTAGGGTGGTGGAATGGTTAACACGTTGGACCGGTAATCCAGAGGTAGCGGGTTCGATTCCTACGCATTTAAATTTTTCTTTGTAATTTGATCTTTGTATCAATGTAAAAACAGACATTACATGTTTAATAAATGTATAAGTACTACTTACTTAATAAACCTTTTAGAATAAGGAAATGTAAAAACATTATCCTCATGCGCCAGACGTGACTAACAGGTTTTACCAAACTGCTTTAGAAACATTAGAAACTCAGGTAAATCCATTGAATCAGGTTTTGAATTTAATAAATTGAGTCTTTTTTAGGGTTCCGTACCCAAAGGGTAAAAACGGGACCCTATTACTGAGACTTCGCTGTCCGTCCGTCCGTCCGTCTGTCACCAGGCTGTATCTCAAGAACGGTGATAGCTAGACAGTTGAAATTTTCACAGATGATGTATTTCTATTGCCGCTATAACAACAAATACTAAAAATAAAATAAAATAAATATTTAAGGGGGGCTCCCATACAACAAATGGGATTGGTTGCGTTAACTTTGCACCTCATTTGTAAGGAGCGCTATACATACCAGGTGCAAACTTAACTTAACCACTTAAGGATGGAAAGTGTTTGTACGGAACCCTCGGTGCGCGAGTCCGACTCGCACTTGACCGGTTTTTTTATATTGGTACTAAGTATGTTGGCTTAACTTTGCCTGATGGTAAAAACGGTGAAGTGCGAGTCTGACTCGTGCACTGAGGGTTTTGGTACAAATACTTATTCCATCTTAAGTGGTCGGGTTAAGTTTGCACCTGGTATGTATGGCGCCGGATACAAATGAGGTGCAAAGTTAACATACGTCAACGTTTTCTACCAGGCCATACACCCTCGGTGCGCGAGTCAAACTCGTACTTGGCCGGTTTTTTGTTTTATTATTTCTTTGTTGTATCCGTTTTTATGTGGTACACAATAAATAATATCACTACTATTTACTACTACCGCTTACGGTACAATCTTAATGATTTCATTAGTTAAAGTAATTATAACAAAGTGATAATCTGATAAACGTAGATAATATGTCAACAAACATTGTAGGTATTTGTTACTATTTGCTCGTACTGAAAAACTTTGCTGACAATTTAACACTATATACAATATAAAAAAAAAAGATAACATAACACTTACAAAAATTGGATACCCTCAACTAGTGGAGCCGCCCGGGGCATTGTCCCCAAAACGCTGGCCGCGTTTCCTCTTTGAATCGCCAACCCCAGCCGCTGCGCAAAGTAAGACCCCGCTCGCGGGTCGCCAGAGGCGCCGATGAGCTTGTCCGACACTTCCTTTACAAAAAAAATTAATGTCGGACGACCACGGCCCGAAGGTTTCGACCGCAAGAGCGGCAACAACAACAACAACAACAACAAATCCACTTTATTGCACACCTCTAATACTCAGGGATACAAAACATGAGAGATATACAGTAAAAAATTGACAGAAGTTAACAACACGCGGTCTTATCGCTAAATAGCGATCTCTTCCAGACAACCTTTAGGTAGCGGAGTAGATCAACAAGAGTTAGAATTGAGTAGGTGATGCAAAACAACTTTAAGCCACAAAAATTAACTACAAAAATAAAATAAAAACAATAAACATACATAAATAACAATAATCAAATATACCTACATAATAATACTAAGACATAATAAAATTATATACCAGAGTAAAATAGATAGCAAAACCAGAGTCAGTCGCATAGTACGAGTAAGAGGAGCGATTTTCAACGCAGTGTAAATTATTAAGGTAGAAAAATACGTAATTATATTTTAGAAATGCGTATTTGCGGCATTTGATGGTTCGGGCGTCGTCAGCGGCAGACCCTGGCATTCAAAACTTTGCTTCATTAACTTATTGAAGAATTTGTCAGTTTCACTGGTTTTTTTTTTTAAATACGTAAGTCTCCCTATCCGTTCAAAAATGCTGATATGAATATAAATATGAATATGAATATGACTAGTTGGAACAGGGTCGTTGCGATTTATTGGTATATATATATATTTGAAACCTACAGCTAAAATTTTTCATTGATAATTTTATTCTTGTTAAAAACGACTTAAAATTGACAAAATATACGCAAGAAACTGTTTTTTCAACTTATTTTCGACTGCACGCAATGAAAGCATGAAATAGCTGTGTTACTATTTATAAATCAGGGAAAAGTATTCACTTCAAAAATTTGTTTGAAATTATCAATATAGGTATTGGTTTGTCATAAATTCATAGTATGAAAAAAAAAAAAAAATAAGCCCTCTTAAGATCTCTCATCGAGGGTTATGTACAAACACTTCCGATCTTAACGGCCGGGTTAAGTTTGCACCTGGTTTCTATGGCGCCGCATACAAATGAGGTGCAAAATTAACGCAACCGATCACGTTTGTTGTATGGGAGCCCCCCTTAAATATTTATTTTATTCTGTTTTTAGCGCAACAAAAACACATCATATATGTGTAAATTTCAACTGTCCATGAGATGTAGCCGGGACAGCGGAGTCGAAATACGGTCCCGTTTTTTACCCGTTGGGTACGGAACCCCAAAAAATCCGGCCAAGTGCGAGCGGGACTCGCGCACGAAGGGTTCCGTACCATTATCTGTAAGTTTGTTGTATGGGAGCCCCCCTTAAATTTTTATTTTATTTTTAGTATTTTTTGTTATAGCGGCAATAGAAATACATCATAATAATATGTGAAAATTTCAACTGTCTAGCTATCACCGTTCTTGAGATACAGCCTGGTGACAGACGGACGGACGTATGGACAGTGAAGTCTCAGTAATAGGGTCCCGTTTTACCCTTTGGGTACGCAACCCTAAAAATGAGCGGTCATATTTTCTCTTAAGCGTACTGCATCAAACGTTCGTCCCGATAACATTATACGCTTTCATTCATCATAGCACCATTTTAATGGTGGCATAATTTAGTTCGCAACTCGTTGACCAAATTACTTCATGATTTGATGAATTATGATAAATGAACGATGCAACCTTGTCGCTATTACAGTCAATGCTTCCGTATTGTAAATGGTTGTATGGTAACACAAATTTAATGCGCCCTATGAGCTGTCGAATTGAATTCTTGTTTCGAAATGGTTAAATATTTACCGATATCAACAATTTTAATAATAGAAATAGAATTAAAAAGTGACCAGAATTACGATTTATTAAAATACGAAACGTGCTCAGTGCTCGGCTCTCCTGATGATGAATCGCGAACCGATTCGAAACATGTCGATTGTCGATCGAAAATTCAACTTCTACGATGTGAGTATTTTGTATGTATTTTAAGACGGGATATATTTAAATGCACATCTACTATATAATTTTTCAGCACACTAGGTAACTCCACTAATTAACTGAATGCATACCAGAAAAACGAATGCTGTGCAAATAAAACAATTGATTAACTGAACATGTCCTACAAAAAAAACTGAAACATCATACAAAACGAGATGACCTTTTTAACCGAATTCACACTAAAAATATGGTTCGTACATCGGATATATTTGAAAGTTTCACCAAAAATACTGACTTGCACACTAAATTATCCTCGCACTGCACACTAAGATCCGACTCGGCCGGGTTAGGTTAGTTTTTTTTTTTAATATCCAGTAAAACAGTTTTGCAAATATGTACCTTTAAATAGTATATTGAATTCACATTATTTAGTGTGCATAATTAGTGTGCAAGTCAGTATTTTTGGTGAAACTTTCAAATATTTTGATCGAAAAAAGGGAATATACAGATATCGATTTAAATACATGCCTTTTAAGACGTCCGAAACTCACGGTAGTCTTCTATGTAAAATAGCGAATCCCGATTCTAATAAGGAAAGTAAAAGTTAGAATATATACAATAGTTACATTTTACAGAATAACCTCATTGCTCTGAAACTTTCCCAAGGAAACTTATCAGTTATCAGAAATCTAGACGGCCGGCTGAAATAGGGAGGTCGTGCCGATAAGGGACCTTATAAATAAGGGACCCTATCGATCAGCGGTTCTCAAAGTGTGCTCCGTGGAGCTTTGGGCCGTAATCGCGGCTCCATACTATAGTACTCGCGAAGTTGCCGAGGTTGGGCGAATATGATAGTATAAATTTATACGTGGGTACACACCACAATTTTTATATTAAACTATTGATTCAAAGATATCAAAGCTCAAAGGAAAAAAATAAATGAGTTACCTGGGGGATGAGACCGCGAATCGAACCCGGTACCTCTGGATTGCCGGTCCAGTGCGTTAACCACTTCGCTACCCGAACTCCAACCAACCTTAGCGAGTACGCTAAGGTGTAAAAACCTTGCAAATAAACAATGCAAAGATCGACACACGAAACATATAAGGAAAAATTCGAATGGTTGATTGGAGTTCGGGTAGCGAAGTGGTTAACCCACTGGACCGGCAATCCAGAGGTACCGGGTTCGATTCCCGGTCTCGTCCCCCAGGTAACTCATTTCGATTTTTCTTTGAGCTTTGATATCTTTGTATCAATAGTTTAATATAATAATGTGGAATGGTGTGACGCACTTCGCTGCGCAATGCCATTCTTCGGCCAACTTCGCTCAACTTTTTGAGTAATGTGAAGCTAGGGTGTGTGGTAGGCTCAGAGTCACTCAGCGAGCTATGAAAAAAGCTATGCTCGGGATTTCTCTACGAGATCGAATCAGAAATGAGGAGATTCGTAGACGAACTAAGGTCATCGACATAGCAAACCGGGTAAGCTAGCTGAAGTGGCAATGGGCGGGGCACGTAGCTCGAAGGACCGATGGCCGTTGGGGCAGAAAGGTTCTCGATTGGAGACCACGTGTCGGCAAGGTGGTCGGACGACCTTAGAGTTGCAGGGACTCGCTGGATGCGGATCGCTGCTATCCGGCCCATGTGGAAGTCTATTGAGGAGGCCTGTGTCTGCAGTGGACGTCCTGTGGCTGAAATAATGATGAGGGTAAGACTGGCTATCCTCAGAAGCAGAGCGGAAAAATAAACCTAGTTCGCCAAATTTTCATTTGTCCGAAAGTATTTTATTTCCGGAAACCCGTAATATTTTAAGGATTTTATAAACATCGTTTTAAATAACCCATTAGAGTAGTTTTGTTTCATATAAATATTCAAAAAATAAACAGTTTTGAAAAAAAAATGGCTATCGGACTAATGGAAATTTGGCGAAACGTTACGTTACGTTCGGAAAACAAAAATTAGTGTTTCAGATATGTAACCATAAATCTGTTCTCTGTACCGCCCGTGTATCTAAATATTGAAATAGAAATTGTTTATTTCGGACATTATCCATAGTTGAAATATTACCACCAGTAGTTTATCTAAGGTTTTGGTTGGCCAGAAAGTGATTTTCTCTGGGGGCAGAAAATCCCTCTTACAGGTGTCGTAAAAAAATTACGTTTTCAACCCCTATATCTCCAGCATTTTGTCAAATTTAGAAAAACTGCATCGTTAGTAAAATTCTGTATAATTATCGAACCTTCTGACAAACTTCCTCAAGAATCGGTTGAGGAATTCGGCCTGTAGGCAAGAACAGTGGATAACCCGGACATCCGGACGTACGGAAGATTTTTCGGCAAAGCTGAAACGGAGACACTTTGCTCGCTCGGTCAAGGTTCCGTCCCAAATCGAGTTTGAGAACCGCTGCTATAGAACTAGTTTACTTTTTTCGCTTAACCTTCCATTATTTACGGGATTTGAATATGCGCTGTCTCAGTTTATTCTATTTACTTTTATGTAATTTAATGGAACCAGAAATTGTAAATAAGTAAATTGCAATTCGTATTCCTCCCTAAGTATTAAGGGGCCACCTCAGCTCAGGCCTTATTCCTTTTAAAAAAATTTTTTTTCATATTATGATAAATATATTGATAATTTCAGTAAACTTTTTTAGTGAATAATACTTTTCCCCGAGTTCTAGGTAGTAGCTATTTCATGCTTTCATTGCGTGCAGTCGTAAATATGTTGAAAAAACTAATTTTTCGCGTGAATTTCGTCAATTTCGAGTAGCTTTTGAAACAAAAAATACCACAAAAATACCAATGAAAAATTTAAACTGTAGGTTTGAAATATATACCAATAAATCCCAATAGCCCTGTTTTAGGTAGTAACATCAAAAATATGTATAGAAACATGTTTGATCATAGAGAAAAATGTCTAAAAATCAGCATTTTAAAAGGAATAAGGCCTCTCATTTTTCATTTGTCTTGTATAAAAACTTCAGTTGCTTTTTGTTATAATAGGCAAATGCTCGCCGTCTCGTTTTGAAGCATCAGAGAAAAAAGAGAGGTGCTATGAGATAACTGACAGACTTGATAATCTCCTTATGAATACCGATACTGAGGTAGCTAACAAGTGTCGTTCCTGTCCAGGGATAGTGGCGCTACAAACAGCTTTCATATGGCAATAATGTGCATACGTCATGCATTATTAAACGTCAGTAACGATTTTTCAAGAATTTGTCATCACCTAAATTAAAAAAAAATTACCGGAATGCTGCACAATCCTTCTTCTTGCGATATAAATACTGAATCCTATTGAAAAAAAAAACTTGACTCATCACTGTGGATAGTTTTAGCTTTATTATGCAAAAAATACTTCAAATTTGCGGAGTTTGGTTATGTTTCCTCTTTGTTTACATTAGTGACATTCACTGACTTTCAACGTCAGTTACCAAAAAATTGTATTTGCCAGTAAAATAGATTAGTACCACTAAAAATCCGCAAAATGGCGCGGGTTGAAAACCACCCCGTTGGGCTTGGGGATCCACTAAATTGCAGGTGGGGTTCGAACCCACGACGACCTTTAAAATAAAAATAAATATAAGACAACCTCACATAAATCGATCTAGTCCCAAATTAAGCTCAAGAAGGCTTGTGTTATGGGTACTAGACGATGATATACATACTTATATAGATAAAAGATAAATATATTATTATACTTAAATACATACAACCATGACCCAAGCACAAATATTCGAGTTCATCACACAAATATTTGCCCTGGTCGGGATTCGAACCCGGGACCGCCGGCCCAGTGGGCAGATGCTTACAAACTGAGCCAACCGCGTCGTCACAATTACCTTTACTCATCCGGAGTATTGCTCTGACCCCTGACCTACGATGCTGAACTTACGTACAGGGTGTGAAATTAAGCATATTCCGCCATAGCACCCTACCTTGTTGGAATATAACGCTGGCCATTTAGTATTAAGTTCTTTTTATATTTTGAACTGCTGTCTAGTTGGCTTTTTACTCGGTGTGTCAATGGTGTGTTTTCCTAGTGTCATGTTTTTATAAAATCGTAATATTAAATATATTCATGTATTTACTGCCCTCTGCTGCTTTTAATTAATAATATACCTACCTCCTACCTCCTGTACCCTCACCATGACTTTACAATGACAGTATTCGCTAGCGACTACGTAAACGATTTGTATGATTTTGAATATTTTTTAATTTTGAATTGACGACACGTTTGGCTCGGTTTGTAGACACCTGCCTACTGAGCCGGAGGTCCCGGGTTCGAATCCCGGCCGGGGCAAATATTTGTGTGATGAACTCGAATATTTGTGCTGGGGTCATGGTTGTTCTATGTATTTAAGTATATATTTATCTATATATAAGTACGTATATCGTCGTCTAGTACCTATACCACAAGCTTTCTTGAGCTTAATTTGGGACTAGATCGATTTGTGTGAGGTTGTCCGATATATTTATTTATACAAATCGTTGACGCAGTCGATAGCGAGTACGGTCACATTAACTCATGGTAAGTGTACTGATTTTCGAAGTACATTGAAAATAACTGCATATTTACGTGATACTGATAAATGAAAAGCCAAGATATCAAATTTATCTTTCATCCAGGAATATTTTCCTTTGTATACCGTTCACAGTGCATTTCAAAATTAATGCATACGCCAAAGAGATACGGATTTAATTAAATTTTGTAATAATAACTCATCAATGAAACCACGCCACCGTTTAATGAGTTAAATCATGGCATACTTCTCATAAACAACTATACACTTAAAACCTTATTTCAAAAGGAATAAGTTCTAAAATTGTATACACATTTCCCATCTCAACTGTATTGTCTTGACAGTGTCCAAACGGCGCAAGTATCATTGAAACTATTATGATGATGTGCCCTTTTTGAGATTGCAGTTTACGCCAAAATGAATTTTCATTTAGCAAATTACCGGAATGCCTTCACATTGGCTTGAATTAAAATTGTTGGTAACAGTGGTTTTCAATGTTCTCAATATTAAACGTTTATGATGCAAATACCTGAAATACTAATTAGCATACCTGTGCTAACTCGGGGCACGTTCAGAGGGATTTGATATCTATAAAAAATATGTCGATATGTATAAATATATAAATACATGTGATCATTGATATTCTCGATTACTATAAAAAATTGGGCAAGTGCGAGTCCGACTCGCGCATGAAGGGTTCCGTACTATAATCTATAACAAGTTTGTTGTATGGGAGCCTCCCTTAAATATTTATTTTATTTTATTTTTAATATTTGTTGTTATAGCGGCAATAGAAATACATCATCTGTGAAAATTTCAACTGTCTAGCTATCACTGTTCTTGAGATACAGCCTGGTGACAGACGGACGGACGTACAGACGGACGGACAGCGACGTCTCAGTAATAGGGTCCCGTTTTTACACTTTGGGTTCGGAACCCTAAAAATAAACACCAATCATCAAATACCGGACAAGTGTGAGTCTGACTCACGCACCGAGGGTTCCGTACAAACACTTATCATTTCTTAAGTTTAGTTAAGCACCTGGTATTTATGGCACTGAATTCAAAAAGATACGGTTTGTTGTATGGGAGCCTTAACTATTTATTGTATTATATTTTTAGTATTTATTGTTATAGCAGCAACAGAAATACATCAACACACACGTCGTTTTTCGTCGGGGATTAATAAAATAAAACATAAGCTTCAGCCCAAAATTTAATTTCCATGAAGAATCCTAGCATCTAGGACAATTATAATCTTGTTGCTCCGCGGAGTAATTCGGCGCTCTCGTGCTTGGGTTTTCGTCGTCTGACTCTGACTCCTCACACTCATACTTAACTTCACATTTCGCCTCGCACTTCTGCTCTTTCTTCTTCTGTGGGATGTCAGCGCATTCGTCCATGCATTCATCTCTTGCGCCGCATCGGAGTCTATTTCTGAGGGCTAGTAGAGAATTGTAGGTTTTGGATTTTGGTTTGTCAGATTTGAATTGGTTTCTGGGTTTGTAAAGTTCTGCTCTAGGATGTTGGATGTAAACGGCGTTGGTTGGGCGAGGACGCCGGTTCTGCGATGGTCGCCGCTCGGATTTCTGTAAAATAGGAAATATTGTAAAGTCACACACGGCTTAATGCAGCGATGAATTATTTGTGCACCGAAAGCCACGGGGTATGCTCATCACTGAGGGTCGTGACTAAATATATAGTCCTTGGGGTTGGCGTTGTGTACGATCTCATTTAAGACAACAGTACTGTTGTGTGGTTTTGTACTTCATTATCGTCCGTCATTAAAGAGAAGCGTGTTTCTGAGATAAGCTGTTACTGTGGTGGATTATAACTCTAGGGCCTTTGCCAAGACTTAAAATTACTTGAATAGTATTTAAACCGCGAAGTGGCTAACGCGCTGGATCGGTAATCCAGAGGTACCGGGTTCGATTCCTGGTCCCTTCCACCAGGTAGCTCCTTTTTAAATTTTTCTTTAAGCTTTGATCTTTGTATTAATGGTTTAAATAAAAATTGTGAAATACCCACATAAAAAAAATAAAAAATGAGACATTACATGTTTCATAAATTTACTTGAATAGTAATCGCGTTTACCTGACTACCTGAGGTTCTCTTTCTCAACTCTATTTAAGCAATATTGTATATAAACACTTTACTGTACACAAAAACAAAAAATACATTTTAAAACAATAAACATGTACAAGGGTTAACTTATCCCTTTAAGGGATCTCTTCCAGTTAACCTTTGAGTAAATGAGTGCTCAACACAAATGTAAACGGTAGACAACCAAAGCAACATGTACATTACAAGGGAGGATAACTTTACAATAATACTTACACATGAAAATACAAAAACCAAAATAGAGAAAGCAAAGGCCATAGAGTTGATAATCCACGTAAATGACACCTTATCTATGATGCACACTTCTCTTCTATTATGGACGGTAATCATCATCCTCCTAGCGTTTGTCCCGTCCGGAGACGGGGTCCGCTTTCCTGCATTTCTGCTTCCACTTTGCTCTATCCTGGACATCGTCTTCGTCTAACCCGCAGCTGTTCAGGTCCTGGTCCTTCCTTATAATATTTAATTGAGCCATCGAAGCCTAGGCCTTCCCCTCCGCCTACGAACTGGCAAGGTCAGTTCAAGTGCCCTGTTACCGACGTATGACGGACGATAATGTGCTACAAAATCACCCAACAGTACTGTTTTATAACCGGCCGGGACTATATAGGGAACGCCTGTAGCGTTGCCAGAGCAACGGAAAAATCCGTACATCTAACGGAATTCAGGCTGTGTGCCCAGACCTACGGAAATTATAGGGGAACCTACGGAATTTCAGACTACGAATAAAATAATTGTAATCCTGGCTGACTAATCATACGATCTACGTTTCATTACATACAGTTCATGCACTTTCACTCAGTAATCCGATTTTTAAATTTAATTTTCTTACTAGCTCAAAACGATGTTTTTTTTTTTTTTTTTATGTCATAGGGGGGCAAAGGAGCAAACGTATCGCCTGATGGAAAGCGATTACCGTAAAAAACTATGATATATACTATATACCGATGAATAAAATATGGACAAGGTGTTGAAAAATATTAGATTTTTATTGTTTTTCCACCTACGATTTTGCAAAAGTTACTAACTTTTAATAACATTTTAAGCTTCAGTATAGTTAAATGAAGCATTGGAAAAAATCTGTAGGTACAACTACGGATTTTTCAAGCGACGATCTACAGACTGCGAAATCTGCAGACATTTTTGTCTCACGGTACAGATTTTCATAAATGTCATCTGGCGACACTGGACGCCTGTGTTAACCGGTGGACGTCCATGGCTGATAGATAAAGAGACGTTTCACAGGCCGGAGATCATCCACCCATCTAAAGGAATAGATCAATGCAAGAAGGTAAGCAAACTGTACATCACGCGTAGCCCCGAACCGACCCCGCGTGCATGTGAAGTTTAATCGAGGCTCCACACCACACAGAATATACACAGCAACCAGCAAGGTACCCTTTAAATTATTTTATTTGTAAAGCACATTTACATTATGACTGGAATATTTTGAAAACACAGATTTAAGATTTTGAAAACACAGAATGAAAAAATTACCTTACAATAACAAAACGGGGCTTAATCGTGTTCAAAAAGTGTTTATTAAATTACCTCGACGTTTTGAACGTGATGTTATCCCTTCAAGACCGTACATAACGCGATTAACTCCCGTTTTGTTTTAATAATGTGTGAAAATCGTGTAAGTTTAAATCAATATAAGTAAAAAAATAAAAAACCTAAATTTTTCATAATTCATAAACTTTTTTTCATGTATATGCTTTTTAGGGCGTAAGTCGTAACGCACATTACCTCCACTAAAAACGGCCGATTCGTATTCTCTGTCCCAAATTGGACTACATTGATACTTGCTTTGCTTCTAAATAGAAGTGATGGTGAGAAAGAGAAAGCTTCAATTCTCACCTTTGCGAATATCTTCCACAATGAATTGGCATTCAAGCTCTGTTCATCGCTGACTTGCGCCTCCTCGCTGGAAGACGACAGCCCGAGAGACGATGATTGAAGAGCCTTGTTGCTGATGAGAACAATCACTGGAACCTGATTTTTTGAACTCCTGGGTTCTTTGAGGAGTCGGGAGATCACTGAGGAGAGTGAAGACTCGGAGGTCACCGAGCCCTGGAAAGGAATTCAGAGTTAGACCAAATTTAATTATTGTTTAAGACTGCACCGAGCGTAAGACGCCGGCGCAGTTTAGGTTTTTCGCTAGACGTGTGCGTGAACGCACACAGCGGCGAGTGTACCTAGCTAGACCGGCCGGCCGAACGCAAAAGAACGTAACTAATATTTTCGTTTAATTTGGGTTTCAGTTAGGTAAACATAATAGTTATTAATCTTATCATAAATTGAGATACATGTAAAATGTCTTTTGAACTATTACTAGAATTAATGAACTTAAAACCAAACTTAATGAATACTGGATCTCAAATGATGAATCTTGATTTAAAATTCATTCGGATTTAGATTACGTAATGTGTAAGTAATTTTGTACGTAAGTAGGTAGCTCCTTTGTTTGTTTTCAGTATTTAGATGTGTATACATATCTGCACACTGATAAGAAATATATCTAAATAAATATATCTACATGTAAGTACAATGATAGGTGTGTATCTTTAAATCTTTACACGTAGGTACCTTACTTGTGTTCTGTTAAAAATAAAAATAAATCCATACTATAATACTATTAATACTATACTATACTATATACTATTATCCATACTAATATTATAAATGCGAAAGTGTGTCTGTTACCTCTTCACGCTTAAACCGCTGAATCGATTTTGGTGAAATTTGGCATGGAGATAATTTAAGATCCGAGGAAGGACATAGGTTAGTTTTCATCCTGGGAATTATCCCCAAAAAGACTGAAAAGTGAGTAAGTAATTCATGATGACATTGATGACCCTGTAGGAAATGTAATGATTAGACCAAAAGCACAATTGCTCTTACATTTGCTTAGGCGCTTTTAATAATCCCTTTTATTAATTAAGGTGATTAGGTGGATATCTATCGTGTTGTACGAGGTTGCTTCCATACTTCCAAGTTCCACGTGGACGTAGTCGCGGGCAAAAGCTAGTAAAATAATAAATATTAAGGGACAATCTTACACAAATCGACCTAGTCCCAAACTAAGCAAATCTTGTACTAAGGGTACTAGACGACGATATACATAATATACTTTTGGTACCTCTATGTGGGCATTTTTAAACGATGATTATGCAATTTTTCGATTATTTAAGTATGCAAGTCTGTATGTAAGTAGTTAAGTATAAACTATAACTGTTATTTATATGTAGGTAGTACATCAACGTAGTACTTTTGTGGATCTACTAATATATTTGTTACGATTAGTACAAGGACTTTATTGATAGTTCAAGGGAGAGAGACAGAATACAATACATTACAATATTCTTTATTGCACACTAAAAAACAGAGTATAAGAAATGTTAAAAAAGCACTTCTAACTACTTGTCGTTACTTCTTTTTTTTTCGCTTTTCATTGGCTTCTCTGGTAGTTTCATCTAATTTCCGCTTGTTTTTTTTATTATTCCTCTTATCAATCGCTTCCAGTATATAATCGGGTTCCTTGATTTCCATCTGTCTATCTAATCTTGAATCTATTAATTCTGGAAGAAGACAATCAAAATAGAACTTTTTTAATTTCTCTTCCATGACATTCCAAAATGTTTTATCTTCATCTATCACCTCTATCTTCATATCCACCTTTGTCCAAACAGCAAATATGCATGTTTTTTTTTGTGCTATATGAAGTTGTCCTTGGGCTTGAAAGAACCAATCGTGTTTTTTATTTAAAATTACATTTCCATCTTTATTTTTTTTCCAAAAATTGATTTTTTTCGTTTCAATAGCGTCGTCGACGCTTTGATCTCGAGCCGCATATGGGCATTTTATTTCAACAATTCTGTCATCTCCTACAAGTCCATCTGGACTTGCACCTAGGAATGGCAAATCCTGGTCAATGAACAACCCGCATATTTTGACAGGCTGTTTCAGGTGCGATTCTAGTTGTTCGCGTGCAAGATGTTCATGACTTCGACCATGATTAATCGACTTCACATGGTCCAAATTTTTTTCAGTAACTAAATTTTTGACCAATGGCCCGCACTTAATCAGTCCTCGTTTGCATACTTTGCCAAATACAGATGCCGTAAGCCGTAGTTTTCTCTCCTGTCGCCATTCCATTGATTCGGCCTGCAGAAGGGTCCTTCTTTCGAGAGCATGGCGATCCTTTTCGGATAATGTGATGCTTTTTAAGTGCTCTGTTTTAGCAAAGTTAAAATCAGCCTCGCTTAGGTCAGGTTTTTGACAACATTCGCCGTAGTTCTCGTCATCGTGTGTATTGATAGGTTTTTGGTTTGTGGATGTGCGAGATTTAAAAGTTCTACGTTTTGCTGAAGCTACCCTTCTTACATGCCTTTTCCATTCCAGGTGTTTAATTAGTTTGTTTGGGCTTCGCAATAAAACTTCTTTACTCAGGTAGGTCTGAGGCTGTTTTGAATTAAATGAAACAACCGATGCCGCACATCTACCTGAATACGATTGTCTGCTAGAATAATTAATTCGTTTGCCGCCAATAAACTTCGCAATCACGCTATTGAAAATTTCTGCAATATTACTATTTACACAGTGCAGCAGACTTTTTGCGTTATTTACCAGCCTAGAAAGGATTTTCTGTATGGCCAAAAAAATAAAACCGCCGTTATTACCTTTCATTGCCGGTACTAAATTTTCTTCCGGTGCTACATTTTCAGCTATTTTTCTGCAATAATAGGGTTTGCACGAATCATGGTCGCCAAAAACGTGATGCGGCGCATTCAGTAAATCCTTTTTGAGCTCCATGACTTTTTCTTCAAACGTTAAATCTTTGGAATCTATATGCTTTACTGCCCCAGTTACTGCACGCCTCAGCCTTAATATATTATTTTGTACAGCTTTTCGATATTTTATTGGATAATTCGTATTTTTGGTCAAATCATCCAATTTCGTGCAATAATTTCTTAACAAATGGTTGGTGCACTCAATTTTCTCCACTAATAAATTCCCGTAGGGTTTAGCTTTTTGAATACTGCTATACGTACTTGAATCACCATCAGCTATCAGTCTAGAGTATATTAGTTTGTGCGTTTCCATGGAAGTTTTAAATCCTTCAACCAAAGCTGTTGCTTCTATACCACTTGAGGAGCCCTTATAATTTTTGAAGCAAATATGCTCGGGTGTTGGCACTTTTTTATTTTCCGCACGAGCACAAACCATGCAATATTTATTCTTCACCGCCATATATAAAACTTTTTTTGTCCTGTAGCCTATAATCACAGCGGCACCTGATAATGCATTTAATTTTTTCTGTAGGATCTTTTTGACCAGCAAGCATCTGCAACCACTGTTATCATTGGTATTCCGTTTGAATCAACTTCTCCATTCAAAACAGCTAAATTGTACTCTTCTTCAGCTGCATCTGTCATGCTTTTTTCTTTGGCTAGTTCCCATAACTCACATACCTTAGTATGGCACTTTGCATATAATTTATCGGACATACATGGTATGTTGAGACTGGCTGAGACAAGTTCTACACCCGAAAAGCCCGCACCTATAGACATGAAACTGCTTACCATGTTGTCGTTCAGGTTGAGATCTCTGGAGTTCCCAGGATCTGGACAGTTTTTTAGTTCGAATTTTTGATGACACATTTTACAGACAAAATGAAATTTTGATAGAAATCCTTTTTTTATTTCTTTAGTAACTTTTAAACAGCTCAGATTACAGCCCAGTGCCGAGTTATGTCTTGATATTTCTTGTAGCTGTTCAAAAATGTAGGCAAAATCTATAATTCTGTTTCCGTTTATTGAAATTTCTTCTTGCTCTTCATTTTCAATTTCTATAATTAATTCAGTATCTGATGTATCTTCCACTGATTGCTGAAATAAAAAAAAACATTATTGATATTTTATCCACAACATTCTGTTATCTCAATCTTGAGTTATTTCAAAAAAAATACCTGAAACAATTAAAACAACTTACCTGATCTTTATCAGGTTTCGACATATTTGAGACTGAACTTTTTGCTGATTCTCCATCTTTATTTTGTTTTATAATCCTAAAACATACATTTAAGAATTAAAATATTTATACGTTAAATTAGAAATTATCTGAATATTTATAAGGCACGCTTTTCTTTAAATATCATATGTATTTGATAGGCAAAATACAACAAAAAAAACATATAGAAATAAAGGGTAGTTTGGAACCAAATTTCGGAAGGAAGGTAGACGGCCGTCTGTTTACCTCAGTTATTAGAGCCACAAGGTCACTGAGGAGAACTCTAGTAGTAGTTAGTGTGCAATAGTGGAAATATATTTTCTGACAGTGAAAAAAGAAACTTTAAGTAACAGAAAGTATTCATAAAAAACCTTCTTTTTAGAAGTCGGTCCAATACAGATTGAATTGCAATAATTATAACTACTAAATAATTTAATTTAAACATACTTTTCATTTATCCCTTTCTTCTGGAATCCAGAGCGGTTTTTTTTTAATTTGTAATATTTATCTTTACGTTTTCCCATTTTACTGAAACAAATCAATTTAGTTTAAATTTAATGTCAAGTAATACAAGCAATAGTTAGCAAAAAATATAAAACTCGAAAAAAATACTTACACCGTATTCTCGGTGTGCGTACGGATACACGGCACGACGACGCGATAGGTAGATCGTTCTGCAAAGTGACGTGTACTCGCTCTGAACACTCGCGGACGACTGAGAAACAGAGCGCGTGGAATGCGTATTTAGATCGGCGCGCGGCCGCCATAGTAAAAATGTATGGAGAATTAAAAGCACTTTTTGATAAATCTGGACCTTTAATACCAAACAATAATTGAAATATTTGATGTGGCCAAAGTGTAATGTAAACATTCATCCTTTTTTTAAGCTGAAAACCAGAATAGATTTCTATTGTTAAAGTATAAAAAAACACTTAACGCCTGCTTACGATTTTACAGTTTTCGTCCAACTTTACTTAGTTTTCTAGGGTAGAATATTAATAATCTTATAATTCTTTCACGGCGAAGTTGTTAACAGATTCTTCGTTGTGCTAAATATATAGTTTATAAATGGATTAAACAACTAGTGTTGACGTTGTCTACTTAACGGCAACTGCCTATTTTTCACATTTCGCTCGGTGCAGTCTTAAGCGGCTTACACTCACGCGAAATTGTCAGGAACGCCTGACATGTTTCGAATTCTTATGGTATTCTTCATCAGGGACTGCTACATGTACACTGTCGCGGCAACTTTGTCACTGATACTTTGATTGACGCTCCGCTCTGATAACGCGCACCGACCGCGCGGGGGCGGACCAGAATTTAGACCAAATTTGCCATTTGGAAAAAGTTAAGTAAGTACCTTATTCAAATGAAATTTTAAATCAGTTTAAATGGGGCCTTTTTCTCTAAATTATCCTTTGTAGAAATTTGCTTTTGACATGATTAAAGTTGGAGTTTCTGATCTTTTGAGATAGTCGAGGGATAATCTGCAAATCCAAACTAAAATATCCAGTAGCTTAGATTTTTCAGTATTGTATAATGTAACACGTTGTTACTTGAGACTATTCCGTCGGTCCCGTCGGAACGATATATCCCAGCTTGGACTAACGCTGTCCGGGATAAACTAGTGGCGTTTACATTGTAAATTCTTTACTGTTATTATAAAACTGTGGTGAATTTCTTTCCGCAATGACATGTATAAAAATAAAATAAAATATTTATTAAGGGACAATCTTACAGAACTCGACCTAGTCCCAAACTAAGCAAAGCTTGTACTATAAGTACTAGACGATGATATACGTAATATTTATAAATACATATATAGATAACATCCATGACCCAGGAACAAATATGTATTCGAGTTCATCATACAAATATTTGCCCTAGCCGGGATTCAAACCCGGGACCGCCGGTTCAGTACGCAGGTGCACAACAAACCGAGCCAAACGCGTTGTCAAAACACAACAATACAAGGTGCCTCGGTGAAAAAGGAAAAATGCTACTCGTATATCGATTTTGGTCAAATCGTCAAAACAATTTTCTTTTTGGTTTTTCTCATTTTTGTTTGTAATAACTCAATTACTCACTTCTTTTTGAAAAAAAGGCCTGTACTTTAAGTTTTTCGAGCCGCGATAAATAAATGCTTTTTTTTTATTAACTTACCACTAACAGAAGTAGACATATCGCTTTCATCATTTTGATTCAATATTATTTTTCCACACAACCAAGTTTAGTGGAAACTAGGAATTGAATGAGTAACCAGAGGACAGAACTGAATCAGATTAAATTAATCAAATACTCGTATGTTTTGTTTTGGTTGCGATTGTAATTAAGTTTTATAGTTTTCAACAATTTCCGCTTCAAAAAACGTTTTGAACTAGTTTAAAATATTCAATACTAGCTGCACCGCGCGGTGTTACCCGTTCGTCCCACGGGAACACTAAATTTTTCGGGATAAAAAGTTGCCAATGCGTTAATCCAGGATGTCAGCCACCTTCATACCAAAATTTATCAAAATTAGTTCTGCCGTTTGAGCGTGAAGCAGTAACAAACATACACATAAACATAAACTCACATACTTTCGCCTTTATATTATTTGTGTGATTAAATATTGTTTCTTCGCTCATACTTGGCAATTGGGTCATTGTTAGTTCGAAAAACCAAATGTGTCCCTTCGGTGGTCAAAAGTTAAGAGCTTGTATGAATCTAGGTTACCTATGTTGCTATTACATCGGATTATAGAAGAGGGAACGTTCTTGAGTGTGGAGACCGCGGATCGGCAAGCGTAGTGTGGGACGCCCTCAGACTAGGTGGAGCGATGATCTGTGCAGGGTGGCTGGCAAGAGCTGGATGAGAGTAGCCGAGGATCGTTCACAATGGCGTGCAGTTGGAGAGGCCTATGTCCAGCAGTGGACAAGAATAGGCTGATGACGATGATGATGATGATGAACGTTCTTTATTCTCACAGGCATTTAATCAGAAAATTAGGCCCTGGAATCCTTAATTTCGCAAATGTCCACCGGAAAGACGCGCACCTAAATCTGACAATGACCCAATTGTGACCCTTCGCTTTAGACATAGGCCTCTTCCCCATAAGCAGAGTTTCTTTTGCCGTATTAAATGACACAAGTCCGAGATCTCATCACTTTATGTATACTTTGAAACTTTATCCCATCTTCTGTTTCTTTCACATGGAGTCACTACATAGTATAAAACAAAGACGCTTTCTGTTTGTCTGTCTGTCTGTCCCTATGTATACCTAGATCTTAAAAACTACGCAACGGATTTTGATGCGGTTTTTTAGGGTTCCGTACCCAAAGGGTAAAAACGGGACCCTATTACTGAGACTTCGCTGTCCGTCCGTCCTTCCGTCCGTCTGTCACCAGGCTGTATCTCAAGAACGGTGATAGCTAGACAGTTGAAATTATCACAGATGATGTATTTCTATTGCCGCTATATTAACAAATACTAAAAATAAAATAAAATCAATATTTAAGGGGGGGCTTCCATACAACAAACTTGTTATAGATTATGGCATGGAACCCTTCGTGCACGAGTCTGACTCGCACTTGCCCAATTTTTAGGGTTCCGTAGTCAACTAGGAACCCTTATAGTTTCGCCATGTCCGTCTGTCCGTCTGTCCGTCCGTCCGCGGCCTAACTCCGTGATCATTAGTACTAGAAAGCTGAAATTTGGTATGTATATGTGTATGTATTACGCCGAAAGAACGGTAAAATAAAAACTAAAAAAAAACTTTTTTTCGGGTACCTCTTGAACACCTAAAGTGTGGGTGAATTTTTTTTTTCGTTTCATCCCTCTTGTGTGGGGTGTCGTTGGATAGGTCTTTTAAAAATAATAGTGGTTTCAAAACATTATTTTTTGATAATGTCAGCAGTTTTGTAAATTCATTCCGAAAATAAAAAAATAGCGTCCCCCCCCCCCCCCCCCCTTTTAAAACTACGGGTCAAAAAAATATGGAAAAATTCATGAAAATAAGGCCTTATAAGTACTTTCAATGAAAACTATATTGAATAAAATCGGTCGAGCCGTTTTAGAGTTATCGCAAAATTTCATAATTTTCTTTAAAATGACGTATGTGCCGCGCGGTGTCCTTATACTTCGAACGTTACACATATTAGTTAAGTGCCATACTGCATTAAAACATTCCGCTCAATCTGGCGCGTATAATCGATAACTTCCAGAAGGTAATAAGTAATTACAGTTACTTTGGCGTGTACGACCTTTTTATAGAGCTTGAAATCTTTCTCGTAAGTCGTACCTAATTTAAGCCCGTCTATTGTGAAAGATGGGCAACTACGGAACCCTACACTGAGCGTGGCCCGACATGCTCTTGGCCGGTTTTTAAATAGATAAGATTGAATAGATAGGAAATAAAGTGATTCAAGAGGAATGTTTATATGTATGATACATGCATGCATAATTTATCAGCATAGCCGAATACGAAGCCGGCGGCGGACGCTAGTATGCACTATAAGGAAACCTCTACGTATATCTACCTGCATTTTACGATGCCCTAAAACATAAAACAGAAGAGGATCACTACTCGCCACCTGCCCTGTGATAAAATTAATAAACCATGAGAGTCCAGAACATAAACTATCCGATGGGATTTTAACAGCTTGAGTTCATGTTAAAATTACATTTTCGCAAGATACTTCTAGGACTTAGAGGCACCAAGAGTCTAAGTGCTTGTTAAAGATATTCAGGCTTGTTGTAAATATTTATTTCAATACGTTTTTAGTATTTGTTGTTTTAGCGGCAACAGAAATACATCATCAGTGAACATTTCAACTATCTAACTATCACGATTCATGACATGAGATACAACGTGACAGACGGACAGCAAAGGCTTAGAAATAGGGTTCCGTTTTTAGCCTTTGGGTACGGAACCCTGAAAAGATCGGGACCCCGTGGTAGGGTACCGAAACGCAAGCATTCCTGCGCTGGATAGCAATGTCTAATGCACTTTTTTCCTTTTTTTTATTAATCTCATGCAATGCTTACATTTGGTACATTTATCTTACGTTCGCCACAACTTTCGCCAAACATACGTTTACTGGCGAATAACTACGTTTATCTAAAAATGTACCTAACTACTTAAGTATATAATAATTAGAGTATTCTCTCATAATATATAGTTTGACATTAGTAATATTACTATTGTCAAACTATATACAGATTTTAAAATAACTATATAGTTATGGGGCATTTATTATTAACTGATCTAGTAGAAACCTTTTCAGTCATAGTGTTTACAAATATTTTGGAATATATTTTTGGAGTTTACTCCTTAAGAATCGATTTTCATATATAAGCCCGGGGTATGAAAAATATGGGGTGTAAAATCGAACGTATCTGCCGTGTTAATTTAAAAAGTCGTATCTCAGTATACGTTCGGGGTAAAAATACGATTTCGTAAATTAGCAGGTTATGCGTTAAGCGTTATAGACTAAGATCCCGATATAAAATAACCTTCACCGAGATGTTTATTTGATGAAATGTATTTTATATTTAATTTAATATGTCAATAATTATATTGCATATGGGTTGCCTAACAAATTTTAGTCCAGGGTATGTTTAATTAATAAAAAAAAAATAGTTTTAAACATTTCACACGAAAGTATGAAGCCCATAGAATATGCAAACGTTAGGTTGCCTATTCTTTTCCCGTCACAACTATTGGGTAGCCAGGTATAAACAGGTAAATCTATACCTACTAGCATTTTGCAAAGGTCTGATTGTTGAATTGAAATTAAATAAAATTAAAGATTATTTAATTAAGAATTTATCTAATAATCAAATCGGTGAAATGTAAAAAAAAAATTTTTTTTAATTTTAAACTAAACATACCCTGGACAAAAATTTGTTAGGCAACCCATATGCAATATATTTATCGACAATTTAAACTAAATATAAAATACATTTCATCAAATAAACATCTCTGTGAAGGTCATTTTATATCGGGAGCTTAGTCTATAACGCTTAACGCATAACCTGCTAAATTAAGAAGTCGTATTTTTACCCCGATCGTATACTGAGATACGACTTTTTAAATTAGCACGGCAGATACGTTCCAAAAATATAAGTATTGCGAGGATTGACGTTTGGTTGTCAAAGGCGACGGTTGAAAATTTTATCAAATTTTATTTTATTTATAAGTTAATTCAGTTTTAGAGTCCTTTTCGCTGTTTTTGCGATGAGTGAGTCAAGTCGAGGTGTCGTGAGTAATACGTCACTTTTAGAATGTGGGCAGCGGGCAGCTCCGTCGTGGCTATCTGAAGTGGAGCTTGATAATAAGGCAGGGCCGAGTCAATCGGATATTTCTCAGGAGTTTAACAATGAGACGAGACGTTCTTATTGGTCTAATATGGCATGCTGCACTTATGGAATTATAATGCAGGTTGAGTTGGAGGTTGAGGAAGACGAATTTTTAAAGAATATTGAAGGGTCTGAAGACATTTTGTCAATATGTAGACTGAACCGTTTGGATCATGATGGGCGTTGGGTTAATTCTGAAGCTATTCGTCTGTGTTTTAAGGGAACTTCTTTACCTCCATATGTTTATGCCTACGGTTGCCGATTTAAGGTAAATCAGTATCAGTACACTTTCCCGGTTACCCAATGTTCAATATGTTGGAAGTTCGGTCATCTGAGCAGGTTTTGTCCTACTACTAAAGTTACTTGTCCGAAATGCGGCGGGGAGCATGCTAATTGCGAAACGACTATTTTTAGATGCATTAATTGTAAAGGCAGCCATATGGCCTTAGATAAGTCGTGCCCGGTTTTTGTGAAGGAGTAAGAAATTCGCAGGATTATGTCTGCTGAGGGATGTATATATAAACGGGCTTTTTGGTTGTATATGCAAAATAAGGAAAAAGAGGATACGGATGTTTGTAGTCAGGATGCGCCATCTGTTTTTGAGAATGACTTAAGTTTTGGAAAGTCATATAGAGATGCTGTTTTGTCGAAGCCGTTACAATCTAAAGAGTCTGAAGATTCTGTCTGTCAGGCTGAGGGCCAGCGATCAGTAAGTCAGTACAGATTAGAGAGCGAGCCACAACAAGAGGTTCGTCAGCCGCGGAAGTCAAAAAGAGTAACAGATGTGAAGAGGTCCGTGTGTCTATTGGTCAATCAGCCTACTATTGAGCGGGCTGATATGGAAGATAATAGACAAAATAAGGACAAGAAGAAGAGACGTATTACTTTTGAAAGGCTGGTTGAGAAGACGAAGGAAATTTTGTTTTCTACCGAAAGTTGGGAGGAGAACTTCAAAACGCTGTTTGGAGTTGTTGTTAAGGAGATTTTGGATTTATTTAAGGATTTTTTTAAGGAAGGTGATTTTGTACTTTTGTTTTTGTCTAATGTAAATGGCTAGGTCTAATACCAGATCTTTCTTGAATGTAATGTTCAATTCAATATTGGCGGAACCCTTATCGGAATCGGCTAAATTTGTATACAGATTTTTTTATGTAAATAGTGTATACAAATTTAGTTGTTTTCGTGTACATGTTATTTTTAAGTTTATACGGTTTATGTTTTTATTTATCTATGTCTTTTAGATGAATGATGTTGTGTATTAGGCCTGCTGGAGCTGGCATGTTCATAAAAATGATCAAAGCTCCTTAATTAATAGATTAAAAAAAAAAAAAAAAAGTATTGCGATACTACGGTAGAAAGGTCGTATCTTTGTATGGATTTCATAGTAAGATACGGTTTTTTTCCGTAGCACTGCAGACTGTAGTAACTAAACTAGCCGCTCGAGGGCGCTTTACATCACGCTTCCTTATTTAGTTACTACTCATGATCTCTCCAATTTGTTAAAAATGAATCGAAGTAAATTTTCCTTGTAAAATATTGTAAATACTGTATATTATACTCGTATATTAATATTATGTAAGTGCCTACCTTCTCGTTCTTGTTTGCAGCACCCAACAGGGTACATAATGTGATACTTAAACTATTTACTAATCATTATGTGCAATAAACGTATTGAGTATTGAGTATATATTTTATAATCGTTCTTAAGGCCAGGCGCGCACCACGATTTTAGTCGCGCGATAATTTTGTCGCATAAATGCAAGATATGGGTTTATATGAGAGTGCGCGCACCACGATTTTCATAAACCCAGAAGTACGCTTATTTCTGCGACAAAATTATCGCGCGACTAAAAAAAAATCGTGGTGTGCGCCTGGCCTGAAGAGTAAACTCCAGTCGTGCGTCGGAGCTGTAACACACACTTTTTTAATGTTTAATAATGATCTTACAAGCACTAAAAAAAAACTAGTATTTTTGTAATAGCTAAATTTTATTAATTGAAAACTAGAAATTTCATGAACAGTCAAAAACACCGTCCGCCTTTTTTGCTTTTTGCTAATCTGTCGTGTGACATAGAAATGTTCGAAATTCGACCGTCGTGTAGTGCCGTCCCGCTCATTCTAAGCACACTGACAGGAAATCGAGAGGGAGGGCAGTATTCGAAATCGTCGGAGTAGACCTTCAGTTGTCTTTACGGGACCGATGACGTCACTATTATAAGCGAAAATGGCGGACAGCGTTTTGCTAATCTGTCGTGTGACATAGAAATGTTCGAAATTCGACCGTGGCATAGTGCCGTCCCGCTCATTCCAAAATAATTTTACAGGAAATCGAGAGGGATGGCACTATTCGAAGTCCTACTCCGACGACTTTTAGTTTTATTTACGGGACCGATGACGTCACTATTATAAGCGAAAATGGCGGACAGCGTTTTAAGCATTTCAAAATACAGATTAAAAACCATTTTTTCTAATATATTTTTTTCAGCCATCTTCCACTTTTATGAATTGAAAATTATATATTTAGGTTTCCTATGCTGACTACTATACGAAAAAAAATTGTTTAATATAATTTGACACGAGTCAACTAGCCTATTGTGATGTACAGATAGTTTACGCTGTCGCTTGCGAGGACGGTCACGTTTACTCATGGTAAGGTTACCGCTTGTGCGAAATTCCTCAAATACCTTTGCAACGCTTCGGTATGCCTTTGAGCTCTTTAAGCTGCGCCATTGATTTCTGTTTGAGACGCGGGTAACATTTTAGAATATATTGTGAGTTTAAGAAGGCAACTTCGTACGCGTAATTTTTGATAGCGTAGTCGCGTAAAAAGTATCCCTTGACCTTTGGATGTCCAGCTATCCCTGTACTGAAATTGGTAAAATCTGTCCAGCCGTTTCGGCGTGATGCGAGGACAATGGAAATTATGACCAACAGATGGTGCCACGCTGGCATGGCGCCGCGCGCCCATACAAAACAATAGACTATCCTGCATCACGCTATTAAGGTTTTTACTGAAATCATGACCCCTATTTAGAATTTTTTAATAGATATGCTTTTCTATGAAATTTGAGGGAAAATATACTACGACTAGCATTAACCCGCGGCTTCGCTCGCGTGCCTATACAATATACATCATCCTACGGGAACAATGCTCTTTTTTTCAGGATTAAAAGTAGGCTATAATTTGCAATCTGCATTTCCCTGATGCATATCCGTCCAGCCGTTTTAGCGTGAAGAAGTAACAAAACATACACAGACTTTCGCTTTTCTAATTACTGGGAAATACTTTAAATTTTATCATAACTCCACTTTATCAAATTAAACCGAAAACTCAAGCACTCAAATCAAAAGATCTCAGCTTTTACTGTACCAAATAAAGTTCACTTCAAAATCCATAACTCGAAGTGAAGCTAAGACACCGGGATATGTGTGCATTTTATTTGTATAAAGCTTTTATAATGTCCCGAGCCTCCGCTTATTGACTTGTGATATTCGAGATTGATTTAATGATTCTAAGCCATGTTCTAAGTTACGTCATGTTCTATTGTAAGATATTGAGGTTCTCTTCGTTGATGAATGAAAAATGTATTATTCTGAGCCAGATAAACGTAATTCAGAATTCTGAAATGACTTAACATAATTATTGAAAAGCTTGAATGTATTTTACGGATGCAGGGAGTTTCCCGATCATTACTCCTCCCGCGCCGCCCGCCTATAGGTACCGATTGACGACGATCGAGATGCCACCAAATACAATTTTTTTAATCTATTAGGATAACGCGGGTCTCTATCCATACCTCAAAAGCAAAAACAGAACCCCCTTATAGGATCACATGTAGCTGTCTGTCAGTCCGTCTGTTACAACCGATTTTCTGCAAAACTACTGCAATTTGGCACAAATGCTTTCAAGAATTTTCATGACCACAAAGAAAATTTCAAAATTGGTGGCATTTTCGTAATTAACGTCCCAACAAACCATAAAAATTACACCCATACTCATATTTAGACATTTCAACCCCATTTCACCCCAACAGGGAAGATGTTAATTCACGTCCGCCACGTTGGATTTAAAAATCGTTGCGGTTTTCGTAATTAGCGACCCGATAGACCATAAAAGCATTACCAATGGATTTTTAGACTTTGTCACCACATTTCTCCCTTTTAGGGGTTGAATTAAAAAAAACCTGAAACACGTATTTACTCATTTATTGTTAGAAATACTCTTGTGAAGTTTCGAATAAAATAGCCTAACTAATCTTGTTTCCCCATACCAACTCTGGAACCCCATTTCTCTCCTTTAGGGGGTGAGTTTTGAAAATTCCTTTCTTAGTGCACCCCTACACCTTATAAGAAACCTACGTGCCAAATTTTAACTCTCTAGAACCAGCGGTTTAGTATTTAGACATTTCAACCCCATTTCACCCCAACAGGGGAGATGGTAACTCACGTCCGCCACGTTGGATTTTAAAATCGTTGCGGTTTTCGTAATCAGCGACCCGATAAACCATAAAAACAATACCCATGTTGATTTTCAGACTTTGTCACCACATTTCTCCCTTTTAGGGGTTGAATTTTCAAAAAACCTGAAACACGTGTTTACTCATTTATTGTTAGGAATACTCCTGTGAAGTTTCGAATAAAATAGTCTAACTAATCTAGTTTTCCCCATACAAACTTTGGAACCCCATTTCACCCCTTTAGGGGGTGAGTTTTGAAAAATCCTTTCTTAGCGGACGCCTACGTCATAACATCTACCTGCATACCAAATTTCAGCCCGATCCGTCCAGTGGTTTGGGCTGTGCGTTGATAGATCACTATGTCAGTCAGTCAGTCACCTTTGAGTTTTATATATATATATATAGATATATAGAAGATATAGATGACGCCTTACAATCGTTGCAAAAATATTAATTTTTAAATGTGGCCGGTGATGAAACTTCCCTAATATCTACTTTTACAGAAACGTCATATTGTAGTCTCTCTTTCTCCACCTATTGAAGTGATGCATGTAATGTAGTTAGGTATTAAACAAAGACGGTAATAGGTGTATTGATTTATTCCAAAGTCCTCAGTGACTTGATGAGATCATCGTTCCTCTCTTCGCACAGTATCTCAGCCGCTTGCCAGACGATCTCCTTGCAGTCGGCCTCGCCTGAACATTTGCTCTTGAGTTGCTCGCGGAGCAATTCTTTGCAGTCATCTATGCCGGTTCTGAGGCCTGGTTTCTAGAAAATTAATATTATTAAATATTAAGGGGGACAATCATACACAAATCGACCTAGTCCCAAACTAAGCAAAGCTTGTACTATGGGTACTAGACGACGATATACATAATATATAAATACATATATAGATAACATCCATGACCCAAGAACAAATATTTTGCACAAATATTTGCCCCGGCCGGGATTCGAACCCAGGACCGCCGACTCAGTAGGCAGGTGTCTACCAACCGAGCCAAACGCGTCGTCAGAAAAGTGTGAAAGATGTGTAAATGAAAAGAATGGAAACATTTATTTCAGGGAACTGAGGGGTAGATAGCATTAAAAATACAAAATAATTGATCCACAAAACACTATGTGCAGACCTATTACTGAGCATCGCTTAGATTTGTTCAATCGAAATATTCAGGAAAAAATGTGTTATCTTTCGTTTCCTCAAGAGGATGCGGACGACATGTGTAAGGTCTTGTTTGATTGCATAAAAAAAGAATTTGATTCCTGTCTCAGTCTGAAAAAAGTACAAAGCAAAGTTAAAACTATATTTAGCGACTGGGCTACTCCAGAAATCCACGAAAAAAGACTTCGTCTCTACGATCTTTATGATCAAAGATCAATCGATAAGAGACCGGAATTTCTGGAATACGTTAAGAATTTTTCTAAATCTTTCAAGCAAATGTGTGCAGCCGCTAAATCTGATTACCTGTCCAAGAAGATCATTAATTCTAGTGATAAAGTGAAAACTGTTTGGAAGATGATCAATGACGAAACTGGGAAAACAAAAGTCAAAGATCGTCATTATAACCTACAAATTAACGATACATTAGTAACTTCTGATCGTGAAGTTGCGCATCACTTTGAGCGGTTCTTTTCTAATATACCTGTAGAGACGACGCAGTCATTAAATTCATCGCCTGATGTTGCTGAATCAATATTAAAAACGAATGTAACAGAATGTACAGACATCTTCAAATTTACTCATGTTACCCCTAACACTGTTATTAAAACCTTCAGGTCTTTAAATTTGAAGAAGACCGAAGATTTGTGGGGCCTTTCTGTGAAAGTGTTACATTCAATTGTAGAGGCGATTGCACCATATTTGGCCGATATTTTCAACAAATGTATTGATAAAGGTGTATTTCCTGATTTGATGAAGCACAGCAAGATCATACCTTTATTAAAATCGGGAACTAAATCAGACCCCACAAATTTTAGACCAATATCAATACTACCCGCATTAAGTAAAGTCTTTGAGAAACTCATTCTTAATCAACTTACTTCTCATTTTAATCGACATAACCTATTACATAGCAGTCAATTTGGATTCACTAAAGGTCGCTCCACTACTGATGCAGGGGTGGTGTTGGTTAAACACATCTTTGATGCCTGGGAAAAGGCTCAAGATGTTGTTGGCATTTTTTGCGACCTATCTAAGGCATTTGATTGCGTTGATCATAATAATTTAATACGTAAATTGAAACACTACGGAGTAAGGAACGATGCACTTGACCTTGTCACATCATATCTTTCAGGCAGAACGCAACGCGTAGTCATCAACGGAATGCAATCAACTGGATCAGCTGTTGCTATGGGTGTACCTCAGGGCTCAATTCTAGGCCCCTTTCTATTTCTAGTGTATATTAATGATCTACCAAACCTTGTCCAAGATAAACATGAGATTGTCTTATTTGCAGACGACACTTCTCTCCTTTTCAAAGTAAAAAGACAAGAAAATAACCTCGTTATTATTAACGACGCGCTGTCTACTATAGTGGATTGGTTTACTGCAAATAACCTACTTTTAAATGCCAAGAAAACCAAGTGCATTAAATTCACATTACCGAATGTGAAACAAGTAGATTGTGCCAAGGTGACATTGAAAGGTGATGTACTAGAATTTGAAGACAAAACAGTATTTCTGGGTGTTACTTTGGACTCAAAACTGCAATGGAATGCGCATATAGCCACTCTTGCAGGTAAGCTTAGCTCCGCAGCCTATGCAGTGAGGCGAATCAGACAGTTAACAAACGTCGAGACGGCAAGGCTTGTGTATTTCAGTTATTTTCATAGTGTAATGTCATATGGAATTCTGTTGTGGGGGAAAGCAGCGGACATTCAAACCATCTTCGTGCTACAAAAACGAGCCGTACGATCTATTTATGAACTAGGAGCCCGTGCATCGCTAAGAGAAAAATTCAAGGAAGCCAACATTCTCACCGTAGCGTCTCAATATATCCTTGAGAATATAATGTATGTCCGGAAAAATCTACATGCATTCAAGCTCAACAGTGACATTCACCAGTATAATACAAGAAGGAAGAATAAGCTTGTTATGCCTGCTCATCGTCTCCGTAAAGTTAGCTCTTCGTTCGTGGGGAACTGTGTACGTTTCTATAACAAAATACCTACCGAGGTAGTGAGTTTACCTTCCAGCAAATTCAAGTCTCACATAAAACGTCACCTAATAAACAAGGCGTATTATACTGTAAATGACTTTTTAGATGATAGGGATGTCTTTAAGCCAGTGGTTTAGTCATGTGAATGTAAAGTAAGCATATTTTAATCGGTAATATTAGTTCATTTGTAATGTAACATGAGAGCACATTATGTTGTTTCTCACCGGGCATTTGCTTTAGTGATGAATGCCCGGCAGTGTGAGCATGTCATGCTCGCTTAAAGGTCTTTGCTTACGGTGGCGTCGTTGATCGGGTCGCAACCTTCCCTATAATATGGTTGAGGGAGGCGATGGCTGAGATATGCGTCATGCTCGTGAACGGGTGCCGTTTGTGGGGTCCGGTCTGTTCACACTAGCAAGGGCCAAATTAGTTGTGTAGTAACTGCTTACCAGCGTTTAGTGAATTGACGTGAGAGACTTCATCCTGTACTCGATTGAAGTTATTATTTTTTTATTTTTTTTTATTTAGAGACTGTATACATCTCTAATAAACTTAGTGTACTGAACTGAATAATGACGCTCAGAGACCTTATACATCCCTGAGGAATGAAATTTAACTATAAGCATATTATTATTATCATTATTTATTTTTTCTTTTTTGTATATTGTGACGCCTAGAGACCTTATACATCTCTAAGAAATTTAGGTTTAATAATTATTGTCTATTGTAAATTATTCACATTGACGCCGAGAGACCTTATACATCTCTGTGGAATTAAATTAATTAAGTAATTATATTTTATTGCATGTTGTGACACCTAGAGACTTTATACATCTCTGGGTATATTTAATATTTTAAATTGATCGTTAAAATTTTATTTTAATATTCCTACCTAACATTGATTTGGAGTATCTATATATCTCCTATACGTGTACGCATGTAATAATTAGTTATAGTTATAACACTAATGTAATGTAATTAATTGTTCTAAGTATTGTTTACGAAAAAATGACTTACTGTTGAGTTTCTTTCGGCTTTCTTCTCAACAGCGGTCTCCTCTTGCGAAATGCCGGTAGATTCACAATCTGACTTGTAAAAGTGCCCTTGTGGCCTACTTACTGAATAAATTATTTCATTTCATTTCATTTCATTTCATTTCATAATTACAACCATGTCATATTTTTAAATTCAATTCGATTTTTAACCAGGGGTGCTATAAGTTTAGCATCTGTATATGTGTATTATATCTGTGTCTCTGTCTGTGGATATGTAGCAGCCAAACGAATGGACCAATTTGAGTGTGTTTTTTTGATCGAAAGACGTCCATCGAAATGGTTCTTGACTATTTTTGGTGTAAATAGACCCAGTGGTTTCCAAGATCAGCTTTAATTGGAACAAGTGACGAGAACTCAGCCAATATTGAAGCTAAGAATTCCAAATTTCGTAGTTATGTTTAGTTTCAGTAACATTTTTTACTATATACTAGGCATGTGAGAAATATACAAAAACTTACTCTCAGAGTGTTATCTTGAAAATCATCATCATCTAGAGATTTTGTAAGAATAATGATAATAGGGCGGAGTTCTTTTATTCCTGAGCTTAGTAACTGGCTTAGGGAGGTTGAAAACTCTAGATTTCTAGCGAAGACGCTCTGAAAAAGCAAAAAAAATATGTAATGATAAATGTCCACAACTATGCGTTTTTCTAGAAATTTCCTGCCTCGCACGACTGCATTGTGGAATGAATTTTCGCTTGCGGTATATCCGGGCCTATACGACCATCAAATCTTCGAGAAAAGAGCGTACCACCTGAAAGGTCGGTAACGCACTTGTGACTCCTCTAGTCATCAGGCGATCCTTTTGCTTGTTTGCCCCCTATGACATGAAAAAAAAAAACAAGTGACTCTGTTTCAGTTCGGCCTTATCATTCGTATATCTGGTCTAGATATCGAGACGATGTCCGACTGTTTTCGCTTAGAGCTTGCATGTCTCAACGGATTTTTCATGACGTGCGTAGATTCGATAAGTAGGTACATAGATTTTTTTAACGATTCTATTTTTCGAATGTTTAAAATGTCGGAGTTATAGGGGCTAAAAAAAATAAAAATTCGCAAAGTTTGCAGCTTACAGAGCTACTAGTTAAACTTTCTGTTTTCAAAGAATTAGATTCTATCCAGAAATGTTTTTTTTTAAACTTTCGCGGACCATTTTCAAACCAAAAACGCCATGAGCCAAAAACCGCGCATGGCATTTGCCTTTATAAAAACTACTAGAAGTTGTTACCTCTTCCGTGCATTTTTCTTTACTGTAGTGGTGTAAAAAATATCCTATAACCATCTTTGGATCTCCAAATGTTTTACTTGGACAAAGTTGCGAGCGTCTAGTTTCTTCATGCGATTTGAAAGTACCTATAATAGTGTAGTGTGTATTACCGGTATTATCTACTGTAAAAATATCACCTACTTTACCTACTACCCACTCAATTGCTTTTGGTAACTACGGCTACCTGTCATCGCTCTTATTTTGTTATATAAATAGAGTCCAACTCGAAATTCGAAGCAATTAAGAGTGGCTACAGACACAGTAGTGCAGAATTGCAGATGTATGTAGCGTTTACTTACAGCCTGAATATAAAAAATAGCAATTACAATTGGAAACAACATGGCAACCCCCGTCTTGCACTAAACTAAGTTTTAAGATTTCATGTAATGTGAAACCAAAACAATTGGCTTTCTCTGCGACACGCTTTGGTTTTTAATCAGTCTAATATATAAACTACTGATAGCACGGTAAGACTTTCAGAGAGCTATGGAGCCGATGTTAACATTAAAATATAATTCAAACTAACTCATAACTCATTCATCTATGTAATTAATGTGGTTTCGAAGAGTTACTACTACTACTCAGTGGCTCAGCGACCCAAAGCGGGTCTTGGCCTCCGACACGAGTTTTCGCCATTTTCCTCGATCCTGCACCGTTTCCCGCCAATTGCTGGCTTGGAGTTCACGCAAATCCGATTTGACGACGTCGATCCAGCTATATCTGGGCCGGCCAACCGGCCTTCGTCCTATTGGTCGTCCCAAATACGCTCCCTTAACGCCTCGGTCTTCGCCCATTCTCTCTACATGACCAAACCATCGGAGACGGTGGGCTTTTGTCTCTCCAATGATATTAGGAGTGGCTACTATCTGCTCTATTTCTGTATTTTTAGGGAGACGGAAACTACCGCCCTCATTCCGCGCTGGTCCCAGGATTTTACGGAGGATCTTTCTCTCAGCCACCAATAGCTTGTTTTCTTCATTCAGTGTTAACGTCCAAGTCTCACACGCATACATGAGTATAGGCGTTACGACCGTTTTATAGATGCGGAGCTTTGTGTTCCTACTAAGCAACTTGGACGCTAACACTTTATGAAGGGCGGCGCTACATCGCACGGTGTTTTGGATGCGGATGTCTATCTCCTCCTCACGCGTGTTGGTGTCGGTGATAGTGCAGCCTAAGTATTTGAATTTGGCTACCCCCTTGTACACGTTATCTCCAACATGAAGGTCTTGAAGGTTTTCGAAGAGTTACAAACAGATAAATTTTATTTCACATTATATATTTATAGCCTTAAAAGATGCAGGACTTGATTATCGAGACAGGAGAATAATATACGAACTTTATCATAGCCAAGAAACAATCATACAAGTAGGGGACGAGAAGGGAAAGGCTAAGCTCCGACAAGGAGTCAGACAGGGGTGTTCACTCTCGCCGCTCATATTCAACTTATTCATTCAAAGTGCAATTGATAAAATTATAGAAAATACAACAGAAGGTGTGAAATTTAACGGAAATAGAATTACATTTATTAGATTTGCAGATGATATAGCAGTTTTAGCGGAAAACAGCACACGGTTGGAAACAATTTTAAGGGTGAATTTCAACAAGCTCGAAATTTACCTAATTTTGGTGGCTTTTTTTATTATTGATGTTAGAGTCAAAATTATATATCAATAATACGAATAAAGTCATAACCAATATTGTGTAGTAATGGCCCTTTGTTATACATAATAGTTTCAAAGATATTATGATTTTAGTAATTTGCCTGCCACCAAAATTGTACATCTACACCAAAATTAGTTACTTGTGCTAAAAATTTATATTTGTCAATGAAATTGCCTGCTGGAAATGAAAAGAAAGTATATGTATAATTAATCATTTTAATTATACAAAAATATGTATGAAAAAACAATCACTAACTAAACTTACGTATACTATTAAACAGCAAACCCGTACTACAAGCACTAGACAGCGATAAATGTACCTCTGCTCTAATAGACGAATGTCATCGCAGCATCACAGAGGTGTGTAATGACAAAAATAAGGTAACATTACAGTGGATAAAGGGACACAGCGGCTCGAGAGGCAACGATGCAGCGGACGAACTGGCCCGTAAAGGATCAGAGACACCAACATGCGGATCAGAGCCAATAATACCCCTACCACAATCTTACATATACAATACAATAAACCAATATACAATATACCAACACCAAAAATACTGGGAAGACATAGGAACGTGTAGACAGACGAAAGAAATTCTTCCGAAGAGGAACCACAAACTCACCACAATCTTACTGAGAATCCACAGGAACCAACTACGCAAAATAGTAGGATTAATAACGGGACATAATACTCTGAACAAACACCTTTTCAATTTAGGGATAACAGATAGCAAACATATTCTACTAGATTACAAACAGGTAGAAGTATACAGGACGAAGTACCTAGGATCCCCAAGTACCGTACACGACGCCACAAGCAACATTAAAGCTTTGATAAGGTTTGTCGAGGAGTTGGGGTGGTTGGAGTAGCGCTACCCCCTTTTCACGCAAAATAGGCACGTTGGATGTCGACTTGCGGACAATGCCCAGCGCAACTAACTAACTAACAATCACTAACTCGTTTGTAAGAACAGTATATTTTTTCTTTTCGAGGACTTCTTCTCTTGATTGATTTTTCTTGCGATTAGCCATCGTAAAAACTACATACATTTCAAAAAAATAAGCATGTATAAAAGCGAACTTATCCCTTTAAGGGATTTCTTCCAATTAACCTTCGAGTAAATGAGTGTTAAACACAAGTAAATGGCAGACAAACCAAGCAACATGTACAAATACGATAACTTTACAATAGTACAAATGAAAATGCAAACATTAAATGAGAGAGAGATAGGCAAACAGTCAAAGTAATACATGTTACGTAATATCTATATAAATACATATAACATAAATATAATCATAATTATAACAAAAACAGCAACCTAATCAAATAATCATTCATCAGACAGCCACAATTTCTTGAACTTCCCCTTGAACGATGCTACGGACTACGTCTGCCTTAGGGCGGGAGACAATTTATTTCATAATTTCCCGGCGCGCACAGCAAAAGATACATCGTAAACATGAGATCTATCCAGTGGGATAGATAGAGCCAGATTCACACTTGACCGCTGGCGATGGCCACTACCATTCGCCATGTAAAAGAACTTCTCTGCAATGTAAGGTCCTGAAGAAGGGATGCAACGGACATTATACTAAAGACAAAGGACATGTAAGTCTCTGTGCTGACGGATCGGAAGCCATTTAAATTGAGCGCGGTATTGAGACACGTGATCAAATCAAACTTGCGGAGACCAAAACAAAAGAGAGCGGACAAGCATGATCTTCGTATGAAGAGGAAGGAAATTCTGCAGAAACCTCAATGAATATGAAAAGGGACGCGAAAAGTTTCTGAGGTGCCCATGACAAAAATTGATCTATGGTAATGCCAAATTTTTTAGAGGAAAAAACAATAGGAAAGGTTAGGAGCTATAGAATCCGCCACCAGCATAAGCATATCTAAGCTAAGATTACCCTCACCGACAGCTTGTAATATTAGATGTATTGTGTTTATACTTGACTTCAAATAAATTCACCGAGTCAAAAGTGTTGGAAATGCGATTACAAATGTGTAATTATATACAGATTACAGAATTAACAATTCTGGCGGCATCAAGCAATTTTGGTGACTTTGAAATTACCACCAAAACCACCAAAATTAGAAAAAGTGATTAAAAAAATATTTAAAAAATATCCGTATTATTTACTTCCAATTTAACTTTATATTTTAAAAAGGAAACCTTTAACACGTCTTACACACAATTCACACACAATTAATCACTAGAAACATATACCACAAAAATTTAATCAAAACGTATTTGTACCCCACCAAAATTAGATACATACGTGCTGAGTGGACAGATCCAGCAAGGTACGACATGTGTGTCATCGTTCCATGCCAGAGCGGAACTAAACGAACAGGTTAACACACGTTTTCTGGTCTTGTTGCGTTTCGTTAATCCATAAACACATTTTCAATATTTACCACCAAAATTGTCAATTTTACCCGGACAACTTTTAGTGCTCAATTTTGAGTATCTATTTATGTATTAATCTTTATTTATATATCCTTATAAGATAGGTACTTAAACTAATAAAGATTATAAACAAATGCAATTTTAGTTTGAAACATTGATGACATGGTTCTATCAAAGACATTTATGAGGAACAACGAATACTGGACGCCGCACCAAAATTATAATTTTACCGCAAAAAAAATAATTATTAAACATAAATGACTTTTACAATACTTTGCGATTTGGCTTAAGATAATAATTTGTGTCATCTTTTCAGAAAAAAATTAAAACTTTTAAAACAATTGTTTCACACTATAGTTATCAATTCCGCCGCAATTTTTTTTCGCTGAGATAATCACCCTTAAACGTAATGGACACAACTTTCCGAGACTTCGATTTAAAGATAAATTTAAATAAAACCAAGACACTAATAATATCTAAACACAGAGAAATACATTAAATTAAAATAAATAACACAGTACTACAGCAAGTCCAACAATTTCAATATTTAGGCAGTATAATAACAGAAGACTCGAGATGCACTACAGATATTAAAACTAGAATAGCAATAGCTAAAAACGCTTTTCACAGTAAAAAACATATTTTTAAGTCAAAAATGGCCAAAGCTATAAGAAAACGTTTTATTAAAACTTATATTTGGAGCATTGCACTTTATGGCTGCGAGACATGGACCATGACACAACGGGACAGAGAAAAGCTTGAGGCGTTCGAAATGTGGTGCTGGCGAAGGATGGAGGGAATAAGCTGGACAGAAAGAGTCACCAATGAGGAAGTATTGGAAAGGGTAAAGGAGAAGAGACATATACTTCATACAATAGAAACTCGAAGAGGGAAAATGATAGGTCATTTGATACGACACGACGATCTAATACAAAAGATAATGGAGGGGAAAATTGAGAAAAGGAGAGGAAGAGGAAGGCCGAGGATTAGCTATTTGGACCAGATCAAGAAAAAGGCAGACGTCGGGTCGTATCGGGAAGTCAAACAACTGGCGTTAAGTAGAACGGACTGGAGAGAACTGCACCGGCAAGAGTGAAACTCTTAAATAATAATAATAATAATAATATATATATAACACAACAAACTAAACAATAACCCAATAAAATAAGTCTATCTAAATCTAAACTAAGTCTAAAAATGGCCCCCGTGGCATTGTACCAAAGATGCTGGCAGCATTACCTCGCTGTATTGCTATGCTAAGACGCTGAGCTAGGAAACTGCCAGCCCTTTGGTCACCAGTGGTGTCGACGAGCTGTTTAGCAAGCTCTTTAAAAATAATTCTAGCGCTTGGACCCCACGGGCCCAGCCCATTCATCTATTTCATTCCAAACTTCGAACATAGTGGCTCCACGTCGCCTGATGGCAAGCAAAAAGAAGAGCATAAATCGCAATGGTAACTGACAAGAAACCAACGGTGCCATGTCAGTTGACACTGCCATGCTGGCCCGAGAGATGCTTCTTCACGCTTCGTTTGAAGGGTCCCATGTTGTAAGTAGAAGGAAACACATGAGCCGGCAAAGAGTTCAATTGTTTATTCTTCTAAGTATCAAATCGTTTTCCCCACTGGTTTTACCGGACCATACAGTCATTACGTACAATTAACAATAAACATATTATCCTTTTCCATTTAAATAAAAATCTCTGGACAGTTGTAGCAATACAAATTATGATGAACAATTAAATGTAGGGTTGGTTTGGGGATCCAGAGTAAACAATAAAAGGTTTATAAAAACATGGCCGGCTAGACTGGCGGGGATTTCCTGAGGGATAAATAAATAAATATTGTTTTATGTATAAATACAAAGGATAAATGCTTAGCAGTTTTAAAATACAGAGGGCCCTTTAAAAAAAGTGGAATGAGAAGACATTATTTCACGCCACATGTATATAGCTGTCTTATAGCTCAGTGGTGAGAGCACTGCGCCGGTCAAGCAGAGGTCGTGGGTTCGATTTCCACTTGCAGTTCAGTGGATTGTGGGAAGTTTTGGTTTCTTATTTTATCCTTTGTATTTATATTACGTAAAAAAAAAAGAAATGTGGTAAGTATCACCTCATAAAAATCGGATTCACATTGACTCTGTTCATTAAATAAATATTAAGGGACTCTTACACAAATCGACATAGTCCCAAACATAGCAAAGCTTGTACTATGAGTACTTACTAGACGCCGATATACATAATGTATAAATAACATATACAGGAACAAATATTCGAGTTCATCACACAAATATTTGCCCTGGTCGGGATTCGAACCCAGGACCGCCGGCTCAGTAGGCAGGTGCACTACAAACTGCGACAACCGCATCGTCATGAGGGTCTCATGATGACCAGCTACTTGTGTCCGCTGTGTTTTACATTTTTAATTTTGCTTAAGTATTTATTATTGCTCACCCTGTATGTTTAAAAAGGTCTCAACTTACAATCCGTCTATAGTTAAGGCTCCCTATCTGTTCAAAATTGCTGATTGTTTTAGATATTTTTCTCTATGATCAAACATGTGTTTATATTATTTGGGTGTGTAATGTTTTGCATAACAACAATTTGCGAATGTTCATTTTGCATAAAACGAATTGCATAATTTCAACCTGCAATAGTGATCATATAGCATAAAAACAAAATGCATACAAACGAATTGCATAATTTCGAAAATTATAATAGTTTAATTGCATAATAAAATAATGTATTTGCATAATAGACAAATAGCATAATAATCACTTTGTATACTATACTATTGTCATATCATACTTTTTTCATAATAACTTAAAGCATAAATGTTGTCCAAATAAATAAACAAATAAAAATAAACGTTGTTGTCGTGTCACATTATTATTATAAAAAACTCATAAAAAAACCCTAACCTACCAATCTCGGGGAGCAGTTTCGTTTTTAAGGTCATAAAAAAAAAACCCTAACCTACCTGTCTCTTGGAGCAGTTTCGTTTTTAAGGTCATAAAAAAAATAACCCTAACCTACCTGTCTCTTGGAGCAGTTTCGTTTTTAAGGTCATAAAAAAAATAATCCTAACCTACCTATCTCTTGGAGCAGTTTGATAGGTATGATATTTATGCAACTTGATAATTATTTTAAGTGTTTTTATGAGTTTTCATAATTATCTGAATGAATGTTATACCAAGTGACATTATGACTTATGAACATTATAACGAATGTTATTATGATTATTAATGGTTATGATGTTTAAATATTATGCTTGACAAAATTATGTATTTTGTTTTTATGCAATGTGTTTATTATGCATTTTGAAAGTAGTTAAATGAAAATATGCTAAAAGTTTTTATGCAAATTGAACGGCACCCATATTATTTAGGTCATTGCAACAACACAACTTTTGTTACAAAATCTACTCGAATTTGTCAAAAATCACGCATAAAATTGATATTTTTTTTAGAACAAGGAAATGTATTATTCACTTCAAAAAGTTGGTTGAAATTATCAATATATTTGTCATAATAATTATGAATAAAAAAAACATTTTTGAAAGGAAAAAGGCCTCTTAAGAGGGAAGTATAGTACGCACTCGTCCATACAAAAAGAGAAAACGTTTTTTCCACTTTTAAATATTTTCCAATCTCCATAATTTTTTAGTATGTTATTGACACAGTGACAAACTAGGTTTATAGGTTTTCCTTTTTTCAAAATTTGCTATAGATTCTAATTGAAAGGTAGTTGAAAAACCAAATTTTTGTGATTAAAACGTTGTTGAATGAAAGCGTTCGTATTATAAAAACAATGCACTTTTTAAAAAAAAGCGAAACCTATAAACCTAGATTATATTATGCTGAAGCGATCGACATCAAAATCGAAGTGATTTGCTAAGATTTAGTTAGAGGAAAACGTTTTCTCCCGTAACGCAAATTTCATCAAAAAAGTACCTATTGTCAGTCGCAAGCTGCAACGCTCTCTATCGCACGATTGCGGGTCGGGGGAGGAAGTTAAGTATCACGTATTTACAAGAATGTTAATGAAAAAGTAAAAAGGATCCTAACCCGCATAATCGATATCTAAATCTGTTTCAAAAATTATGGGAGTAGAGTAGGAACTTCTACTAACACTAGTTGGGTTTCAAGAAAAAGATCGATCGGTTGATTATCATTATATTACAATTTAATTAAAAAAATCGGCCAAGTGTGAGCCACCCACGCACCGAGGGTTCCGTACAAATTTTCACTTATGCCATCTTAACTGGCCTGGTTAAGTTTGCACCTGGTGCGTATGGCGCCGTATACAAATGAGGTGCAAACTTAATATAACCAGGTTCACCAAACATGATATTTGAAAAGGACTATATTTTTTATGATTATATTACAAATTTATAGTTTCAGGGTGAATTTCAACAAGCTCAAAATTTACCTAATTTTGGTGGCTTTTTTTATTTTTAATGTTAGTCAAAATTATAGACATATGAATAATACGAATAAAGTCATAACCACAATATTGTGTAGTAATGGCCCTTTGTTATACATAATAGTAATAAAGTTATTATGATTTTAGTAATTTGCCTGCCACCAAAATTGCTTGTGCCCGCAGATATTTGATTTTTTGGCCACCAAAATTGTACATCTACACCAAAATTAGTTACTTGTGCTAAAAACTAATGTTTGTTAATGAAATTGCCTACTGTAAATTGAGAGAAAGTAAAATGTTTTATTAATCATTTTAGTTATAACAAAATATCTATGAAAATACAATCACTAACTCGTTTGTAAAAACAATATATTTTTTTCTTTTCGAGGACTTCTTCTCTTGATTGTTTTTTTTTTTGCGATTAGCCATCCTAAAAAATAAATAAATTATGAATAGCAAAAGTAATAATTTAGATTGTTTGCATGTAATGTATCTAAACACTTTATTGTACACAATAGCAAGAAATACATTGCAAAAAAATAAGCATGTACAAAAGCGAACCTATCCCTCTAAGGGATTTCTTCCAATTAACCTTCAAGTAAATGAGTATTAAACACAAGTAAATGGTAGACAAACCAAGCAACAACTCTATATAAATACATATAACATAAATATACTCATAATTATAACAAAAACAGCAACCTAATCAAGTAATCATTCGTTCGACAGCCACAATTTCTGTAACTTCCCCTTGAGTGATGCTACGAACTGCGTCTACCTTAGGGCGGGAGACAATTTATTGCATAATTTCACAGCGCGCAGAGCAAAAAAAACATCGTAAACATGAGATCTATGCAGTGGGATAGATAGATCCAGATTCGCACTTGACCGCAGGCGATGGCCACTGCCATCCGCCATGTAAAAGAACTTCTCTGCAAGGTAAGGAGGAGAAGAAGGAATGAAAAGGACCTCATACAAAAGACAAAGAACATAGTATCTGCGCTGACGGATCGGAAGCCATTTAAGTTGAGCGCGGTATTGAGACACATGATCAAACTTGTGGAGACCAAAGCAAAAGTGAGCGGGCAAGCATGATCTTTGTATGAAGAGGAAGGAAATTCTGCAGACACCTCAATGAATGAAGGGACGCGAAAAGTTCCCTACTGATCTCAGAAATAAGAGGTGCCCATGACAAAGTTTGATCCTTGGTAATGCCAAATTTGTTTACAGTAGAAGAGCAAGGCATAGGCGTACCATCAAAGAAAATAACTGGCTTAGGTTGATCTGAAAGCTTGAAAATAAAATGTGGGCTTCCAACGACAATAGCCTGCGACTTCTTAGCATTCTTCATCAAACCAAAGGATCAACCCCAAGCACGGATTGATTCTAGGTCCGAATTGATTTGTGAAACCAAGGAGCCAAAATCCTCAATGCTGGTCGCCGCATAAAGCTGCAAATCGTCTGCATAGAGATGGAACGAGGAGGAGAGTGACTTGGTGATTCCGATGGAGAGAGTATGCCCCCTTGGGGGACACCAGCAGACGGTTCACACCAGCTAGAAAATCGGTCATCAACTCGAACCCGCTGGGAAGAGAGGTAATCACGAAACCAGGACAGTGAAGTTGAAGATATTATATTTAAAGTACTAAGTAAACTGAGAAGTATATCAAAATCAACAGTGTTAAAAGCACTACTAAAATCAAGGAGCACCAATATAGTCACTTTTCTATATTCTATATTCAGACGAATGTCGTCGGTGATCTTAACCAAAGCGGTGGTTGTGCTAAAGAATAAAACAAGTTAAGTCTATTTAGATGTGATGAGAGACGTCGATTTACAAAGGATTCAATGATTTTAGATAAGACGGGAATAATGGACATATAGGACGATACTGCGAAAAGTACGACGGATTAGGGGTTTTATAGGGGTTAAAATAGTAATATAGGAAAGGATAGGAGCTATAAAATCCGCTACCAGCATAATATCTAAGCTAAGATTACCCTCACCGACAGCTTGTTATATTAGATAGATAGAATAGATAGAATACTCTTTATTGCACACCTCAAGAAGAAAGAAATACAAATACCGATGACACTACTCTTTAGATGTATTTTTTTATTCCTGTGATTTTTTAATGTGAAATGATATACAAAATTAACAATTCTGGTGGCATCAAGCAATTTTGGTGACTTTCAAATTACCAAAAAAACCACCAAAATTAGAAACAGTGATTAAAAAAATATTTTAAAAATATACGTATTATTTACTTCCAATTTAACTTTATATTTTAAAAAGGAAACCTTTAACACGTCTTGCACACAATTCCCACACAATCAATTATTGCTAAGGCACTAGAAACATTACCACAAAAATTGTGTAAAAAAGTAGGTATTCCTAGTTGACTACGGAACCCTAGAAAGACATAGTAACTCCGATATCATGTAAACATTATAAGTAAGTATAATAATTATGTACTTTCGTACACAATGACAAAGTCAAATAAAAAATGTTTTGTTTCGTAAATATCAGTAAGTAACTCATTATATAAATACCTTTGAAATACCTAAATAATATTACAATAAAAAATGACAGTCATTTACATCCTACCGGTACATCGGGAACAAACTGATTTATCAAAAAATAATTTAGCTTGTAGGTACATACTCGTTACTAATAATTACATAAATAATTAAAATACTTCTTTATAATATCGGAGTTTCAGTCACACCACAACAATTCACTATCCGTAGGTACGCAAGAAAACTAAACAGTCCACCTTTATTTATTGCAATTGCTTGTCAATCGTCAAACGAGCCTAGCAGCGTTGTGTCACTGCTTCGATGTGTGCGTGAGGCGATTTGTATGTGTTGTGTGCGATGCCGGGGGGAGTGAGCGCTCGGGCGACAGCATGCGTTTTCGTAAATACCTATTTCGTTAGGATCGCGAAGCTATACTGTAGTCTTAAGGCACACGAGCGTATTAAGTAACAAACCAACTTATAAAACTCCATAACTACACAAGTTACTTAATTAAAATTCAGTCATAACTTGACCGTTAATCAAGTTTATTGCACTTGCAACCAAGAAAATGCACCCCGACGCATCGTTGGGCGTCCCACCGGTGCAGTAGAGGATGCGGCGGCCATGCGTCTTACGGATAAGCATTATTTATTTAAGGGGCAAAGCCTGCGGATACAAGAGGACTATAACAGAATAATCTACAGAATAATATCGCCGGGGATGGTGCAATACCGCGTAACTAACAAGTGTAGATACCAATCAATACTCAAACAAATGCTAAGTATTTTATTGAAATGAGAACTTTATCGACAGCTGTTATTTACGCGGTATTGCACTATCCCCGACGATATGTCCATGAAGGACTTTTAGGGCCGGTACAGACGGACGGCATTTAAACTGCAACCTACCTGCAAAAAGGCAGTTCGAATGCACTTTTACTGCAGTTGGTGTAGGTAACTGCATCAAAACTGCAAACTGACTTTGCAATTTGCTTACGGTTGGCGTGCAGTCCTGTCAACCGCACACCGACTGCAAGGTGGCTGGGTCGTAATGCAGTCGTTTTGCAGTTGGAACGACTGCAATATAACTGCATTACAGCTGCTCAATTTTCAACTCACTTTTACTCTTCACTTCCATAAGTAACTGGCGGAGCGGAGCATAAACACTGCATACATTATGAGCAGTTCTATTGCAGTTTCTGCAACTGCAATACAACTGCATTACGAGCGTGCAGCCAGCTTGCAGTCAGTGTGCGGTTGACACGACTGCATGGCAACTGTAACCGGACTGTACTGTAGTGTGCGTATATGTACACACACACACACTCTCTTCATGTAGATGATATATAAATGTATTGTATGATAATTTGACACACAATAAACCTTATACTCAAGCAACCAACACATCTTTTATAGAAATAATTCTTTTGGTTGAGCGAATCCACTTAGCTTTGTACCCGATGAACAATACACATTATCTCTATTGTTAGCTGTGGCCACAACTGCCACTTCAAAATGTAAGGCGTTATAAGTGCAAACTACTTTTACACTAAATTAGTCTTTAAGTCAAACGAAATAAGGTTTACTCTTAAACAAAGAGAACAGAGATGTTGGTCACTTCGTAAGTGAAAGAGCAGTGAAGCTCGTTTCGATGCTGATAAAGACAATGAAGTGACCAACATCTCTGTTCTCTTTGTTTAAGAGTAAACCTTATTTCGTTTGACTTAAAGACTAATTTAGTGTAAAAGTAATTTGCACTTATAACGCCTTACATTTTGAAGTGGCAGTTGTGGCCACAGCTAACAATACAGATAATGTGTATTGTTCATCGGGTACAAAGCTAATGGGATTCGCTTAAAAAATGGGAGTAGGACTATACTCTCCACATCACATGGCGATCCTGCCAGTGCGGCCTTGTGCTGCACTGGAGGCGCGCTGCGCCACCAGTCAAGGACCATTAAATTAAAATAATATTTGAGTGATTTAAAAAAAAAACAATTGGTGACGGTTCACCGTCATATGTATTAAAACACACAAAGAAGAAAAGTTCCGGTTTCCGAATTGCATAGTTCAATTGCATAGTTGCATAGTTCAATTATTCACTGGTTGAAACCAGTGAATAATTGAACTATGCAATTGAACTATGCAATTCGGAAACCGGAACTTTTCTTCTTTGTGTGTTTTAATACATACCTATATAATATATATATCTAAATCTGGACTACGAAAAAAGACTTCAAAATAATTATTGAAAACAGCAGAACTTTGTGAAAACGTGAAAATGTATAAAAACAAAATGTGTCCCGGAAAAAAAACACACATAAACTACAGCAGTGCAAAAAACCTTTTCGTCAAAAATATAAAATAAACTAATTAAATTAACTGAAGATCTGTATTGGAAACGGTGATGGAGTGTTGGCTGCTGCAGGGAGTTGTTCGTGTCGTGAGGATGGGCAGCATCATCAGGACACGTTTGGAGTAAGCCAGGACCAGGACGTCGAAAAATAATCGAAACGTAAATACGCTGAAGAAATTATCATCATATTTTTTTTTAATACTGACAGTAATAATTTGTTTATCATGTAGTATAAAATAATTTTGCATCAATAATAATGGGCACGTATCCATTATACGTGTTAAAAATTGTAAGCAAATAATTTGGTTTGCACAGAGTTTATTCTTATATAGTAGTTTTAACTTTCAATAATTGTGTAATAAAAAGCTAAGCCATCCATTTTAACAAATTAATATTATAAATCACGCAAACCATTTATATAATTTCTTCGTAACTCACACGCTAATAAGGCACGACAATTTCAATAGTCATCATAAAAGGAAAGGTATGCAATCGTCTGTTATTTCATATCAAGTTACTGATTCAATGTGAAGCTTTGTGCACTGTTTTAGATTATTTAAATTTACATCGTAATGAATTGATTTTTATGAACAGATTATTTTACAATTTTACGCAAGTTTTTTTTTCTGGATTTAGATGCTTTTGCATTTACTCTATAGGTGTGTGTCATCTTTTGACCATCGTTGGTCATACATAACTAATTTAGGGGTTAAAATATTATTAGGAATTGTAGTATGAAAAATGCGTTAATTTTGGATATGACAACATGTTATACACGGACGTGACTAATATAATGAAAGATAACGAAGTGATATAAACGAGGGAGAGTTTACAATGCAGAGATTATTACAATAATACGAGATTTATAATAAAAGTAAATAAATAAACATATAATGATAAAGAAGGAATTTGTCAGTTACAGCAATAGTATTAGAATGAATAAGTAAGCTTCAATAAAGTTTTAGTGTTGGATTTTATTGGTTTGAAGTTTCGTAAATGTTTGGAATTTGATTGTGTATGAAACGTTTTAGAAAGGTTTTTAGTACGTTGTTTAGTACTTAGAAAACAGGTAGTTTGAATACGAATAGGGATATTGATTTAGGAAAAGGATATAAGACGTTTGAAAGTGTTTTTAACCTTGTGTTTGGGAAAGCTACGGCAAATAAGTTTGTCAAAGAGCAATTAGCCTGATCAACTAAGAGTTATTGACATTTTTATATGTTGAAGTTTTCATGAGGTGCGAGTTCTTTGTTAGGGAATATGTATGTTTTTTTTTATATAAGAGAATGTTATGGAGGATTCAAACGGTAATATGACGAATGCCAATCGTTATCATCGGCGACCCGAGAGGCGCAGTTGAGCGAGTAGGTATAATATGTATGTTTAGCAAGGTACACCAGGATACAGGGCAGGCACGGAATCCTTGCCTTCGGATCATGATTTGATCGAGTATCGATTGTGACGAATCTTGGACATATGAAGTATGTGTGCGCGCACTTAAATAAAATATCCTTGTATCCTGAACAATTAAATAAATATTATAAAGCCGGCCGCAACATAAATAATGTGCTGTGTACCTTGGTACTTTATAGTGTTGCCAAAGTTGCACGCTAAGTATAATTAATAAATGAGGAATAAATAAGTAATGACGTTAAATAAAATGAGAAAATAATAACAGCTGTGACAAATACTTAAGTATGAAGTTAATTTCAGAAAAACGACAAATATATAGGTACCTATAAATCCTATGAATCCTATGATAGATGAAAGTACGTACGAATTTAATCGGATTATGACATTGCTAGCATAAAATACACTGAATTGAAGAACCTAAGTAGAAAAACAATTGTTAAAGAAATGTTAGTCTTAAAGTAACATTTAGAATAGAACCTAAGGCTAGGTTATTACGTCATCATAGTGGGCGTTAAGTAGATTTAATGTTTACTACATGTAATTTGCGTTTAAATTTTTTGCATACGTTTTCTTTAGCATATAGTATAGTGATATATAATTAAAATATTTAGCTCGCTGACTGTACCATGTAAGATTATACAACTATTTTGGTTTTGTGAACATTTTGTGGAACATAGTCATAGTAAAATTATTTAGTATGTGAAAAAGCATTTAAAATATCAGACGTTTTATAACAAAATTTGTATTATTTTCTTTTCAAAAGCTGTTTAAATTGTGTTCAATAATTTTCTTCTTTTATCAATTGTTTATCAGTAACGGAAAAAGCGAGAGTAGTTCAATAGAATAGTTTATAGAAAAAAAAATGTATTCAACATAAATATTCTTATTATAGAGAAATTTAATAACAATAAAAATGTATACTGTATGATACATTATAATGTTTACTCGCCCAGTATCACAGTACTAATGTCATTGTAAGTAACGTAAAAGAATATTGATTATTACATTACCTATCATTTTTAAATTACCAGAGAGTACTATGTATTAGATACTGCTGACCAGCATTTATTTTATCATTTGTGTGTTTTTTATAAGAATGGTGTATTTCTATTGTGTTATTTTTTCATTGATATTGTAACCTGTTAAAAAAAATCAACATTTTGCCATTGTGCAACTCATACTTGTTTTTATAATTTCAGTTAAAGGTATAAAAAAAAAATTAGATTAACTACAGTTAATCTTTTTTTTTTTCTTCAAGATGGGAGGTGTAGTGTGCGTATATGTACACACACACACACTCTCTTCATGTAGATGATATATAAATGTATTGTATGATAATTTGACACACAATAAACCTTATACTCAAGCTACCAACACATCTTTTACTCTCCACATCACAGTACAGTCGGTTTGCCGTTTTGATAAAATTACACCAACTGCAGAAAAACTGCACGCGAAAGGACTTTTCACAGCTAGGTTGCAGTTCAAATGCTGTCCGTCTGTAACAGCCCAAAGGAGCAAAGTCTGAGGACACAAGTGGAGTATAACAGATTATCAACACATTTAACTATGTCCGTGTAAAGCTACCTTATTGTAAACAACTGAGCTATCACATCGTTCCGTCAATCACACCATCTGTCTGTGGCATCATAGCTCCCAAACGGATGGACCAATTTGAGTGCAGTTTCGGATGGACCAATTTGAGTGCAGTTTTTTTATCGAAATACTTGTCCATCGAGATGGTTCTTAGCTATGTTTGGAGTAAATAGGACCAGTAGTTTCCAAGATATTCAGCTTTAATTGGAACAAGTGATAAGATCTCAGCTAATATTGTAGCGAAGAATTTCAAATGTTGTAGTTATGTTCAGTTTTAGTGGCATTTTCTATATCACTCATTGAATGAGGGTCTCATGATGACCAGCTACTTATGTCGGGAGTATTATATTTTTTTAATTTAGGTTATCTACTAAAAAAAAATTGGATACAAAACCCTACTTTGAGCATGTTCTGATATTCCATTGGCCCATGTTTTACACAATATGGTGTAAAAAATAAGACATTAATCCGTTTATTTGACTCTATAAACATTTTTAACGTCAAATATATTAAGTAACTAAACGGCTCTCCGGGGAGATATTACGGAATATGAGTATAATCCTTTACAGTTTATACAGGGTGTGCGGGTATTAGGGGCAGAGGAAAACACTTCAAAATACCGTAAAATAAATCTATTTATTTATTTGTATTTATTTATTTAATCTTTGTTTTAAGTAGGTATTTGTTACTAAGTGACTTTTGGTTGTCAATAGACGATATATAAATACAAAGAATAAATAAGAAGCGAAAATTTTACGCAAAAGAGCACTGTTCCGGCTAAGCAGAGGTCGTGGGTTCGATTCCCAATTGCGCTTCAGTAGATTACGTAAAATATTGGCTTTTTATTTATGTTTTGTATTTATCTATTGGTTGTTTTTGTAAAATACGCGCAATTAGTCGTGGGTCGTTGGCGAGGCGACGCATCTTTGCGGCTACAACTGGTTACGAACACGCGCTGATTTTGAACGAACAAAGACGGAAGGCGGGGTTGGGCACTTTGTACGCTGGTGCGTATTGACTGGGTATACAGTAGTTGCCGGCAAACTTTTAGAACAAAAATGGCGGATCTGCGCATGTATTTTATACATCTGTACGTAAATCGGCTACTGCGCAGTCAAGGTTATGCTCTAAAAGTTTGCCGGCACAGACGATATTGCAAGGGAAGGAACCCATTGAATTTGAATAATCCGAAACAGGTCGAAGCGGAATTCTAGGGAATTGAGATGTACTACATCTGAAAAATAAAAACTCCCATAAATACTTTTACAAGTCTGAGTCTACCGGCATTTTTCAAATGAGGTCACTGTTGAGAGGTAATCCGAAAGAAACTCGAATATTGAAGTAACTTTTTCTTGTAATGACATTTATATTTTACAATAATATCAACTTTTTAACCTCAAATATATCTTAAAAAGTTAAGATTACCTCTAGACACTCCTCCTTAGGGTTTCTAAGAAAACATATAACAAAATACATACAGTGAAACAAAGAACCTCCTCCTTCTTTGAAGTTAGTTAAAATCTTCTTGTGTTACAATAAAATAAATAGTAAATAAATTAATATAATATTTTTCTTTATTAATGAGAAAATACAGCGAGCCACCCTGTATACTTTCGCATATTGTGGCAAAACCTCCCGTGCTTAAAATGGCATAAGCTTATGTACGTCAACGACGCTTAGGACTTATCGCTGTTGAGCCTGCATACTTTGTGCTTAATTTGGCATTAGAGGCAACCCTAACTGTTAGGCGGCGTAGATGTGTGCTGTAATAAAGCTATTACGAACGTGTGTGAAATTTGTTTAAAAGGAATACATTTTAAACATTGCACGTATTGTCAGTACAGAAGAAAATAATTATATTGTAAACTAGTAGGTGCAACTTTGTACTCAAGTATTCATTGCCTGACGTTTCGACGCGGTTTCACGTGCCGTAGACTCGTAAGTACGCAGACGTAGTACGTCTGAGACCACGGCACGTGAAACGGTGTCGAAATGTCGGCTAATGGTGATAAGTAATTAAAAAAATATATCAATAGACTCGTATTAATAAACTCAAACTCAAACTGTTTATTGCACACATATTACAACATAGTAAAATACTACAATAAGTTTAAATCATTCGTCGTGATGAATGATTTTGTACCTAAACTTTGGCGGCGGCTTTGTTGTTCGAGGTATGAATGAGATAGCAATAGGATTTTGTCAACTTTAGCTAAATATTCACCTGAATTTCCGATCCCTATCACCACCTACTTTTAATTTTCTGTTTAATTTTGTTTTCTCCGCTAACCAAAGGTTGTCTGGAAGACGGCTCTTTAGCTATCTTCTTCTTCTTCTTCTTATAGTGCCTCTCCAACTAGTGAAGGTTGGCAGTCAGCTCCGCATATTTCTCTCGGTCTTTGGCGAGGTTAAAAAGCTCCGCTGCACTGGTAACTCCGCTCCGGTCCATTCCCGGATGTTTCGCAGCCATGACATGACAGCTCGTCTTCCAGCCACTTTGCCCATGATTATCAATTGCAGAAGTTCGTATCTTGAGTGCCTAAGCACATGACCAAGATAGGCAACCTTTCTATAGCTATAAGACCGCCTATTGTTTACCATTGTTAAATTTAAGATTTCTCATATAATATATTTCTTGTTGGTGAGCAATAAAGTATTGTTGTATTGTATTGTTGTTGTACCCCATACAAAAAACTCTTTTATAATAAATAATCTATGTTCGTTTCGCAACAAAAATTCAATCGCTCTTCTGACTTTATAGTGAACTTCCAAGAGACGAGAGAGGCTTATCAGGATCTCAAGCAGATCAAACGAACAGCCTCCTCTATAAAACACTTATCGGTCATTGCCCCCTGGACTCAAGAAATCTATAAAGGTCGTATTTTATTTACGAGGCTATTTTTGAAGCGAAGGAATTTATTCACTCGCTAGCTACTGCCTGCGACTTTACCTATATAACATTACGCAAATCGACCTAGTCCCAAAATAAGCTTGTTATGGGCACTAGACGACGATATTTATACATAATAAAGATAAATATTATCCCTAAATTAAGCCTGACCTGACCAAAAATATATGAGGATTGTCAAGGTGGCGCTATTTATAACATTTATATGGCAACAATTTTGCAACCAATCGCAACCCACTATAATGACATTAGATACCTGTCAGTTCCACTGTGTTAACCTCGTAATATAATTTAATGGAATGCACTCTTTTCCTGACTGTTTTTCGTGTAGTAAACACGTGTACAGTTTATTTATAATCTTACGTTCACGACTGTGAATGGTTTTCGGTATTTTCTTTGGATAATTTTAAATATTTGTCTTTTCAAGAAAGCACCACGAATGACATTGATGTTTTTGACAAACCATCATAAAATCATTGCCAGTGCAAGATTTGTTCCAGTAAAATTCCGCAATATGGCGCATCCTCATATATTTCTGGTTAGGCTTTACATAGAAAACATCTCAAAATACTCGAGTGTATCACACACAAAATATATGCCCTTGCCGGGATTCGAATTCAAGATCTACCAGGTGTGAAAACCTGCCATTAAATGAAAAAAATACGTTTTATAATAAACTCTAGGGGTAGGGAACACAAACACGAACCACGGCGAATATAATCAGTAAAATAAATCTTTACATTAGTAAATCCTGCCATTGGTATTTGCATTGGGTGCACACTTAGTGAACAAACAAACATTAGACACGTTATTTCTGACCGGTTGTAATCGGTTTTGTATTATTAGATATCTTCTTACTTCTTCTAACTTAGACTCTAGCATAACTGCCATAGGCGACTATTTCTCGCGCGAGATAATTACCCGTCTCTTTCTGTGCAGTGAAGTGAGAGAGTGACAGGTAGCGCTATCACGCGCGACAAAAGTCTCATAGTTGTGCTAAACGGGCTGTAGTATGTCATACAAATAAAGTCATAGGGGATAGAAACTTTGCTAAAATAGCGTCATTTACGACAGATCTGGTCGGAATGGAACGTGATCTTGGCATCTACCGAATCGGAATGGCCTTGTCTTAGCGTGTCCAGAAGGACAAATAAAAAAAAAAGTGGACTCTAGCAAGTTTGTTTCGTTTTTTTTGTCTGTGTTTTTTAAGTTTTCAACCTCGCACCTCCACCATTGACAAAAAAATCAAATAACGGAATCCTACATAGGTACTTATCAATTATACAAATTATCATAAGAAGCGATTAGGAAATGCAACCTGTAAGCGAGAACAAACGGAAAACAGTTAAATATCCAAAAACCCGTACGTAAGAAAAAAAAGGGCCAAACTGAAACTGAGACGCGTCGCTGGCTCGTTCGATTATAAATAATTAGTCTATGCTTATAGTAAGTCAACTGTTAGTCCTATAGCACGAGTGTGCCAGCTGGCCCATAACTCGCGTAGACTACGAAGTTCTATAGTTCTGTTGCAATTACGCAAGAGTCGTTATGGCTGATACACTGTGATAGGGTCGGGTCGATGTGTGAGCGGGCGATACGAAAGTTTTTAGGCTGCGTGTCCACCAGAGATGTGTAGCGAGGGAAGTGCATTGTAAGGTGTACCCTTGTTTTGTCGACAAACTTTTCATCGAATATTATTTCAATGTGTTTCAAATTATCTTAATTGGCACAACTACAAAACATTACAATTCATTTCTTCGACGTATTACTTTAATACCATTGTATATGTCATACTGCACATTTATACATTTACAAAATAAATGGCCGAGTCAAATCTGCTCTGAAAGGTGAATCATTTAAAGTTTGAGAATAGGTTGAGGTGAATCAATCACCTTTCAGAGCAGATCCGACTCGGCCGGGTTAGGTTAGGTTAGTTTTTAGGGTTCCGTAGCCAAATGGCAAAAAACGGAACCCTTATAAATTCGTCATGTCTGTCTGTCCGTCTGTCCGTCTGTCCGTCTGTCTGTCCGTCCGTATGTCACAGCCATTTTTTTCCGAAACTATAAGAGCTATACTGTTGAAACTTGGTAGGTAGATGTATTCTGTGAACCGCATTAAGATTTTGATGCAAAAATAAAAAAATAATAATAAATATTGGGGGCTCCCCATACTTAAAACTGAAACTCAAAAAATTTTTTTTCATCAAACATATACGTGTGGGGTATCTATGGATAGGTCTTCAAAAATGATATCGAGGTTTCTAAAATATTTTTTTTCTAAACCGAATAGTTTGCGTGACAGACGCTTCCAAAGTGGAGAAAAGTTGGTCCCCCCCCCTCTAACTTCTAAAATAAGAAAATGAAAAATCTAAAAATAACATATGATGTACATTACTATAAAAACTACCAACGAAAATTGTTTTGAACGAGATCTAGTAAGTAGTTTTTTTTTAATACCTAACTTTGCAAGTTTGCACCTAATTTATATGGGGCGCTATACATACCAGGTGCAAACTTAACTTAAACACTTAGGGATGGAAAGTGTTTGTACGGAACCCTCGGTGCGCGAGTCCGACTCGCACTTGGCCGGTTTTTTTTTTATATCCCCAAAAAATATTTTCCATTTTAGTTGTAGCGAGCTGGACCCGTACATGCAAGTGAAATGATATTACGTGAAGTAAGTTTTATGTAATTTAAAAATATTTTAAACAATAAATTATGAAACGTACTTCTATGAAATAATACATCTGTGTAATGAATCATCCGCCATATAAAAATACGTGATATAAAAATACTCGTAATGAAATTTCGATGAAGTGAGTTGTCGATGAAATGAAAATACTTGAAACGTTATCTTTGAAGTAAAATTCGACGTAACGAGTGTCGGCGATTCAAGGGTAAACCGCATTGTAATTATGCCTAAATTGAAGAATAAACCACTTTGACTTTGACTTTCACCTTGACTTTGAACCAATGGAATAACTTCATTTACTTATCCTCGCTCAACGCAATTGGGAGAAAAACTGACATTTTATCACGCCAGGTGGCGCATAAGCGACTGTACCTAGGTTTGACATAAGAACTGTCAAATCACATACATTTATTATAAGTAATTTTAAACTTCGACAAATTTTTCAAGAATGCCTCAATGTAGTGCGCCGAATTGTAAAAACAGAGGAGCTCACTTATTTCCCAAGGACCCAACACGGAGAAAACGTTGGGAAAGTGCTCTGCATATCAAAAATTTCAGGGCAAGTGATACTGCCCGCTTATGTGAGATGCATTTTAAAGAAGATGTTTATTTTGGAAAAAGTAGATACACTATATTAATAGATACTAATAAGTTTCGACAAAATTATCTTGATTTCTAACATAACCTCACATGGCACTGTTACTTAACATACCTAGGTCCGTATTAGTACCACTTCTATTTTCTAAAGCTTATTTACATTTTCAGACAATGAACCAGTAGCAAAGTTTTTGAAAAAAAGTGCTGTACCATCCATATTCTGTTTCACCAAAATAAAACAGGAGTCACCAGCAGCACTTATACGTCAGGAGCGTTATGAAAAAAGAAATCAAAGAAGACTATTTGAAGATAATAAACTAACAATACCCGGAACAAGCAGAGAAGCAATAGAACCTGGAACCAGCACAGAAGCAATAGTGAACCATGTTGATCTAGTTGTAGGACGAGAAGAAGAAATATGTGCTATTGAGGAAATTGAAGTATCTGTTGAAAGCGCACACACAAATCATGAATATTTGTCAAAGGGTACTCAAGTTGATCATGAGCATGTGTATGGTTCAATAAACAGGTATAAACTTGATGACAAAGCAATACTCTTCTATACAGGCTTCGAAACATACAAGAAACTCCATTTTGTGTACTCCACACTGAGCCCAATGGCACCCAAGATAAGGTACTTTGGTAGCAATGTAACTAGCATATCTACAGAGGACCAATTTTTCCTTACTCTAATGAAACTACGGCAGAATAAATGTATTTTTTAACTTAGCAGGTTTTTTAACATTAGCGAAACAACTGTGTCAAATATATTTATAACATGGATAAATTTCATTCATCAACTATGGAGTAGGATAAATATTTGGCCCAGAAAAGAATTGATTAAATACTACATGCCAGAGCATTTCAAGCAATATGATGAAAATATTAGAGTAATTTTAGATGGAACTGAAATAACTGTTCAGAAACCAAAAAATCCAATGTCCCAGCAAGCTTCTTGGAGTAGTTATAAACATGCAAACACTTAAAGTTTTAGTAGGAGCCACACCAGGTGGATTGTTATCTTACTGCTCACAAGCGTATGCAGGGTCTATAAGTGACAGACAGACAGTTGAACGGAGTGGTCTAGTGTCCAAGTGTGACAGTGGTGACAGTGTTCTAGCAGACAGAGGATTTACAATACAAGATATGTTTGCAGACAAAAATATTACTGTAAAGATACCGACTTTTTTAAAAGGAAAATCACAGTTACCAGGTATAACAATCATAAAAGATAGACAACTTGCAAGTAAACGTGTCCACATAGAAAGGATTATTGGATTGACAAAAACCTACAAAATATTAAAATCTGAACTGGACCATAGTTACATTCCAATAGCAAGTAAAATATTCTTTGTATGTTTTATGTGTTGCAACTTTAGAGAATGTATAATGAAGAAAAAGAAATAAAATCAAATTGTATTTTTAATGTTTTTTTATTAAAGACAAATAATCTCTATATATGTATTTGTTCAATATTGCTGACTCAAGGTCATGAATATAAAAGTTTATTAAACCTGTGAGCATCTCATTAATATAGGAATCATCCCGGTCTATAAACATTACTTTCATGTCCTTAAAAGAGTTAAAAGTATACACAATAAAATTGCAATATTTTCTGGCACTGCAATACAGCTGCCCTTGTACCTGAGCATAGTAAGGGTGTCTTTTTTTTAATTGTAGATTACCATTTATATTTTCTAGATAAGGCACTGTTACCTCACTGATCACACTGTACCGTGCAGCATATGGGCACTTCACTTCGATGACAGTTTCTTCTCCTATCAAGCCATCTGGTGATGCAGCAAGAAAAGGATATTCTTGTGAAATAAACATTCCACACCTTTGCACGTCGAGACCATACATTGCTTCATATTTTTGTATTGCAGTTGTCTCTTGGATTTTGCCGTGGGTGACGGCTCTTGTGTACACTGGCTTTGGTGTGAGAATTTTCTCGATTATAGCCTTTTTACCAATATGAGTGCTATGGCTCACCATATAAAACATACTGGCAGTAATCCTACAGGATCGCATCTCATCCCAATCTGAAGAAGCATCTTGTCCTCTTGTTTTTTGTTCCACCTCCTTTATTTGTTCAGAAGATATATTTTTTAGATACAAATAATTTAAGATTTGTTCTTTTACAGTATTCTGAACATATGAGTGATCCCATTCAAACCCATGAGGATTTGCAGGTTCATAAGTTTGCAGGATAGGCATAGATGACTCCCCATATCCTATGGCCAAATTTCTTACATAATATTCATAATTCTGCATAATGTCGTCCTCTTTCAGGGGTTCATAATTGCAGCTTTTTAATCTTTTGCTGGGTAAGTTATGTGAAGCGATAGGTGATTTTTGGAAAACCTTTTTAGGTTTTCTAAATGTCATCAGCTGCTGGGTGCATACTTGATGTAGTAATATATAACTCTTGTTTACAATATCATGTGCACCTAACAACAATACAGCGACATGCTTGCAGCTAGCTTCTGTACCACTCCCTGCGGCACACTCACAGTGACATTCTTCTATAGAACCTTCTTGAGAGACTTTCACGTCCACAACATATGTGAGACTCTTCATGCTAGCCTTACACTGTCCGCGTAAGTAGGTGAACATACCATCGGACGAGTAACGAGCCGTCACTAGATGACGCGACTCGTATAGAAGTTGCCCCTTCGGATGGGTGTTGAATCTGTAAGAAAATAATTACACAGACATTAGGTTTTTTATGTCAAATTTCAGCACATTATGATTATGAATAGTAATATGTAAAGTTACGAAATAAATTTGTTGACGTACCGTTGGAAATATTCTTGTATTTCATGCTTGCTGATGTTGGGAATAGGCGAATCGGCGTTAATATCTCTCACACATATGAACGATCCTCCTCAACATCCAGGTTAGCACCAAAGTTTAGGTTTCGATCGTACGCCTCTAATCTAAAAAGAAAAGACGCACATGAGCATTGAAAAATTAAATTAACACTAAAAATACGGAACATAACCTCAAATGTATTAATTCATTACCTTTGTATCAAATCAGCCTTTTTTCCGGCAACTGCCGCATTTCTCCTTCGAAGCTCAGCTTGGAGCTCACGTACAGTCATAAACGAGTACATATTTTCACGTAAATCGCAAGGATTTGAGAAAAAATCGCAACTACACTCTTGACACGAAACGTAAACAAGGTACAGTCGATAGTGGCGACATCTGCCTTGACCTTTTAGTGTGCCTCCCAATTGATTCTATTGGTAAACAAAAACACATTTCTGGTGGAAGCGCACTTTTCTTTTTTTTTGCCCTGTTAATGATGATGATGATGATAATGGAATTATGTAGTTTGATTCTAAAAACTATAGCCCGTATTTGTGAAAGTGGAAGAGTATGAATCTCCCATACAATATTGTAACTTTGTTTATAAATTAATCTCAGCCACCATCCACAGTCTTTCAATGTATGAATCTCACATTGAAGCACTAATAACTTGCTACATTCATGTAGGTGTTGCCGCTATAAGTGGAGCTAAGCCCTAAGTATTTGTGAACGCGGAAGAGTACGTAAATCTCACACAAGACTGGAAGCTCAGAGTCACTCATCGAGCCATGGAGAGAGCTATGCTCTACGGGATCGAATCAGAAATTCAGAAATGAGGAGATTCGAAGACGAACCAAGGTCATCGACATAGCAAATCGGGTAAGCAGGCTGAAGTGGCGGGGCACGTAGCGAGAAAGAAAAGTAAGTCCGCTGTAAGTCGGGCCAAGTCCTTAGTATTTGTGAAGGCGTAAGAGTATGTAACTCCCGCACAAGATTGTAACTTCGTTTATGAATGAATCTCAGCCACCGCGGAGCTAATAACTTGCTACAGCGTTACGTCCTTTGACTTAAACTTAAATTGGGATGTTAGGTATAGGTATAGGTTATCGCGGGCTAGTTTTCCGCAACTCGACGTCTTACAATGCGCCTATTTTGCGTAAAGGGTTGCTGGCACTACTCTTGCCAACCCAACTCTACCAGAAAGCCTAGCAGTCCCTTGATGTTGCCGACGACTTCTGGGAGTGACCTCGGAGACCCGAGGTGTTGTGCCCGGTATTTGGCCACACCAGGACATTCGAGAATGACGTGGGCGGCTGTCTCTTCGGCCTCCATGCAAGCTCTGCAAAGAGGACTGTCAGTAACACCTAGAGTAAATAAGTGCTTGTTTAGCAGGGCATGTCCAGTTATCGCTCCAGTTATGAGCCGGAGCTGCGGCCTCTTCAGCTGCCTTAGCTTGCGTGACAACCCGGGGTAGATTGTCGGAAGGGCCTCTTTGCTCTGCTTGCAGGTACCTAAGTTAGACCAGTATAGTTGCTGTTCTACCTTCGTGTTCATACGCACTGTGTTGCGCAGCCAGGCGAATGGTAGAGGTATGATTGGTTCGGGTCCCTCTGCTACCAAATTGGGATGTTATGGAAGCGTGTTAGTGACTACAGAAGGGCCTTCATTCGACAAGGCATTGCGTTAAACCAGATTTAGCAATATCACGAACATATTTTCTATCGAATTTTGCCTTTTAGGATACTAATGTCTATAAGGAGAAATGTCGAGGAATAAAAATGTCAAGAAATGCTTTATAAAAATTACAATATAGAAAAATTGCAAAGTATTATAAGGTCGAGGAATACGAGTAGAAATGACGAAATAGAATTTAGCCGATGTATTAAAATGACTCATTTCACTTTGTCATGACCAACAAACCTTAACCTACCTAGACCTAAGGGCATTGTACATCGCCTATATTAGGAGTTTTTCAGAATTACAGGTCTCGACAATATTACTATTAGACTATTATCAGTTTATCACAATTATTTAGTCTTTGCTGTAACATTTCTTTCAATACCGTGCGAGCACGACAGGTGATGCTGAGTCGTGCGACAAGCGAAGTCGCGGCAAGACATTTTTTCTCCCAATTTGAGCTTACGGGTCCCTTTGCATTGCTGGTGCCAGACATGCTAGCCCTGCTGCAAGTCTATGACGGTTAGCACGCGATATATACTAATTGTCACTTTCTTTTCGATACAGTGCGAGGAAGATAGATGATGTTTCCAATGGTTCCGTACATCGACAAGTTCACGCCGTGTCCATCTGTCCGCGCCGCGCTCCGCAGCCGATGGTTTATTCACACTCGTCTCTTTGTTTTGTTGCTGTTTGCGACCAACTGTACAGAGTACAGTCAGATGAAAACACCTTTTATGTGTCATAAGTCATCATCATGTCTTTCGATAGACGTCCGCTGGACAAAGGCCCACAGTTCTCCACGACGATCGGACTTGCACCGCTCTCATTATTCATTTATTCCTTTTCTGGCCACAATCCTAACCAGGTTTTCGGTCCACATTGGAGCCCACGTGACCGCTCAAGAATCTTTCCGCCCCAATTGCCATAGGTTATACGAGCAATTTGCCCCGCCCACTGCCGCTTAAGTTTGAAAACTGTCTGAGCTATGACAACCTTAATTCTCTTAGCACAGACAACTTAACCTATAGACCCCGCTTATAAGGGCACCCGGGTGAGCCAAGCTAATGCTCAAAAAATACGCAGCCCTCACCACGCCCCCAAACGCTCTCTTAGTTCGCGGTCGACTGTTGACGAAGTAACATGAAATATTTCACTGCTTACTTGGCTTATAAGGTGTTCAAAATATGCCTTATTGTATGGTAAAATTGTATGGAAAATGTAGCAAGACATTTAGTCTTCAAAAAGATGGGATTTCATTTCACATGTAAGCTATTTTTACTATTTTACAACGAATGTTATTAAGTTATAAAATGTAGGTTGGTAACCTAGCGACGCGATGATGTCTTCTGTCAATTGTAAACTGTCTCTTACCTTCGCTTGCAATTTTTTGTAATTCCGTCTTTGTCTAACCTTTGCAGTGTTTTTAGTAGTGATGTGACTGATTAATTACGTAACCGATACCCGTTAAACAATATTGAACTTTTTATCGAGTACAAACTATGAATTAATATATTTGTCATAATATGAAAATTATATTTTTTTAAATGAATAAGGCCTCTTAAAGGCTTCTTTGGTGAAACCAGGGCGACCATCGACAGTTTGATACCACTTGGATAATGTTTTCGGATGCGGCAAACACGTATTAAAAGTTTTCCTATCGTATTGATAGGCTTTAGTGGAATAAAAATGTAATGTGAGTGCAAATGTTCGCAGTTGAGGTGAACATTTTGTTCGACTTATTTTTCCTGACTTAGAATTTATTACTCGACGTTTCAGGATTTCTGAACTCTGTACGCCGATATATTCCAAGATAGACGTATGTTCGTCAGTGACTAATTGTTTATCTTGTAGTTCCTTCAGTAGCGATTTCAATGAGTTAATCTTTTTTCTGTACGTGCGATTTGAGCTTTGTAAACGTTTTACTTTAATTTTTGTCTGTTTAAGTTTTTGTGGGGTTATTTGCATAATGGGGGTTTTATCGCCATAATAGTTATTAGTTCTGCATCTACTTTCCCACAGAAATCTAACGAACAGTCGGATACGCTTTGGTTTTCCCATCCTCATGTTAAACGAGGCTACTTGCCAAACGCGGAACTGACTGTATCCCGGGCCTGGTTCAGTTGTAACTCAGGCTATTCTATCTGCTTCGCTTTTATATGAGTGTTAAGGTATTGCCAGCTCTTCTATCCCTGTATAACTACAGCTTGATAACAAGGTCTTACAATAGTTATTCACCATACCTTCAAAGTTGTAGTCCTAACGCCGGACTCGCCGCGCCCGACGGGGTGCGCACCGAGTCCCGCCTCCTCACCATGGCGGTCGCCCACGACTTCCCCGCCTGTGGTTAAATAAATCATTGATTCTCACAGTCGAACCTCTAAGTGCCCAAGCCTGTCACCTGTGATAGGTACTATACTGTTAATGATATATAATAAAGATTACTAAATTGGAACTGTTATATGTATATCTCAATGATGTGATCTTTACTGACAAGTTAACTCAATTATCATACTGTTAGACTATACATGAAACTATATGCCCAGTTTAATCATTAGTGTTAAATATCTTACAGTTGGCTTCGTGACAGCAAGTATATATTGTTATTAGTTTGCTCGTTACACGAACCATAATTAAATTACTCATGATAGAAAATTACAATTAAAGTGATACCATGAGTGTTATGTAAACTAATTGGATTGGTTCCTGCTCCAGGAACGTCTGATGATCCTGGGTCAATTAATCCACCCAAGGTTATCAGTCTGGCTCTATTCTCTTATCTCTGGATATTCATAATCATCATACATGGGCTGACATCAACCGACGTCAGCCCGTCGCAAGGTACCATACGACGAGTAGACCGGAGGATCGACTTAAGAGCGAATCATTATCACTTCACGCAAATCCTCCCTTCTCTGGGTGCCTGTCTACCAGGCCACCCGCTGGCTCTCAACACGACTCTCGTGTATGCGTGCACGACTTATGGTTAGTACAAGCTGCTACACAGCGTTCAAGTTTTGGAAGGCTCTTTAACCTATGATTATCGACAGCTAAACAGCTGTCACGAATCGATAACCCGACGTTATTCAGTACAAGGAGTTAAACAACTCATGCCAATCCTGCAGAAGTCAAACGACTCCCCAGGGCTTACAGACTCTTGCCGCCAACCCCGCAGGAGTTAAACAACTCCCCAGGCTTTACAGGCGGCTGGGCGCATGCGCTATCCATCAGTAATCAAAATACTCGGGTTCAACAACCCAGCGCATGCCCCGCCAGCACATCATGGAGGCAGCATTCATATCGCTGCCTCATTCCGCCTGCAGGCCGGAATATTGGTCTACTCAAGGAGAAATAGTCAAGCCAGGACACCACAAAGTGTGCGTGTCCTCCATGATGCTTATCATCATAAATTACAATTAAAATCATAAAGTTATAATCATCAATACACTGGCATATAATTACATAAAGAAATCAAAGTTATGTTCATAATGGTCTCTGTAATATTATATTCAGACCAATATAAGAATCATAAGATTCCTAGGATATGCTGAAAAGTCTGGCCAGCGGTCCCTTAAAGTACCTTCACGTTGCTATATAAATAAAGAGAAAATAAATAAATCAAGATTGTAAAGGCTTAGGCTAGAACACTTAGCTTTCGCAGATCTCTCCGGCTGTTGCACAATAGAATTTCTCGCACTGATTCCAAGCACTTTATTTATCACAAATTACTTTTAAAAACACAAGAAACTTAGTGAAAGAAAATTTGAGCAAGTAGCAACTTGATTCTTACCATAGACAATATGTATTTCTTAGGTGCGTTCCGAAACACGCAAACATCGCGACATTTCGCGACACTCCCGCCTCGCGAAAGTTTTAATTTATGGTAGTCATCAGGTCTCTAGTCCACTTCTGGATTTTCTCCAATGCCTGGACTGCAGCAGCTCTACGTTGTTTCTCTTGTGTCATTGTATTATCTATATCATTGATACTTGGCATCTCGTTATCAGAACCCTCAGTATTCTGTTCTTGTGTCATTTCTGATTCATCAATCATACTTGTATTCTTTAGCTTCTCTCTCGTGTTGTTGGTTGAGTCATGTGTGTCTTGGTCATTAATTTCTATGTTTCTTGGCTCTGGATCAACATCCATACCGCTTAATTCCATCAATGGTACACGAGGTAGATGTTCGTTTTCTATGTGTGTGTTTTCTTGCATGTTTTGCTCATGCATTTCTGTCATGTCATCATGAAATGCATCATCCTCCGCTTCCAGCGGGTACAAATGAGCAATAGATCGTGTGAAGATATTGTCACCTACTTTCACACGAGCCACTCTACATAAACCGTCTGTACCTTTTATTACTTCAACAATCTTTCCAGCTTTCCAGCCTTCTCGATTCCTCGATTCTCCTTTTATTTGTACTATATCTCCAATCTGAGGAGTACTATGAGCTCTCACCCTAACTTGCTTAGGCGAGTTCCCATACCTTTCTCTCAGGCTCAGTAGATACCGATGGATGAACATATCCCTATATTCTTCCATAATCGTGTTTCCACGTTTCCATCCTTCGATGAGTTGTTGTTTAATGATAGATCCTGAGATCGGTAGTTGTTCAGTGAGCACTTGAACATTCAAACATCTTCCTGGAGTGAGGAAATCGGCAGGTTTTAAAATATGGTCAACACCGGATCCCACGTATGTGAGTGGTCTTGTATTTACTACCGCTTCTACTTCTTTGATAATTGTTGACAGTTGATTATCTTCAAGCATGTGTTTTTCAAGTGTTCTCTTTAAGCAGTGCTTTACAACCGCTACAAGTCTTTCATATGCTCCCCCGTGCCACGGAGCGAGCTGAGGAATGAATTTCCATTTTATCTTCTCTGTTAATGTTCCTTCTTCTGTCATAACTTCAGCTAACAGTCTGAATTGCGGAGCATTGTCAGATAATATAAGTGTGGGTTTTCCTCTTGTAGCTATAAAGCGTCTGAATGCCATTACGCATTTGTCTGTGGTTAAGTCTTCAACCACTTCCAAATGTATTGCTCTGATCACCAGGCATGTGAACAAACAAATCCAACGTTTCTTCGATCCGTTTTCCGATTTAACGTACATTGGGCCGAAATAATCGACTCCTACATAGTTGAATGATGTTGTATAATTTACTCTTTCAGCTGGCAATGCTGGCGTCTTTGGTAATGTGTAAGGTCCTCCTCCATGTTTAACACATTTTGCACATCTGCTTAATATTTTTTGGACTCGCGTCCTCCCTTGAGGAATCCAATACTTTTGGCGTATGAGGCTCAGAGTATGAGGCACTCCTACGTGAAGATTTTTCTCATGGATGTCTTTAATTATTTTATCGGTGAATTCGCTGTTCTTTGGAATTAATATTGGATGTTTCGCGTCGTATGATAAATCTGAATGTGTGATTCGCCCATCACATCTCAGTATTCCTTCATTGTCCATGAATAATCCTAAGTTCCGAGATAACGAAGTTAATTTTCCTTTGCATTCTTCTGGAAATGATATTTTTTGTAGTTCTTTTATTTCTCTCATTTGTGAATCTGAGATATTTGTTTCAAATGTTCTACTTGGTGTCTCTATTTGTGATTGTTCTTCTGTGTCCAACAGACCCTCCCGCGACAGAAAAGAAACTGAACTAGGTAGGTCCGAAGGCCATTTGCTTTGGTCTTTTCGGAGAAATTCAGGACCATATAACCATGTGTTCTTCTCGTCTTCTGACGCGGCAGGACGCGTAGCAACGTCTGCTGGATTTAATTGAGATGGAACGTATTTAATGTTTAAATTTTTATTCTGTTTTATTTCTTCTATTCTTCTGGACACAAATGGTTCAAGTAATTTATCTGAGTTATACCAGTCTATGACTATCTTACTATCAGTCCATAAAGTTATGTGTGTTATGTTCAAGGGTAGGAATTTGCGAACATATTTGATAAGTCGACTTCCGATAAGTACTCCCAATAGTTCTAAGCGTGGAATCTTCAGATTTTCTTGGTCTTTAATAGGTACTAATCGTGATTTACCTATTATAAAATTGACTTTGTCCTTTTGTACTAAATAAATCACCGCAGCATAAGCTATCGATGAAGAATCCGTGAAGCAATGCAATTGAGCATTCTTCTCATCAGGTATAGTGATTTTTCTAGGTAAACATATACTTTCAATTTGCTTCATTTCGTCTAGAATAGTTTTCCAATTTTGGAGTAAGTCCTCTGACAGCACAGTGTCCCACTTAGCTTTAATCTTCCACAGCTGTTGGAGCAGCAACTTAGCTGATAGCAAAGTTGGGGCACTAAATCCACATGGATCGTACACGGATGCTATAGTTCTCAAGATCCCTCTTTTTGTGTATTCATTGTCTCTATTGACTTTAGCCCTTAAATGAAGCATATCGTTGGCTAAAATCCAATTTAAGCCCAATGTCTTTACCGTTGTTTCTTCTGCTGCGTCAGGTATTTGTTTCATGAAGTCTGAAGAATTGGAACTCCATTCGCGTAGATTCATCGAGATTTGTGAGAACATTTCCTTGCCTTCTTTGTAAAGATTTATAGCTTCTGATGCAGTATCCGATCCAGTAAGCACATTATCTACATATATATCATTTGCTAATTGTTTACTATATTTTCCATTTGTATTTTGTAGATGATGTTTTATCGTAGCGTTCAGTAAAAATGGACTTGAAATAATTCCAAAAGGAACACGTTTAAATCTATAATGTAGAAGATTCTCCTCATTAATAGGTTTATTGATATCCTTTAACCATAGGAATCTGGTAACGTCTCTATCTTTATCTTTCAGTCCTATTTGCAGAAAAGCCTTTTCCACATCAGCTGTTAGACCCACAGAATAACATCTAAACCTTATCAGCAATCCTGTTAGATCCTCAAGCATCATTGGACCGCAGTACAAACATTCATTGAGACTCTTTGTATCTTTGGTTCTTGCAGAAGCATCGTACACTATACGAAGAGGTTTCCCTGTTACGATGACACCATGATGAGGTAAGTAATGAACAGGTCCATCCTCCTTGATGTTATCCGGTACTATTTCTATAATTCCTCCTTTTAACTGGTCTTCTAATGTTTTGTTGTAAGAGTTCAAAGCGTCTGTATCTAGTCGTTTCAGCAGTCCTACTAAGCGACCATATGCTAGCCCAAAATTGGTTGGTAATTCTGGTGGATATGTTTTCCAAGGCCAGCTAACGTAGTATCTTCCTTCAATTAACTCGGTATTTTCGTTAAAATGTTTGATGGCTTCTTCTTCTCGGTTAGCCTTTGGAGAGTCAGTGATCCCGATGGATTCCAAGTCCCACAAGACCTTGACGTTTCCCGTGTCCAAGGGTAAGTCTGGCTCTGACAATTTGGTCTCGTATGAAGCTTGAAAATACGTGAGCACTGACGACTCTCGCATAGGTTTCTCCTTTGTTTGTCCCGAAAGTATCCAACCCAGTTCTGAATTTACTAAGTATAAGTTTTCCTGCAATTTTATCTTTTCTGTTGACATTAGTGAATGATAATAGTCGTTTCCTATTAGTATGTCTATTCTGTCTGAAAGAGATCCATCGTCAGCTAATGTAACGTTCTTATTATTCCATTCGACCAGTTCTTCGTTGTATGATGAAATTCCTTGTGTGATGTTCGGTACAACATTAGCGTAGATAGTTTTGTGTTTATTCGTTCTTGTTTGTATGTCAAGTTTCATCAAAGAACTCTTTATTTCTTGAGGTTTTTCTGACCCGAATGTGAATACCATAAGATGATGTTCTTCCAACGTTGGTAGGTTTAATTTCTTGGTCACTTCTTGAGTGATATAGCTTCTTTGACTACCAGAGTCTAGCAATACACGACACTTCAACGTCGAGTGGTCAGGTCCTTTTAAATTAACTATGGCTGTCTGTAACACCGTCGATCCTTTGTCATGTACGTGCATTGTATTAGTAGACTCGGGTTTTCTAAATGTCTTGTTTGGGCATAACGCTTGGTTATGCAAACCTCTGCTCTTGCAGTGAAAACAAGGTTTATCCTTGTTAGGACAAGTGTTGAGATAATGTCCGCTTCGAAGACAAATGTAACATTTGTTTCCTAATATTTGTTTCCTTTCCCTAATTGTTCTAAATTTGTAGCAGGAATTGCTGTAATGTCCTCCATTACAGAATAAACAGGATGGCTTATTTCTTTTTGGACTAAATCTAGGTTGATCTCTGTTTTCTCTGGTATTAAAATTCCTTTTAAGATTGTTGACTTTATTAAATGCTGTAATATTCGGTTTCCATTGTCTAGTTGTATCACTCATATTGTTAGGTTTCCATTGCCTATGTGTATCATTCATTTTGTTAGGTTTCAATTGTCTTTTAGCATCATCCATTTTATTAGGTTTCCTTGTTCTAAACTCTTTTTTGACCTTTGTTCTCACATGAAGAGTTTCAGTTGTGTAACTGATGTTTTCTTTGTTACCCTTTTCAAAAGTTCCTCTTGCATCTTCTCGAGCACACAAGATTACATGAAGCTGCTTTCTTATTTCTTCTATAGTGTTGTTATTCAACTTGAGTTTCAACTCATATATAATATCTTCAGGAAATTTCTCCATAATCATGAACCGCAGATGGTTCTGATCTGTGTTCTCACCAAGAGTACTCAAAACTCTGAGATGTCTCTCAATATCATCAAGCGTTCTCCGACACTCTTCTTGTTTTTCTGCTCTCTTTAGTTTATAAAGTGTTGAATAATGTGCGTCAACAATTTGAGTAGTCTTGCCATATCTGTTGGTCAAGATATCCAAAGCTATCTTATAATTATTATTCGTAGTTTCTAATCCATCTAATATGGTTTTAGCTTCACCTTTCAACGATGCTTTCAAATAAAGCAATTTATCAACATCTCTTAGATCTCTCTGATCAATGTTCGAGCTAAATTGATCCCAAAACTGGTTCCACTGAAGTACATCTCCTGAGAATGTAGGCAGATTTAAATCTGGTAACTTTCCTCTATGTACGTTTGCTTGACTGGAGCTTGAAGTAGTAGCTTTATCTTTCTTAACTTGAATTCGTGCATTTAATTCTGCTAGCACTTCTTCTCCATTCAGCTGTTCCGTTGTCAACATAGAAATTTCATCCGCATTAGGATTCGTTGAGGAGTTGAAGTACTGGTACAAGTCATTGTTAAATCTGGTAAGTACTGCTTGTAATTTAGAAGAAGTAATTTTTGCTTGATCAACATCATCATCAGACCATAGACTCAACGCACACAAATCACGAGAGCTGCTAGCCAAGTCTTTAATATTTGACACAATTTTATTTAATCTATTCAGATATATTTCGTCCATAATGATAGTTAACTCACACGTGAATCTGAAATTAATAACAATAATCATTGAAATAAATAGCAATTAATTTGCTTCTACAGTCCACTAACTTCATCAAGTCATCATACAACCAGTTTATTGACTGTCAGTAATCATACTAACATTCACTAAAACTGTCCATTAAATTTCATTTATAAATTTTCACGTTGAGTAAACTATGTTATTTACTAAGTATGTCATACCACCGACACACTTTATAATTCAGTATCAAATAAATCTTAATCTTTCATCACAACATGATCATACAATAAATTTAAATTTCTGTTCTGTTTCAGAAAATGTTGCCTTTTGAAGCTTTCTCATGGAAAAGTAAAGAAATAATAGGAACCCGCCCACTCAATTGAGTGTATTTCATTTCATTAATATTGTTCAATGAATAACAATTACATAACAGCACATTAATTCAAATAAGTTCTGTCTAAACTATTCGGCCCGCCTCAGTCGACCGGCGCAGTCCACCGACAGGTTGGCCAACCAAATTGTATCTCTACAATTCGTCATGCCAAGTGTCGCTACACAACACCTCATTTTTATGAACCCACTGGTCCTCTCTTTTGAACCTGTCGACGCGACCCACCTGAAGCACTAGACGGCCAGCTGGACCAATTGAGTTGATAAATCTCATATAACTGGTCCCATGTTGTCTCATACTTTGTATATTTTAATTCATAAGGGTGGTTAAAAGCATCAACCATACAGTGTCAACTCACAAATGCATTAACCAATGCATAAGTTATTTCATAATCACTCAACTTTATAATTAATCAGTGAAGTAATAATCATACCAGGCTCACATAACTATGTACCACACAGTAACGCTAGTAAATTGTGTTTGCTTAGTATAATGCCCGAAGCTACTAAGAATGCTTTCCCCTTTTAACAATCATAATTCAAACCAAAATTTTAATTCTTGTACTTCACCTCACATAGTGAGTGGACGGACTCTTTCTACACTTTTCCTTGTCATGATCAAAGTTTAAATTGAACTCACTATGTTCATATAACTATTGTCATATCACCAATCAAACTATCAACAGAGTAGTCATAACCTGATTTTTCATAAGTGAAAATTGTTGACAGTGACATAAGACTAGATTCACCAAAACAATGTTATATTCTTCATATGATGTGCATATGTAACTACACAAATGTTATACCAATACATTATTGACTATCTATGAACTAGATATCAATTCTTCATCAATATAAATCAATCCTTCATCCACATAAAGTCAGTTCTTTATGTATACGTTTTAGTAGTTAATAATATAACTATACGAATTGTCATGTACATATTTATATATAATGTACATACCAGCTTTCCTTGTGTATTTTATCGAAGTGCTACACCAACGGTACCTCTTATTTATTTAATGCGTTCCTTTGACGTTCCGCCCTATAGAAAGAAATATAAAATTATCTTTCTATAATATGTGAGTGTTTATAGATGAAGCGAAAGAATTTCATCTTGTTGTATCATTGAATTTACTCGCAAACATAATTTTGACTACAATTCTGTGTTTGTACTCTTCTCACATTGGTAGGCAAGTTAATTTTTTCTTGTTTGTCATTCGAATTCCAATAAGTCTTATAAGAAAGACCGTAACTTTCTAATCAGAGGCTAGTTTGTTTGTAAATATATGACCATAATATTTGTGTACACAAACACTCTAATTTCATGATATCCACAAGAATAATACTTGATATCTCACCTGATAACACCTTTCAATTGTTTTTTCACTTTTAACTTTTCATTTCACAGCTTTCTTTCACATAAACAATTGATTTTCACTCTCAAGATCACACAGCGTCTGTTTTTGTTCGACAGTTGTCAAAGGATTTCGGCCATTTTGATTTTGCGTAATAGCGTCGGAAGTTATTTCCTCCACTTCCGCTTCTCGCTAAAAGATAATTAAGAGTGTAATTATCTTTTACCCTTACCAAGTCGTAATATGATGTCACGAATTTATATAAATTCGTAATGTTTAAATATCGATTCTTATTAATAAATTACTGCTTAACCTCAGTGCGAGGAATCATATGAGTTATAATCTATAGAATGCGCCCTCTATTGATCGATAGCCGTATTACCGACGACCTATCTTTAACGTCTATATATCACCATTTCTATACCGCCCTCTATCAACGGATAGTCAAATCATCATGACGACAACCATTTCAGCTCGCTTCTCAAGCGAAGCGAAGTATGTAGTTCGGAATGCGCGCCATCTACGCGTGAGTAGTGGCACTTATTTAGTTTGTGAATGCTCGCATAGATGTCACTTGTGTCTATGCATAGAAGTTTTTTGTCATTAATAGTAATATAATGACCTTAGATAAATACTTCTAACCTGAAAACATCAAATACATAAAATGTACAGTATTATCGTGGTACGTATGTGCCATACGTGCCATATGTGAATGAAATGTATTCACTCTTTTCAATGATGTATCATTGAAGTTTCACTCTTAGTTTTCCTATTTGCCCACAGATACCGCCACTTTCCTGTTCGCCCACAATCTAAATTTCAACTTCTGTATAGTGACTAACCGTTGTAGACCTTCTTGTTTTTAATAATAATTTTTAATCAAATGACAGAATGTTTTAATTAACTTTGTTTAGATCTGTATGAGCGAGCAATGCTAAAATTATTATCCCTTGTACACTCACTACCATTGATCCCTAATACACTCACCACCATTTTGTGGGGTTATTTGCATAATGGGGGTTTTATCGCCATAATAGTTATTAGTTCTGCATCTACTTTCCCACAGAAATCTAACGAACAGTCGGATACGCTTTGGTTTTCCCATCCTCATGTTAAACGAGGCTACTTGCCAAACGCGGAACTGACTGTATCCCGGGCCTGGTTCAGTTGTAACTCAGGCTATTCTATCTGCTTCGCTTTTATATGAGTGTTAAGGTATTGCCAGCTCTTCTATCCCTGTATAACTACAGCATGATAACAAGGTCTTACAATAGTTATTCACCATACCTTCAAAGTTGTAGTCCTAACGCCGGACTCGCCGCGCCCGACGGGGTGCGCACCGAGTCCCGCCTCCTCACCATGGCGGTCGCCCACGACTTCCCCGCCTGTGGTTAAATAAATCATTGATTCTCACAGTCGAACCTCTAAGTGCCCAAGCCTGTCACCTGTGATAGGTACTATACTGTTAATGATATATAATAAAGATTACTAAATTGGAACTGTTATATGTATATCTCAATGATGTGATCTTTACTGACAAGTTAACTCAATTATCATACTGTTAGACTATACATGAAACTATATGCCCAGTTTAATCATTAGTGTTAAATATCTTACAGTTGGCTTCGTGACAGCAAGTATATATTGTTATTAGTTTGCTCGTTACACGAACCATAATTAAATTACTCATGATAGAAAATTACAATTAAAGTGATACCATGAGTGTTATGTAAACTAATTGGATTGGTTCCTGCTCCAGGAACGTCTGATGATCCTGGGTCAATTAATCCACCCAAGGTTATCAGTCTGGCTCTATTCTCTTATCTCTGGATATTCATAATCATCATACATGGGCTGACATCAACCGACGTCAGCCCGTCGCAAGGTACCATACGACGAGTAGACCGGAGGATCGACTTAAGAGCGAATCATTATCACTTCACGCAAATCCTCCCTTCTCTGGGTGCCTGTCTACCAGGCCACCCGCTGGCTCTCAACACGACTCTCGTGTATGCGTGCACGACTTATGGTTAGTACAAGCTGCTACACAGCGTTCAAGTTTTGGAAGGCTCTTTAACCTATGATTATCGACAGCTAAACAGCTGTCACGAATCGATAACCCGACGTTATTCAGTACAAGGAGTTAAACAACTCATGCCAATCCTGCAGAAGTCAAACGACTCCCCAGGGCTTACAGACTCTTGCCGCCAACCCCGCAGGAGTTAAACAACTCCCCAGGCTTTACAGGCGGCTGGGCGCATGCGCTATCCATCAGTAATCAAAATACTCGGGTTCAACAACCCAGCGCATGCCCCGCCAGCACATCATGGAGGCAGCATTCATATCGCTGCCTCATTCCGCCTGCAGGCCGGAATATTGGTCTACTCAAGGAGAAATAGTCAAGCCAGGACACCACAAAGTGTGCGTGTCCTCCATGATGCTTATCATCATAAATTACAATTAAAATCATAAAGTTATAATCATCAATACACTGGCATATAATTACATAAAGAAATCAAAGTTATGTTCATAATGGTCTCTGTAATATTATATTCAGACCAATATAAGAATCATAAGATTCCTAGGATATGCTGAAAAGTCTGGCCAGCGGTCCCTTAAAGTACCTTCACGTTGCTATATAAATAAAGAGAAAATAAATAAATCAAGATTGTAAAGGCTTAGGCTAGAACACTTAGCTTTCGCAGATCTCTCCGGCTGTTGCACAATAGAATTTCTCGCACTGATTCCAAGCACTTTATTTATCACAAATTACTTTTAAAAACACAAGAAACTTAGTGAAAGAAAATTTGAGCAAGTAGCAACTTGATTCTTACCATAGACAATATGTATTTCTTAGGTGCGTTCCGAAACACGCAAACATCGCGACATTTCGCGACAGTTTTTGAGAAAGGTCAGCTATAGTGATGCAAAGACGCTTTTTTTGTTCATTGTAACGGAGCTTCGATGTTGCGTTGCTTCATGACATACCTAGAAAAATTAAAAGTAATTTATGAAGTGAGTGAATAGTTTGTTTTGTTATTTGATGTTTTGATTTTTCAATTTTCACTTTATTTGTTGATCTACTACTACACTAGAGTGCATTTTTACCAAGGTCCAATTAAAAAGGCACTCAGGTACATAATTAATTAATAATAATACCATTCTTGTATTCTTATTAATTCCAATTAAAAACATACCTATACCTACACTTACATTCTGCAGTTTCTTTTTCGAGTGTGTCCCATCACTATTAAAAAAGGCGCGCGTCTTGCAACGCATGCGTTATTACTCGCTGACCTTGAACTAGCCAATCACAGTGCACTTGATGCCCTCCTCACCCCGCCAATTTGGCAAATTGAGATACTAGAGAAAGTTTTATGAAGCGGGGTCTATAGGGTTAAGTTGTCTGTCTCTTAGGTACGTACAGTTTTCTCTACCCAAAGGTTGCCTGGAAGACATCGATTTTTGTCGAATAAACCGCCTTTTGTCTAACATTTTTAATTTAAGGTTTCGACTGACTTTCTGTAAACAATCCTGTATTGTAAAGTGCAATAAATAATCATGCACTGTAAATTGTATTGCATGTATATTTGTATCATGTGATAAACGTGAACGTATTGTCAAGACTATCAACTCCTATATCCTAACCACCAACATAACTTTGTTGCATATCTAAAAACCAATCATTTTTGCGCGCCGACTGTATCGTTATCTGTACTGCACTGTACCGGATACGGGACCGCTGTTTTCGTTTTTCCTGCAAGTTCGTTAGTTCGAAGAGTGTAATTCATTCCGTAACTATCACAGTAAAGATATGGTTGGTAAGGTGTCCATTTCTTTTATAAAAAAACAGTTCACCGAATTCTTCAGTTCATAGAATTTTCATTTCATAGACAACTTTGGGTGGTATGGGGTCCACTTTTTTTATAGAAACATACTTCACCGGATTATTCAGTTCATAGAATTTTCATTTCATAGACAAATATGGTTGGTGTGGTGTCCACTTCTTTTATAGAAAAACACTTTACCCAATGTTTCAGTTCATAGAATTTTCATTTCATAGACAAATATGGTTGGTGTGGTGTCCACTTCTTTTATAGAAAAACACTTCACCGAATGTTTCAGTTCATAGAATTTTCATTTCATAGACAAATATGGTTGGAGTGGTATCCACTTCTTTTATAGAAAAACACTTCACCGAATGCTTCAGTTCATAGAATTTTAATTTCATAGAAAAAAAATCCTCGGAGGTCATACATTTTTCAGAAAATTGAAAATGTCAACCTATACATTCAGTTAGGTTAGGTTTGTGTTATATAAAATTCACAAATATTTTATGGTTTCAGAAAATAAACGCTTCGATGAAATGAAATTACTATGAAATGAAAATTCGGTGAAACGTTTCTCTATAAAACAAGTGTAAACTTTTTCAATTGTATAGCCCATAATTCCTGTGGCGCGGAGATAATCCCATTAGCGGGTTATACTCCCACACAAAGTCCGCCTCACTGGTAGTGTGTGCCAACCAGCCCTGGGGGCTTGTAATGGTTTCATCGTCATCATCATCTCAGCGTCAGGACGTCCACTGCTGAACATAGGCCTCCCCTTTGGACTTCCATATATACCGGTTGGAAGCGACCTGCATCCAGCGCCTTCCGGCGACCTTTACAAGGTCATCTGTCCATCTTGTAGGTGGACGTCCTACGTTGCGCTTGCTGGTCCGAGGTCTCCACTCGAGCACTTTTCGGCCCATCGGCCATCTGCTGTAATGGTTTAACACGCGACAAATAAGTGACAAAGCATCCGTCACGTTTTGTAAAAAATGTGACAGATGCTTCGTCACTTATTGATCACTAGCGACCCAACCCGGCTTCGCACAAGTGCAATGCTATATTAGGCATGTATTATACATTTATAACATTACTGCATGTTATCCTTCAAAATCGACACCCAACACTGGGAGGTTATGTCTGAAGATCGTGACCTTTGGAGGAAGACTGTGCGATGGTGTGGTTGCGTATGATGAAGCATAGTTTGCTTCTCTTTCTCACAAGCGCGACCTGAGACACCATCGTGCAGCTCTTCCCCCTTCATCGTCAGGCGCAACATTTATTTGTCAATTATGCGGCCGCGGCTGTCGCTCTCGTATCGGGCTATCCAGCCATCTTCGCAAGGCCGCCGTTTATTAGACGCTGCTTAACTCATCTGCTATAAATGTAAAAGGCTAAAGGAGGATACATTTATAAACATTCCTCGTGAATCATTTTATCTATTAAAAAAACCGCTTCAAAATCCGTCGCAGAGTTTTAAAGATAAGCATACATAGGGACAGACATCAGGAAGCGACTATAATACTATGTAGTGATTCGTTTCTTGCGTAGATACACACCTCAAAAAGAAAGAAGTACAAACACAGGTAACACTTAGCATTTCAATAGAGGTAAAAAATAGATCTTATCGCTAAAGAGCGATATCTTCCAGGCAGATGGGTAGCGCATTAATAACAAAATGAGATGAGTATAATGCCCGAAGAAAATATATCACACTAAACCGTTACTGTTGAATATCTTACTGTGGCCTAAAACACCACATGACTTCATAGAATGCTATATGAGACTCGCAAGCACACCAAAAAATAGAATTCAAGTTTCACGGAACTTTCAACGGCTGTATACCGGGTGTAACCAGTGACAGGAGCAATACAATAAAGCATCGATTTTACTCTTCAAACTGAACAGCGTTTGCTATATAGATCAACACGCAAAGAAAAATTAAATTGCGCTCATACGTTGTCCATAGTACCTTAAATATCGTAGATAGGATATTTAGCTGAAAGAAGACTTTATGTTATTTTTAAAAGTTGGTAATTCTGCATTGAAAGATTTTCTAATAATTACTTGCTTCGTCTGGGAATCGAACCGAGTTAAATGTGAAAAAAAAATCAGCCCCAATTTTATGATGCTAATCAAAATAAATTTTTTTCCTAAGTAACATATAGTATTTTAAAAGAAAGGAACAACGTAAAATGTTTGAGTCAAATTTCAACGAAGTCCCATAGTCTTGGGACAGTAGGTATTGGTGATCTAATGTTGTTACATATTGTATTAAAAGGGAGCTTCATATAAGTAATTGAAAACATTTCATATTTTTAAGACTACAATTTTTCTACTTTTCCTTTATTTCATCTTAGCCAGAGGATGTCTCTGTTTTTATATTTTTACTGAGATTATGAATTATTTTATTACTCATTAAATAAAATGTAGGTACTCATTCTAAAATGCAGTAATTCCAATACTATGACACAACGGAAAGGTTACTTTAGTCAGGTGTCTATTGACAGCTTATTTTTATTGTCGCAGATTTCGGATTTTATGCATTTTTTCTTATAATTATACATATGTGTTTACATACAGAAAGATAAATTCATTAAAAAAAAATTACGTATACACGAACCCGGGAAGTCATTTTTTTTAAACATGGCGTCCTTGCTCATGAACTGGTTAAACAGCAGATTTTTTTTTTTTTTGAGTGGTGTATTTTTTTATTGTTTTGCCTCCCACGGTCGGCCGTCGCCTACTCACCCGGCAAACCCTTCTTTCCCGTGCTCCGCAGTAATGACTATTTTTCAATCGCAGTATCTTTGAAACGTCCGTTGACAATCAACGTTTTAGTTTATGACTCCCGCAATGTTTGGCGAACACTCCATCTGCGAGTCCACGCGCGATGGATATTGATTGAGTTTCACTGCCATATTGTTGATGGTCCGTAGTTAAATGCAACTAAAATCGGGTGCAGAGTTATACACGGTGATCAATCCAAATGGGTCAGTAGGGAGAAAACGAAAACCATAAGAGATAGGGAAATCTCTTCTTAGGAACCATGGCGGCGATAAAGGGTATATGAAAAAAAAACAATACAAAAATACGTGGCGACCACGTATAGAAAAACGCGGCATGGGTTCTGCCCCCGACTAGATGGACGGATGACCTCGTGAGGGTAGCGGGGAATCAATGGATGCGGTCTGCACGGGATCGCACTTTGTGCCGAGTCATGGGGGAGGCGAGTCATGGGAAGTCTGTGGCTGATAGATAGATATGACAAAAATAGCAAAGTTATCTCCGTTTTAATATAAACTACACTGTGACAAATCCTGGACGCCGTACGAGGGCGCTGACTCCTGGTGGGCGTTTATTTAACCAGCCCATCTAGCACAACTATGCTTCGATACTCTTAGCGCATAGCGCTACCCGTCACTTTCCCACATTACTGCACATAAAGAGACAGATAATTATCTGACTCGAGAAATAGTCGCGTGAGCATAGCATGACAGGTTATGCTAGAGGTGGTTTAGGGCGAATGTCTCGCCCAGGGCGTCGCCATGTCTAAGGTCATCTCAAAGTATTTTTTATTTTCTCGTACTAGAAGTGAAAAGCACTGTTCCGAACGTGACTAAATGCCATTGTGATACTCAGAATATATTTGTCCTCGCTCGCTTCGCTCGCTCGTCGAAATAATCACTTCGTGTCACATAGCTTACTTTAGCCCCTTGTTAAACAATCTACTATTACTACACATACACGTAAAATTTACTTTATCCCAGTCCCATCCCATTTTAAAGCATAACTTTAAGCAAAAATTTCTGTAAGCTTAAGGCTGGCTTGAACCGCATTATGAAACCTAATAAACCTTTTTTCATTAAAACGGGACGCTCTGAGGATATAATAGAGCCTTCCGCGTGAGGAGACGTGTTAAAAAATTAACCAACTTCACGTGTGGAGCAGGTCGCACGGTCACTAGGTATGGGATACTTATATCGATAAATTTATATATTTCTTTTTTGAGCCTAAACAGACTGATGGTATTTGAACTGAAAACAAGTGAAAAAGTTGCAATATTGTTGCAGTTGGCGTAACCTGCGTCCAAACTTCAAACCGACCACAGTTTGCTCGTGCAGTCGGACCAACTGCATCAGAACTGTCCTCAAACAGCAATTTTGCAGCAGGGTTGCGTTCAAATTTTGTCCGTATGTTTCGGCCCTTTCGCCTAAAGAAGTTTCGTGAAATGCTTCATTTCAAGGTATTTTCTTTACGTCGGCAATATTTTCCCCTGTATGGTTAGCATATCTTGCCAAGATTCCGCGACTCAGCATCACGTGTCATGCTCGCACGATATTGATAAGAAAGTGACAGGTAGTACCTATTGATGGCGCAATAATAATTTAAGTCGCGTGTTGCTGGACGCATAAATTTATTACAAAATTCTCACTCAAAATTATTATAAATAATACAGTTACAGCGCTCTTCTGAGAATTCTCATTTAATAGTCAAGTCGAGCTTTACCACAATATTTACACCCCAGGCCAAAAGTATGGAAACAAGCTTATATTACTATACAAACCTGTGATTTCCTTACGGAACAAATTACAAAATCACAATATATAAATGATTATAAACATTTTAAAAGTCAATAACGCAAATTCTGCTTATGAAAATTGCTTGACATCGACTTTCATTTTCCCCTCCCTATTAGTTCATTGTCTAGGCACCTAATTACATTAGTCCCAGTGAATCGAGTTGGGTGCGGAGTGTACAACGTTATACAATATTATAATGTATGCCTTCTTCATACAATATCTTCTTTGAAGCGAAACGACTGGTTAATTAAGAGTATGTCAATTTTGATGAGTGTTTTATGTGACCTTTATGTTGTATTGACAGTTATCACAAGATGTAAAGGTTATTAGCCTATGAAGAATAAACAATTAAGACAAAATGTAGTTCTAGGTGGTTCTAGTCATTATTTTATGCCTTATTATAACAAAACGGCGTTCCAAAAGTGTGTTTAGTAACCTCGACGTTTCGAACGTGATATTACGTTCATGGTCTTGTAAGCTTCAAGCCGAAAACTGGCGAGAAACTGCTCAGGATCGGGACAAGTGGCGTGCTCTCGTTTCGGAGGCTAAGATCCTGTTTGGGTCACTGAGCCAACATTTTTAAAAAGAGAACAAACTTTAAGATCATGATCATGATAGCCATATTAATTATTACGGGTTAAAAACAAAAAAGTATAGAGTGCCGATAATAAAGTCTGAATCTTTACAATGGCGCTAAGGTGCTACCCTAAGGCATGTAGAAGCACCTGGTTGAAAAATTCAATGGCTCTTGCTTCAGGTTCAGTGGTCCAATAGGTAGGACGCCCGTGTTGGCCCGGAAAGCCGTTGGAGATGTAGTTTCGAACACTGCCTGAATCGTTAAATTTTTCAATTTTTCGCTTCATTGTAAACATTAGGTATAGAGAGGTATTTAAATAATATTTTGCGTATGCGCAAGTTTTGCGTATGCCAAATGAAATAGAAATGTATTTACGATCACTAGCTTACGTTACTTATACAAATAATATTTCTTTCTCAAGTACTTAAGTGAATATTTGTTTTTCTTTTTGAGAAATAAAGATCTTTAAAACTATCGATATCGTGAGACATCTTTAATAATTATAAAAACGGTTTAAACTCACGTAAAATTTGTCAGGAACGGCCCGACATGTTTCGAACTCATTTGAAGCTCTTAATCAGGGTAGCTATCCGTGCTGCTACGCGACTCGCGACCTAGTGACAGTCATGTTGGGCCGTTCCTGACAAATTTTACGGGAGTTTAAACCGTTTTTAGGGTTCCGTAGCCAAATGGCAAAAAACGGAACCCTTATAGATTCGTCATGTCTGTCTGTCTGTCCGTCTGTCCATCCGTATGTCACTGCCATTTTTTTCCGAAACCATAAGAGCCACACTGTTGAAACTTGGTAGGTAGATGTATTCTGTGAACCGCATTAAGATTTTGATGCAAAAATAAAAAAATAATAATAAATATTGGGGGCTCCCCATACTTAGAACTGAAACTTAAATTTTTTTTTTCATCAAACACATACGTGTGGGGTATCTATGGATAGGTCTTTAAAAATGATATCGAGGTTTCTAAAACATTTTTTTTCTAAACCGAATAGTTTGCGTGACAGACGCTTCCAAAGTGGAAAAAAGTTGGTCCCCCCCCCTCTAACTTCTAAAATAAGAAAATGAAAAATCTAAAAAAAACATATGATGTACATTACTATAAAAACTACCAACGAAAATTGTTTTGAACGAGATCTAGTTAGTAGTTTTTTTTTAATACCTATTAATACCTAACTTTGCAATTAATTTATATGGGGCGCTATACATACCAGGTGCAAACTTAACTTAACCACTTAGGGATGGAAAGTGTTTGTACGGAACCCTCGGTGCGCGAGTCCGACTCGCACTTGGCCGGTTTTTATTATAATTATTAGGTATTTAAATATATTCGAAACGGGTTCACTCATTCACTCACATCGTAGAAGTCGAATATCGGTCGACTTGTAAAAAACCGGCCAAGTGCGAGTCGGACTCGCGCACCGAGGGTTCCGTACAAACACTTTCCATCCCTAAGTGTTTAAGTTAAGTTTGCACCTGGTATGTATAGCGCCCCATATAAATTAGGTGCAAACTTGCAAAGTTAGGTATTAAAAAAAAACTACTTACTAGATCTCGTTCAAAACAATTTTCGTTGGTAGTTTTTATAGTAATGTACATCATATGTTTTTTTTAGATTTTTCATTTTCTTATTTTAGAAGTTAGAGGGGGGGGGACCAACTTTTTTCCACTTTGGAAGCGTCTGTCACGCAAACTATTCGGTTTAGAAAAAAAATGTTTTAGAAACCTCGATATCATTTTTGAAGACCTATCCATAGATACCCCACACGTATGTGTTTGATGAAAAAAAAAATTTTGAGTTTCAGTTCTAAGTATGGGGAGCCCCCAATATTTATTATTATTTTTTTATTTTTGCATCAAAATCTTAATGCGGTTCACAGAATACATCTACCTACCAAGTTTCAACAGTATAGCTCTTATAGTTTCGGAAAAAAATGGCTGTGACATACGGACGGACAGACGGACAGACGGACAGACAGACAGACAGACAGACATGACGAATCTATAAGGGTTCCGTTTTTTGCCATTTGGCTACGGAACCCTAAAAAGTATAGGGAGGATACTTATCGATATTCATTAAACCTAAATATTAAATGTGCCATTAGCAGTAATTCTCTAGCTGTTGAGTTGTTTTGTTCATACCATCATTCATTCTGCCCCTACTGCGTCCAATACATTCTCCAAGTAACATAAATTTAACTTAACACGTCCTAACCGCAGACTTAACAAAACTACAGCAGGCTAGACATGTGCCAGCCGTTTTTCAATAAGTGTGGAACTAAAACTGAACTTTACTACAAAATTTGGACTTTTTGGCTTTCAACACTCGCTGAGATCTTGTCATTTGTTCCAATTTAAGCTGAATATCTTGGAAAATTCTTGGAAGTTCTTAGCTATATCTGACGGGTGCCGGATATAGCTAAGAACCATCTCGACGGACATGTCTTTCGATAAAAAAAACGCACTCAAATTGGTCCATCCAGCCACGATGCCACAGACAGACTTATAACACCCTTCTTTTATCATCGGAGACTCAATGCATACAATTACTTCCTGTTTATTATCATGTGAAGGTAAATAAGTTGTGTTTGTCAATAAAAAAAAACACGTTTGTGAACTACTGTATTTAAAGCAGTTCAGGTAATTCTGTATTTTATTTTGGAACTTTAATACAACTGCTTAACATTATATAGCCTATTCCCGAATGCCCGGCTCTTTTGAAGTGTGACTAAGACGGCGATAATTTGAATATTCAAATATATTTTCTATTAACCCCGACAATCTGTGTGTCTGTCTGTGAAATCGTGACTCCCAAACGGATCGACCAATTTTATTGCAGTTTGTTTAAAATCGAGAGACGTGTTCATCGAGATGGTTCTTAGCTATGTCTGGTGGAAATAGGACCAGTAGTTTCCAAGATTTGCAGCTTTAATTTGGAACAAGTGACAAGATATCAGGCAATATTGAAGCTAAGAAGTCCTTGTAGATATGTTCAGTTTTACGAGATTTTCTATATCACTCATTGAATGAGGGTCTCATGATGACCAGCTACTTGAATCGCGAGTGTTTTTTTTAATTTTGATGACCCTGACAGCCCTCTTTTTTTTCACGATTGTGAACTAAGTACGGCTTAATCCAAGGATTTCCTACTGTCAATCTTTCTTCGCTACCTCCTAACTTACTGCCTGTGGAACTTTAGCTAACTTAATACTAACTTCGTACATGTTTAATGCAACCTGTTTTTATGTGTCGATAATACTTGCCCGATAAATTCTTCGATGAATATCTTCGAAGAATATTATAAGAAAGAAATTTCTTTGAAGGAATCGAAACGTGCAGATTATATAGCCATTTTTGTTGTAAAAATAAGCCTCATCTTTGCTTCGCCTCAGTCGGGTAAAAATTGGTCGCTATTCAACTATGTCACACTAACTTGTGAATCTTTTGTAGCTTAATTCAATCCATTTCCAGACATTTTTTTCGTTTCTTGAATAGCGAGGTCAAATAAAAGTAATTGGGATTCTCGATTCCAGTCTGCGAAAAAAAGGATATTTTAGCAATTTTAAGAAATAGCTACCGACCGATTTTGGAATATCAATGGCTTTTTGAAGCCCTTTAGCAGACGCACATTTTGACAGCCCATCCGCGTACCTCTCATATCTGCGAAACTGCAGGCAAATGTTACAATTTTATAAATTGGAGATTCGATCAGGAAAACAAAGGGAAAACATAAACATTATCAATGGCCTGCCTACCTTACCTACTACTATGTTAAACCTACTTTTCCTACATCTTTCCCCGGGACTTAAACTATCCTATCTGTGTACCAAATCTTATATCAAATCTTTTCAGCCGTAATGTGTGATTCCGTAACAAAAATCCAAAGATCTTCATTTTCCTCATTTTTAATAACTATTAGAAAGTACTATATGTTTACATAGAGGCGAAAAAATTAATGCTTTGAGCGGGATTTGAACATGGGTTTCCGGGCCAGACGGGTGCATTACCAATTATGCTATCAAAGTTACTTGCCAAAGCATCGAATTTTTCAACCAGTTTCTTCATTTCTACATGCTTTAGGGCGGCAATAACCGTTGCTAGGTTGTGTTATGTAGTGTGTAATCTCATCATCATTATTAATATGTAATACGAAAAGTAATATAATACTACCTTGCGGAACGCCAGATTACTTCTTCTTGTCGTATGAACGTTTACAATGATACCATTTCCTTATTTATGATTCGGTTTTCCGTTTCCTGGTAGTAGATTTTCACTAAAAGCCTGTAGGGCTACGTAGTGCTATACAGCGTGATCTCTAGTCAGTAACAATTCGAACAAGAGTGGTCCAAAAATACTACCTTGGGGAACTCCAAATTTGTTCAGATCATTATGATCATCATCATAATCATCATCATTGCCTTGGCCCGATCCCATTTATTTGGGGTCGGCTCAGTATTTTTTGTTTCTCCATTCTTCCCTCTCGTCGTTTACTTCCTTCTTATTTAAATCATCTTACACACAATCGATCTATCTTTTCTTTGGTCTTCCTCTTCTTCTATATCCGTCCATATTCATGCTTAACGCTTTTCTGGCTACGTGGCCTTCCTCTCTTTGCATCATCGTCATATAATATGGTCGTTCAAAATGTATAACAGAATTAGCTTTTCCTCGCGACGTTGTACGCATCGAAGGACGATAGTGCTCTTACAAAGCTTTAGGTCTTGTTCAGCCCTCTTATAAGTGAATATTCTTCTAAATTGTAGCTTACGCATGTCCTATTCTGATATCTACAAGTTAACAATATTACTGAATCGTTTTATGGTAATTAGTTACGTAGTATTTGTGTTTAAGTGGAACGTACATTCATAATCCCTCACGTTTAATGACCAAGCGAAGCGTCTCGATTTCAGCTTGGCCCTAATTTCCATCGTGTTTGGATGTTAGATGGACATCCGGCTGTTCTCGACCAGGTGTCTCATTTGTCAACCGATTGTCATGAAATTTTGTTATGAAGATTTGATAAGTATATTGAGTTTATGAAATATGTAATATCTCTGTTTTTTAATGTGGGTACACCACAATTTTTATTTAAACCATTAATACAAAGATCAAAGCTCAAAGACAAATTGAAAATACATATGGACATAGAGGTCGCTAAGGTGTAAAAACCTTTTAAATAAACAATGCAAAGATCGACACACAAGCATAAGCAAAAATTCGTCAGGTCTACCTGGAGCTAGGGTAGCGAAGTGGTTAACGCACTGGACCGGTAATCCAGAGGTACCGGGTTCGATTCCTCTTCCACCAGGTAGCTCCTTTTTCAATTTGTCTTTAAGCTTTGATCTTTGTAATAAAATGGTTTAGGTATATTGAAGGTTGTCGCTTCAGTATTTCGAAATCTTTCAAAATGGCGAAGATATGGGATTTGAAACGTATTTTTTAGGGTTCCGTAACCAAAGGGTAAAAACGGGACCCTATTACTGAGACTTCGCTGTCCGTCCGTCCGTCCGTCCGTCCGTCTTTCACCAGGCTGTATCTCAAGAACGGTGATCTAGACTGTTGAAATTTTCACAGATGAGGTATGATTTATATTACCGCTATAACAAAAAATATTAAAAATAAAATTAAATAAATATTTAAGGGGGGCTCCCATACAACAAACTAACAGATAATGGTACGGAACCCTTCGTGCGCGAGTCCCACTCACACTTGGTGTATTTTTTTTTATATGTCCTTCCGGACACACCACAGATCACCTTGTCTGTGGGACACACTAACGGGTGCATATTGGTTCACATAGAATTTATCCTCCCATTTTTTCTGCTACTACCGATTTGTAGTCATAATCAACAACAAATACTAAAAATAAAATAAAATAAATATTTAAGGGGGGCTCCCATACAACAAAATTGTTATAGATTATGGTACGGAACCCTTCATGCGCGAGTCGGACTCGCACTTGCCCAATTTTTTTTAGCAATTTCGAAAAAAACTCGCAGGGTCTACAGATCACAGCCTTGTAATATTATACAGCTGAACTTCCTTAATCGTGATGTGGTTCCCCATTTCCTGGTAGTAGATTCTCACTAAAATCCTATAGTGCTTGGTTGTGGTACGTCGCGTTCTCGATTCGTTATCGCATACATCTCGAGCGCGGCAAATTAAGCCGCTGCAACAAGCAAGCGCATATCTAGCTGCACGTCACACATAAATATGGCGGCTGGTATAGTGCAGCCAGGAGCGGAAATTGGGAATTAATGGGTAAGAAAGAGACAGATAAAGATGCCGATTCGGAACCAGGGCCAAAGAATATATGTACTAACGTAAAAAGAAACGACAGCGACACTTGTGTGCAGGAACAAAACTCGCGGCTATGTGTGCGTGTCGAGGGGCGAGCGCGGGCGATTGCGGGACGCGCGCGGGGGTGAAGGGCATTCACGTGAATGACTCGTCGAAGGATTCGGCATTACAAGGTCACCGACGCCCGAGTTACACCGATAGGCCGCTGTCGCGCCAGTGCCAGGGCGCCAGGGCTGTCATTTTTGCAGGCTGTTGTTAAACCAACGACGTACCGGAGCGTGTTGTCCATTAATTGAAATCAATAAACAAGCATGATGATGACGATTTATTGTTTAAGGTAGTTACACAGCATTACAGTAATAAAACCAAGGCATAGTGGCCTACAAAAATACACATAAGTAAACAAGACTTAAAACTAGTTCGATTTAGGCTACATAGCAAAAGTGAGCTGCTAGTTTGTAGAACTGGAAAAAAGACCTTTGATGCTGTTCCTTTGTTGTATTCTTGAATGACGTTCTACTAAAAGAAGCACTCCATATGGAATCGAGAGGATGTGTATATAATGTTTTTTAGACTAAATTAATAATTATCAAACACTAACATCACTACATAGTATAAAATAAATTCGCTTCCTGCTGTGTGTCGGTCTATCTGTCTCTATATACCTATTCTTAGATCTTTAAAACTACGCAACTGATTTTGAGGCGATTATTTTAAATAGATAGAGAGATTCAAGAGGAAGGTTTATGTTGGAATACGCAGGGTATAGAGCCTAGAAGAGTATATTTAAGGATTTTGGTAAAAATAAATTAGAAAAGTTGTTGACGGTTAAAATGTATAAGTATTCGAAAGTGTAACAGTAAGTTTAAATATATATAATATAATATAACAGTAAAAAAAACTTAATTATTAAAGAGTCTAGACACAACTAAGGTTAGCATCTACAACAGTTTTCATGCATTACACCCGTGCGAAGCCGGGGCGGGTCGCTAGTAGCTTATAAGTTTTATGTAATTAACAATATAATATTATTATATTGTTAATTAGTTTTATGTAATTAGTAGATGCTAACCTTAGTTGTGTCTAGACTCTTTAATAATTAAGTTATGTACATGGTCTATACACTGAGAAAAAAGTGATTTAATCAAGTCGACTTTTTGCTTGATTAGAAAAAATATGATTGAATTAATTATTTAATTGATCATATACACAAGGTATACTTTGTAACTACAACAAAGTTAAATTGATCGAAAGGTTTAATTATGTAACAATGTTTCATTTGATCAACTTCTTAATTGACTTTTAATTTAATCATTTACTTTACTCATCGAAACATGGAGTTATTTGAATCTAGTAAGTCAGTTTATTAACGGTATCATTGAAGTTAATCACACGAATTAACTTGAATCATTCATTCAATTAAAAGCAATTAATTGCATCAAACATAAAAGAGATTGAATTAAATAATCAACTTATTTCAATTAATCATGTGCTTAATTAAATAAAACAATGTACTTGACTAAAGTTATCAAGTTAATTATTGAACTTAATCACACGAATCAAGTAAAATCATAAATTCAATTAAATGCAATTAATTACATCAAACAGGCAGAAGATTAAATTAAATAATCAACTTATTTCAATTAAGCAATGTATTTGACTAAAATTATTAAGTCAATTATGAAATTGTTTGAATCTATTAAGTCAGTTTATTAATGGTATCATTGAACTTAAACACACGAATTAAGTCAAAACATTAATTCAATTAAAAGCAATTAATTGCATCAAACATAAACGAGATTGAATTAAATAATCAACTTATTTCAACTAATCATGCGCTTAATAAAATTAAACAATGTATTTGACTAAAATTATCAAGTTAATTCTTAAACTTAGTCTCACGAATCAAGTAAAATCATTAAATCAATTAAAAACAATTAATTACATCAAACAGACAGGAGATTAAGTTAAATAATCAACTTATTTCAATTATTCTTGCGCTTAATTAAATTAAACAATGCATTTGACTTAAATTATCAAGTTAATTATTGAACATAATCACACGAATTCGGTTTTATTTTTTGTTAAAAAGTTTAGGTACTTATTTCACACTTCTTACTTAATCTTTACATTCTTTACGTAAAAGTACATTTCTTGTCGATTCAAACAAGTCCAAACACACGGTTATGATACGTTATTTTATTACAGAAATCCGGTGCCTAATACCGGCTTCTTCATCAGTTGGTACCATTTTTATCGAGCACTTAAAATAAAATAAATAAATATCGGACAACTTAACACAAATCAATCTAGCCCCAAATTAAGCTCAAGAAGGCATGTGTTATGAGTAGGTACTAGACGACGATATATATGTATAATAAAAACAAGTAGATTTTATAGATTAACATCCATGACCCAGGAATAAATATTCGAGTTCATCACACAAATCAAGCATTTTGTCTATCACACCCTTTATTGTACTTGCATTTTGAGATGTGTACCATTTGTCACTAAAAACCATTGTGACCATGATGCAATGTACATTTTGACACTGGGGCATTATGACGTTCATACTTTTTGTCACATAGACAGCCAGTCCATCTGGACATTTTGCCCCTGCACATTCCAACAGTTAATCATTTTTACAAGCTTTTATTTACTTTCACCTAGTGACCGACCGAAACATTATTTTTTGCCGAAACCGAAACCAAAGGTTCGGCTCTGATTATAGTTTCGGCCGAAACCGAAACCGAACCTTTTATAAACGCGATTAAAACGTTTGATAAAATATCAGTGTGCCGTTTTTTTCCAGATATATGCATAATGAACCATCGCGCTGGCCTAATATTACAGGGTTCTAGGTTTTGTTTTAATAGTTAAATATAGTGACTAGGCTGTTTTGTTTCATATTTCCAAAATTTGGATTTTTATGTGACCACACGCACCTTGAACGCACTAACCCAAAAGGCCGCTGTGGCAAAATTCAGCTCAATTGAACATTATATTCAGGTGGCATAGCAACAGAAATGCGTTAATTCTTGAGCATTATTCAAATACGGAGTTCAACTTTCGTGGGATTTTAAATATGAAAACAAACACTTGTTACATGTAAAAAGAAAAATCATACGAGAAATTTAGCTTTAAGTAAAGTTTCTGCTAATGAATTTCTAGAAATGAACAGAAAGAAACGCAAGATATTTTTTTTTGTAAAAAATATCATAAGAAACATGGTTCCGCTTACATGAGAACTTTAAAAGCTAGGTAAACATTAATTATAGAAATAACGAGTTAATTCGTGCTTAGCAAGCATTGAGTTAAGTTGAAAGTAAAAGTAAAAGTACCGTTTTTAATGTGGGTAAAATAACACCGCACTTAATCAAATTGCCATATAGTACGTCGGTCGTCTTAAGACGTTGGGCCGGCAATCCAAATATAACGATTTGGACCACTTATGAGAGCAATTTTTTTTTGTGTGTTGATCTTTGTGTCTATAAGAGCAATTTTCCCAAATAGTGACGTTATTAACCCTAATAGTGACACTGGGCCTAAACTAAACTACTCTAAATAGTAAAAATGTTACGTTAACTGTAATACTGAGGCAGCGAGTGCACCCGCCGTCAGCCGACGCGACTTGAAAGCACGATATAATAAGTTTCGGCGCGGCCGAAAGGTTCGGCTGTTTTTTGGCCGAAACCGAACCTTTGGCCGAAACATGATTTTTAGGCCGAAACTGGCCGAAACTGAAACCGAAACCGAAACTTCGGTCGGACACTACTTTATTTATTCCTAAGGCCACCTTCAACTTAACTCAATCCTTGCCAAGCGCCAGCTTCTAAAGTTCTCATCATGTAAGCGGAACCGTTTTTCTTATTAGAAATAAATGTATTTAAACCGAGAAATAAATATTAAAAAATAAATTGTGACTTTTCCAATGCGCTTGCGGTCAAGTCACTAAAATAAAATATATTTTTGTTCCAAATTTAAAGAAATTTTGAGGACGTTTAGAAGTTCCGCAACTTAACAACTTTTTCAAAAAATCATAAAATTCGTAATATTTCTCAAGTACTGATTGTATCTTTTTTACGCTGTTGCTGTTAATCATAAAAACCTCTTCCTGGACAAAAAAGTTTTAGTCGTAGAAAAGTTTAGCTATAATTTATTTATTTTACTGTTACATATCTTCCTTTCTTCATGCTCTTAGCAGATGTTGACATATAATCGCAAGTTTTTTTTTGTTATAGTGTGTGTATATAAGTTTCTAGAAATTCATTAGTAAAAGTTTTACTTAAGGCTAAATTTCTTGTGAGTTATTTCTTTAGTTTTTGTTTTAATATTTAATATACCACGAAGGGTGAAATCCGTATTTGAATAATGTTCAAGAATTAACGCATTTCTTTTAAATTTAACACTGTTACGCAACCTCAATCAGGCTCTCATACATGTAAAAGTGCCCTTGTTTCATTATTTCAATTCATTATTTCAATATAATGTTCAATTAAGCTGAAATTTGGCACAGAGCGGCTTTTTGGGTAAGTGCGTTCTTTGTGCGTGCGGTTACATAAAAATCAAAATTTTGGAAATATGAAACACCTTAGTCACTATATAAGAAAAGCGAAACCTAGAACCCTGTAATATTAGGCCAGTGAGATGTTTCATTATGCATATATCTGAAAAAAAACGGCTCACTGATATTTTATCCAACGTTTTAATCGCCTTTATAAAAGGTTCGGTTTCGGTTTCGGCCGAAACTATAATCAAAGCCGAACCTTCGGTTTCGGTTTCGGCAAAAAATCATGTTTCGGTCGGTCACTAAAATAAAGCAATCGTATCGAGTTTGGGCTCTTAAGAATCGTCTTGGTGAGCAATTGATGGATGTTTCAAAAAAGTACAGTCAAACATAAAAGCTTATCATAAAAATGAAATTTTTGACAGAAACTTATTTCACGTTGACTACTCCCGGAATGGTCCGCAGCGGAGCCCCCTTTCGTTGTATCGGAGCCGGAGCACCCTTAAATATTTATTTTATTACATTTTTTAGGATTTGTTGTTATAGGGGCAACAGAAATACATTGAAAATTTCAACTGTCTAGCTATCACGGTTGATGAGATACAGCCTCGTGACAGACGGATAGACGGACAGACAGACAGACAGGCAGCGAAGTCTTAGTAATAGGGTACCGTTGCACCGTGGGCACTCTTTGGGTACGGAACCCTAAAAACTAACTTTATATTTTGATTTGTTCTTTGTCAAAAAATAAGAAAAAGTTGATTGGCCCTAAATCATTCATTTAATTAAAAGCAATTAATTAAATCAAACAAACATGAGATTTAAATAAATAATCAACTTATTTTAATCAAACAATGTATTTGACTAAAATTATCAAGTCCATAATGAAATTGTTTGAATCTATTAAGTACAGTTTATTAATGGTACCATTGAACCTAATCACATGTATTAAGTTAAGTCATTAATTCAATCAAAAGTAATTAATTACATCAAACAGAAAATATTATTAAATAAAATAATCTACTTATTTCAATTCATCTTGTGCTTAATCAAATTAAACAATTTTTTGACTAATGTTAGGAAATCAACTTGACGGATTTAATCCACAAATCTAATTTTGCGCGTGGAATAGGCGTCAGTGTTAATGTAACTGTACGGATAATCATTAGTTCCATTTTTGGCCACATGCAAAAATAACTTTGTCCAGCAGCAGCGCAAAGCGCATAAACTCGTTGAAACACGTTCACAATTTCACATTCACTTCACTTCGCTGTCGCGCGCTTTGGTTATCACGTTTCGCTAATTGAAAATTAAATAAATAAGTAAAGAAAAAGTAGATTTATTTCATATATTTGGCAGAGTGTATTTCCGGGCAATTGTTAGATAGTAACTATTAGCTGTGCTGTTGAAAATACTTACTATTGGTGTGAACTGTGAAAGAAACAAACATGGATGAGGTAGACGATTTGCTCAACGTGTGGGATTTACCAGAACTTGTGCCTATATTTAAGGGTGAGTACACTTATTAATCATACTATACGTATGTACATTAACGCGAAATACAATGAAATTCGGAAGTAAACCTGAATAGTTTAAAAGGCTCTGAACGTTTTTTTGCATCGTAATTGATGTTTTTGCATCTAGGTACATTAAGTGTTAATGCAATGCTAGGACCGGATCTTGAGACTACTTTAAAAGGATTTCTAGAAATTGCAGCGGTTCGGGTTCGCAAAAAAATTTACGGCGTGGCCGCGTGGTCAAAATGGCGACCGGTATTTTACACTTTTGCAACCGAGATCCCGCCTGGTAGGCACTCGTAATCTTTTAGGGCTCTGTCGGTTTATGAGTAAAGTCTAGATTGTTCGTCTGGTAGTGAAAGTGTTCCATAAATTTATTTATTAAGTATTTGGTCAGTTTGGTTGTTCAACGCAGTGTATTGTGCAGTGAACCAACGAACTCAGTATAGTATAACTCACTACGAGCAGACTCGACATTGGGCGAAATCATATCTGATGAAAGCCATATTTTACATTTAGATAAGAAATGGGTCTAGTTACTTTGTGTGTGTGTGTGACTCTAGAATCTCCATAATTTGACAATTCTGAAAGGAAATGTATCCACATGGCTTGTATAGTATCCCTGTGTATTTGAGGTGTGCGTGCAATAAAGAGGATTTGTATTGTACAGTAGGTACAGGGGTAGTGTAAATGAAGCATGTGCTAACAGATTAAACAACTCGTCGTTAGGTAGGACAGTTTTAAACAAGCAGTGTTCATAATCAATGTCATATTTTTTTATTGCAGAAAACCAAATAAACATCCACGCTTTGGCAGCACTTGGTAGTGACGATGTGAAAGAATTGATACCCCAAGTTGGCCCCAGGGCCCTTTTTGTAAGGACCTGGAATGTATGGAAGAACAACTTTAACTTGCCTAGTTGCAATGTTTCTTTAAGTGTGAGTGAATTCTTTTGCTGTTTTTTTTTATCTTGACCGTTATCACACTAATATTATAAAGGCGAAAGTTTGTGAGTGTGTGTGTATGTTTGTTACTTCTTCAAGCTCAAACGGGTTGGTATGGCGGTGGCTGATACCCTGGATTAACACACATAGGCTACTTTTTAACCGCGGGTAACACTGCGGGGCGCATCTAGTCTTTAATATTTACATAGTTTTACACCACAAGTTTTAAGTACCTACAGAAAGCAACTTATTTTTTACAAGCTTTTATTTAACTTTAAATGCATCTTGTATGTACGGTCATGTATGTTTGTTCGGGTGGAATCTCAACTGAATTTTGATTTTAAAGCAGATATATCTTCCACCGATTGAGCTGACATTTTACATACTTATTTAACTTGGATGACAATACAATAATATGGTACCATGGGGCTGGTCCGATGATGGAGCCGGAAGGTAGCCCTAGGAACTCCGTAATAGTAATCCAATAGTTTGGGCTCTTTAGAATTGTCTCAGGAGCAAATTGATGGAAGAAAAGTCCAGTCAGCTTTAAAAGCTTTTCACTAAAATTAAATTTTTGACAAACTTTTTTAATTTCTTATATTGTAAATTGTTTTTTGCAATGTCTGTGAGCCTCAGTCCTCTTCACATCAGGTATAAAAACGTATAATATTTGGTTTGTTTTAGGATATACAAGTTTTGCCGCTTAATGATGAATCGGAAGCAATGCCATCACAAACATCACAGCCGAAAACAATAACATTTGCATTAGTAGAAGAATGCAATGATAATGTAAGTTTTAACATTGTAATTTTTTTGTTTTCTTGGTAGAGTATAATGCCCCGATTAGGGTTCCATACCCAAAGGGTAAAAACGGGACCCTATAACTAAGAGATTTCTGTTGCCGCTATAACAACAAATACTAAAAACAGAATAAATTAATGTTTTAAGTGGGGCTCCCATACAACAAACGTGATTGTCTGTCTGTCAAAGCTCACTGTTGTAATTTTTCCAGATGATTTATTTCTGTTGCCACTATAACAAAAAATACTAAAAACAGAATAAAATACATATTTGAGTGGGGCTCCCATACAACGTGATTTTTAGGGTATAATTTGTGCGGAACCCTCGGTGCGCGAGTCCGATTCGCACTTGGCCGGTTTCAATTTTTTTTCAGTAGTTGTAATTTACTTATCCCTCCAGTTGCTAATTACTCTACCATTATGTAACCTAAAAAGAAATTTTAATTTCAGACACGTACCACTCCGTACACGGTGGTCAGACCAGATACCTGAGGAGCTGGACATATCTGTCAGTGCTGCACTCCACCAAGCAACGGAACGTAACCGATGGAGACAACTAGTTGACGGAATCAGAAGGAGTCACGATCCTCAGCAGTGAGGGAACGAAGAGAGAGAGAGAGAGACCACTCCTAAGGTGATCCAAGATGACTTAAATAAGACAGAGAGTGCAGACAAATACATACAAAATGTAAGTATTTAATTAACACCTTTTGTATATTTCATGGTATCCTCTTCTTTCATCGACAAACGTTACATCGAATGCTTCATGTCATCGACAATTTTTTCCCTTGAAGCATTGAAGTCATAAATTTTTAATAAATCTTGAAAATGTCATCCTATAGATTGGGTTAGGTTAGGTTTGTTTTATAACAATCCAAAATATTTAAAGTTTTCTGAGAAAAATGCTTTCGATGAAATGATACGTGAAATATATATATTTGGACCAGAATCTTTCAATTTTGACAACGCTTTAGCATTGATTTAGCTAAATAATGACACAAAGGTAAATTAAGAAAGAAAAATTAAATGCGATCTACTACAATCGAAGCGGGGTTTGAACCCGCGACCTCTGCGTTTCCGGCGCATTGCTCTTCCAACTGAGCTATCCGATCGCTACGTCAATCACACCAAATCTTTCATCCCTTAATTCTTTACGCTACTGGAGCACCCTCTGGCATTCAATTTTTCTTTCTTAATTTACCTTTGTGTCATTATTTATAAAAATAAAAATGTGGTATTGCCACATAAAAAATATGAATCGATAAAAAAATTCTATACAAATATTGATTTAGCTGTCATTTATTGCTTCTTTAAATAAACATTATTTTAGAGTTTTAAATGATTAATAAGATATTTTTAAAAGTTGGTTAACAAATATTTTCTTTGTATAAATGATAGACCACCAAACTCATGTCTGTATGGTCGGTTTATTCTCCTTTATTGAGATTTATATTTTTCTTTGTCAGAAACGGATGAAGAAAAAAGGAATCTCGCAGCAATTTTGAGTTAACCGGAACTGATAAACTCCAGTGTCATCGTATCGAAAGTTGCTACAACTTCTGCCTGTAATAAGGACCCTCAACCTGCCAAGAAGAGAAAAGTTAAAGAAACAAAATGGAAGCCAACAAAAGCTGAGTACCGGGAATCTTTCATTTATATTTTTTTTTCTTGAAAACCTTTACTCTGTAAACTTTCAATTAACAAAGGGCCCCGCTGGCACAGAATCATTTTTTTTCCATTAATTTGCAAAGGTAGAAATTTTAAAGTACATAAACCGACAGGTAGAAATATATACCAACTCGATTATTTACTCTGTAAACTTTCAATTAACAAAGGGCCCCGCTGGCACAGAATCATTTTTTTTCCATTAATTTGCAAAGGTAGAAATTTTAAAGTACATAAATCGACAGGTAGAAATATATACCAACTCGATTATTTAGGACCTAAACCATAATTACATGGGGCCCCGCTGCATATACGTATATGTAGTCTTTTTGTTACTTAATAATTTTATGAGTTTTGTTTAGACATGCGGGTTTGTATGTAAAGTGTCCCTATAGTCAGCGTTTAAGGCCTCGAAGTCCTTTGTAAGATGAAAATAATGATTAAAAAAATTAAGTTACGTATATTTAGTTTAATAGCTAAGTTAGCCTTTAAGCGACTTTTTTTACACTTTTCAAGAGCGTATTTGGAAAGTGTGTTTTATTGGATATTATTAGTAACTTATTAGACTTAATTAAGTTGATTAAAATAGATACATTATCATTAAATGTAGAAGTTTAAAAAGCAGGGATGACATTTATCTAGAGGGACTGCCTGTCGATATTACGGAGCGACCACACCGCTGCTCAAAAAACGGTGACGGTACGGAATCGCAGTGACGTGTCGTATCGGTACCGTTTTTACCGCAAGCTCTCCACACCGCTGCTCAAAATACGCTGACGTCAAATGTATGAAAAAGACGTGACGCGAACGTGCTAAGAGCTTGCGGTAAAAATGTGACGCTTACGGCACGTCACTGCGATTCCGTACCGTCACCGTTTTTTAAGCAGCGGTGTGGTCACTCCTTTAATTTGTCGATAACTGCTAGGTAGGTCATTTATCGCGAAGTTATCGTAAATATTTGGATACTTCTATGCATTAAATTATTGTCTAACAAACGATATTTACCAATTTCAAGGCACATGTTAATAAAAGACGCAAAATATTTCAGATAACTTCAATAGTCTATAAAATACAACTGACTTCCTATGTTAAATCAGATGATCTCAATATTCACTACGAAAATGTTTACTTACATTGTAAAGTAGTTATCAACAAATTAATATCGTTAGGAACTTCCGAAGTACATGACTGTCATTGGCGCTGCTCAAAATTATATGTCGGATCATCATATTACTGCAATAATTGTGTAACTATTGAGCGTTCCTTTATTCGCATTATTTAATAAAATACCAGTGTACCTAGGTGTTCAGTTTAGAATAAAATAAATATGGTTAAAAATACTTGTCTTTTATTAATTTTATTTTTGCCGCTCTATTTATGGGATATCCAAGCTGTCTAAATTTTAATTGTATTTCATCAGATTTTTTTTCTTTTTCAGTCAATTGAGTATGTATATTTGTACCTATATAGCCATTTAGCCAGCGCAGTATTGCAAGCCCAGATTCATTCTCTAAAATTGAAACTTACTTCTTTGGATAGTTGTCGAAAGAAAAAGCAAGCATTTCAATGTTAGAGACTACATCTTTGCTATTAATACTGCACTGGCTAAGTGGCTATATAGGACCAAATAAACAATTAAAATTACTTGATTGAAATAGATAATAATAATTGATTGAAATAAACTACAGTAATTGTTTGCAATAAACAAGTTCAATGCTTGGATAGAACATTACCCTTGTACCATTCAATTAGGTTCATTAATTATAACTAACAAGTAATTTGATTTAATTAATCGTGCACTATATAAATTCCATAAAGGAGACTTGATTTATTTAATCGTGCACTATATACATTTCATAAAGTAGACTTGATTAATTGAATCGTGCACTATATATATTTCATAAAGTACACTTGATTGATTTAATCGTGCACTATACACATTTCATTAAGTAGACTTGTTTAATTTAATCGTGCACTATATAAATTTCATAAAGGAAACTTGATTGATTCAATCGTGCACTATATAAATTCCATAAAGTAGACTTGATTAATTGAATCGTGCACTATATATATTTCATAAAGTACACTTGATTGATTTAATCGTGCACTATAAACATTTCATAAAGTAGACTTGATTTATTTAATCGTGCACTATATACATTTCATAAAGTAGACTTGATTAATTGAACCGTGCACTATATATATTTCATAAAGTACAGTTGATTGATTTAATCGTGCACTATAAACATTTCATAAAGTAGACTTGATTTATTTAATCGTGCACTATATACATTTCATAAAGTAGACTTGATTAATTGAATCGTGCACTATATATATTTCATAAAGTACACTTGATTGATTTAATCGTGCACTATATAAATTCCATAAAGGAGACTTGATTAATTAAATCGTGCACTATATATATTTCATAAAGTAGACTTGATTGATTTAATAATTTTACTTGATTTCATCAAACATTTTCTTTAATTGTATCTGTAAAGACGTTGATGGGTTTCATTAAGGATTTCTTGATTATAGTAGTCAACAAACATGATTTTTATATTTAAGTCATGACTGGATTTACAAAGTTACTTTATTACCTTTTTCAATCATTTCAACTTGATTGCTGCAATCAGTTAACTTTATCTGCTCCCTATACATTAAGTTACTTTGTTAAAACAATCAAAATTTTGATTAATGTAATCAAATTTTTTTCTCAGTGTAAATGCTTTCAATTGAATTGAATTGAATAGCGGCGTGGCTCCGTTGCGTCGTCTGACTAGCAGATCAGCATTAAGCATGATTCGGAAATCATGTTAGTCAGATTTAAATGCCTTAAGGCTTCACAAACACGCAGCCTGATTGGACAATTTTCTCCGCTCCGCTTGTCGACAGGCAGCCTGAATCCGCTACCGCTCGTACAATGACCACACCCGCCGCCATCTCAAGGCTTTCACGGTTACACGCGCGCTTACACGAATGAAATTCAATTTCAGAGGCTTTGGCCGTCCCGGGCCTCTATTCAGGCGCCGTTATTTCAGAAACACTGAATGGATGGCTTGAACTAGAAATTGTTGACGGCGTTTTAGCATTAAAACCTCATTTAAGTAATTAAAACTCTGTTGCCTAGCTCATAAGAATATGAGTAAATAATACGGTATTTAATAACGTCATACCATCGTCATACAGATTCGTTTGACATTCATTCGACTAAATTAAGAGTCAGTCGGAAAGATTCTAGTCCTAGTTAAATGTTCTATTAAAGATAGGTAGATTAGCCATATTACCTCACTCAAATTTATCGTCTGGATGTTTAGATCAAGATTCTGAGATGTATTGTTATATCCGCACTAGCGGAAAAACTCCTTAAATAAAGATAAAAAAATATCCTCAGCAGTGAGGGAGAAGTGACATCATAAAAATCAGTAGTCAAAGCATGTTAATGTATGCCATATTTTAGTAAGTTATTAATAATAAGGCAAACCCACCTCACAGATTGCCTTATTACTAGGATAATATACTAATTTAGGAGTTTCTTAACTTTTCTATTTTCTTTCAATCGAAGTTGATGACAATCTGGCGTGCAGAATGAAATCTATTCGGTATACAAAGAAAGAAACGGATAACAGTCAAATTAGGTCGAAGAATCAAGAAATAGTAAACTTGTAGCCCCTGCACAATACTAGCAACATTTTAATCAACACGCAACATTGCTAGTCGAAACCGCCAGGCGCAAGTAAATCCACTGAGCGATCGGCCGCGGGCCCACTAACCAATCAGGGGAACAAAATTGGAATTTTAGATGTGGCACTACCGCGTCCTGTATTTGCCCTTCTTTGGCTCTAAAAGTAACCCGTACTACGGGTACAGTCTGAACCTTAAGAATTTTCAAACTTTAAGGTACAATTCGTCCATATTCCCATTGGGAATATGAAACTATATGAAACTTGTAATGTCTAATTTTTTTAAATGTCGGTACACACCACTATTTTAATATTAAACTATTGATACAAAGATCAAAACTCAAAGAAAAAATTGAAAGGTGTAACAGCGCCCTCTCTCGCTTCCTCGTTTACTGCTGTGAAATAGTGCGGTAAGATGTGAATATTAACGTATTCACATAGAGGTCGCTAATGTGTAAAGCCTTTCAAATAAACAATGCAAACATCGACACACAAAGCATGACCAGTAGATTGCTTTTGGTAACTAGTACGGCTACCTGTCACCGCTCTTATTTTATTATATAGAGTCTAACTCAAAATTCGAAACAATTTGAGTGGATAAGGAAAAAATTGAAAGGTTATCTGGGCGTTAGGTTGGCGGAAAAGTTAACGCGCTGGACCGGTAATCCAGAGGCAACGGGTTCGATTCCCGGTCTCTTCCACTAGGTTATGCATTTCAATTTTTCTTTGAGCTTTGATCTTTGTATCAATGATTCCTATTTCGTCCACATTCTATTCCTAAATTGTCCACTTCCTATCTCATCTACATTTCTAACTCGCACGCATTCCTAACTCGTCCACATCCCCACGTCGTACATATTCCCGTGTCGTCCACATTCCCAACTTGTCCACATTCTGAAGTTATCCATATTAACATACAGGTAAAACACAGTTTTAAAAACTAACAATTGAGAACCACCTCCTATTATAAAGTTACGAGAAGTGGTTGTTGATAAAAATGGTTTGTAAATTTTAAAATCGGATAAGGAGCATAAGGCATAACAATGTGGACGAAATAGGAATGTTGACAAAACGGGAATATGAACTTTTTGACTTATAACCTATTTCAAAAATCTTTGTAAGTAAGTACGCAAGCACTTGTACATAAATAATAAAACCGGCCGAGAGCTAATCTGACTCGCGCCCCGAGAGTTCCGTTCACACACTTATCCGATGTTAACTGGCCGGGTTAAGTTATGATGCCGGATACAAATGAGGTGCAATGTTAACGCAACCGATCACGTTTGTGCGGCAACAGTTAGGATTACGGGAAGCAGTTGGATGATCAGCGTACGATCGATCGTTGTGGAGAACTTTGGGGGAGTCCTTTGTCCAGCAGTGGACGTCTACTGACGTGATAAGGATAAAAAATAAATGTAGGAAGTTAAACGTTTATAATTTTATTGTTAAAACTACTTACTTAATTCATATCATATTCCATGTATGTTTATAGTTGCCCTATTATTACAAACTTAGTACTTGCGGACAGCCTAGGATGTAGAAATAACAGCAATGAATATTGTATTACCTCGAAATAACTAGAAAACAATTGTTATTTCAGTTTCTATTGAGCAGAAAGTAATTGGAGGTTTCGTATCAATGAATTTTAATGTGTTAGTTTTACAGTAATTTATATACTAGGTCAGAAAAGTTATGGAAACGAGGCCCTTTGATGGAAATACTATTATTTTCAACCGACGACGAAAAAAGAGGGATGGGTGATGTTATTAGTTTATCATGTGTATCTGTGTATGTGTATATCTGAGTCGCATGAGTCGTATAAACCCACATTTACCACAAGTACACTCACTCCACAGACAACCCCCACTAGACGGAGCATGTAAGGCGACCCGCGCGCACCAACGATATGGTACGGCAGAACATTAAAGTATCAACACGGCGCGGCGGCCACCGTTTAGTTGCGTCCTTGTTTTACCCAATCAACCAATCGGGTTCGCTTTATCTTGCATAATATCGATTCTTCGAATTTCATTTCGCATAACAGCTATCACCGAAAAATATTTAGCCGAATGATTCTTTAGCATATTTATTTAGTATCATAATTGTCAGTTAGCATACTATTCATTTCTCATAATTTTATATGGCAGAACATTGATATCGCCGAATTTATTATGGCATAAAGACATAGTTTACGGAACAGACGAGTGCTAGGAAACTAGTTTAGGTTTTAGGTTAGATTAGGCGATTATTAACTAAACTGATACCAGTAAAATCGGTTAGGTTAGGTTAGAACTATGACCACAACAGAACCGAACTTAATGGGACATGTAAATACTATGCTTATTCATCTTCTGCCATATGAATGTTCTGATAAAAAAAATTATGTGACATCACAATGAGAAAAAAATTATGCAAAATAAAATTCGGAGAAATGATGATTCTGTCAAAGGTTGTTCTGCAAAATGAAAATATGAGTATCAATTTTATGCAACATCACTATATGAGAAAAAAATTATGCAAAATAAAATTCGGAGAAATGATGATTCTGTCAAAGGTTGTTCTGCAAAATGAAAATATGAGTATCAATTTTATGCAACATCACAATATGAGAAAAAAATTATGCAAAATAAAATTCGGAGAAATGCTGATTCTGTCAAAGGTTGTTCTGCAAAATGAAATTATGAGTATCAATTTTATGCAACATCACAATATGAGAAAAAAATTATGCAAAATTAAATTCGGAGAAATGATGATTCTGTGAAAGGTTGTTTAAAATATGAGTATCAATTTTATGCAACATATTAGTGAACCCAACCAATCATAGCGTGGTGACTTCAAAAGTCTCGCCTTTCATTCCGGAGTGCCTTACCTTATTTCCTTATACCATGTACAGCGCGTATTGTTGGTAATGGTTAATGGGGCAAAGTGTTCCCAGACGAAGATCAAACCGATATTAAGACTGTACAGTCGCCCGCGAATCGGGAAACCGTATTTTTGAGAGTTTGAAGGACCTTAATGCGAGAATCGAAAAGCGAAATTTGGAGCCCTAGATGCCAGTGAAAATAAATTGAATGCAAGCCGACTCACCCAATTGCAGCCTGGCCTTCTTCGAGTCGGTACCGACAGCTTCCCTTCTCGAGCTAATGCTGCACAGGATCTCAGGATGATATTCCAAGATGGGGCACGCTTCCACACAATTACCACAATATTTCTAATTTTTGTTTCACGACACAGGGCTTACGCGTCTAGTAGCGAGCAGCCATACATAATAATCTACCCTCAACTGGCAATATTTAAATAAATGTATAGAACGCGAATCTACCCTACCAAAACTGTCACTAGATATAAGGTGCATTCCGAAATACGAAAATTATCGATAAATCTTACAAAACTAAATTTATAAAAATGGCATACGGATGCAACAAAGACAAATCCTTAATTTATTGTTAACTACCAGCACTTATTGTTTTTTTATTTTTTTTACGGGTGTTATTGATTGTTTATAAATATTATAATTCAGACGTTAATATAAACAGACATATCAAACAACCAGGGAACCCTTGATTGAAGATCGCATGGAAATGCGATTTTTGGAGACCGTAAAATTTTAAAACATGATCAGGTAACTTGTTATAAAAATGAATACATTGGCCTAAAAATTAATTATATAATTTACGAACACGAAAATTTCTAATACCAATTTTATTTTTATTTCTAGTGTTAAAATTGTGGATATCGGATTTTTTTGTAAATGAATCTAGGTTTTTAATACCATACATAATACTCTCATAAATACAGGGTGAAATAATATGGACCGTTCAAATTTTGACAGTAGATTCTTGGCAAAAAATAAAAAATACGTGTTTTTTTCTTTCAGCATCTTTCAGTACTAAAATATTGAGATAAAACAGCTGAAAGATATCCTAAAAAACCACGCGTTCGTGGACATCGCGTCAGCGCGCTGTGCGAAAGGCGGCAATAACGCTCGCCCCGCCCCTACGTAATAAATTTACGAGCCGAAAAAACATTTTTTGACAAAAACTAGTAAAAAAAACATAAGTTGCAAATTTTCCTTCATACTTTCACGGGCTTAGGACCGTCAAAATGCAATTTTGCTATTAGACTGTAATTTCTAAAGATTGCAGCTATGAAACTTCTATGAATTTAGGCGTATTTAAAAATTTGAATCAACTTATGTACAATAATTAGTTCAATCAAAAAGTTCTTACCATAACAGTCTCAATCAACTTAATTACCTTATCACTGTGAAATAAAAATGTACTTATTGCAGTCTCATTTAACTTAGTACGTAGGCTAGTAGGTACACTTACACATGTAATCAAATTAGGTTTACACTTTTAATTGTACTTCAGCAAATGTTCGAAATGCAAACCGTGTTGCTCTAAACAGAGTCTTGCACGTTTTTGTACATTGTTTCTTAATTTATTTAACACTACAACGTTATTTTTCACTTCGTCAAAAGCTCAGTTGATTTTAATTTTTAATTGTTCGAGGCTTTGGGCTTCTTCCACATACACCCTTCGCTTTATTTCGCCCCACAAAAATAAAATCGCAAGGCGTGAGGTCTGGTACCGAGCAGGCCATGGCACAGGTTCTCTGCGTCCGATCCAGTGAGCACCGTATTCGGCATCTAAGTATTGGCGAACGATGTTCGCGAAATGAGGCGGTGCACCGTCTTGTTGAAAATAAAACTCGGGATGGTTAATTATGGCGAGTGGCACGTCGTCGTCCATCATGTCCGCGATCACTGTCTGGAGCATGTTTAAATAGGCGGGCCCTGCGACTTGTTACGAATACCCGCACCATTTCGTAATACTCCCGGTTCGTAAACATTGTGCACGGCAGATCGATCGCGCGTCTTTACGGACCCGGAAGTGCACGACCGGCCATGCGGAGATGCGCGTGCGACTAATTGCAATTTGTTTTGGTCCAGATAAGACAGGTGAGCGCGCCCCTCCCCCCGCACCGCCAACCCCTAGCGTAACTCAAACGAATATCCACACTTTACTAATTATTTATTCGGACAGCACATTACATTATCAAAATTTTACCTATGTTTTTTTCTCAGAAATGGCATCTTTTATTGATACCTAATGCCTGGGAAAAATTTGAACGGTCATTAAAATTTCACCCTATTGAGGTGTAGAAGGTCTCACTGACCAGAGTGCCTTTGTTTTCTGATACCACGACGCTGAAGAACTCTGTGACCCATAGTAAGGGTCCTCACTAATATCCATTCCGCGGGTCGGCTAGGGTCACCGGCGACTGGCAAATTTACGATTGCTACATTTACGGTGCTCGTAAAGAATTCAGTGTGCGCGCACCCTTGCTTTGCGGCGTTTCGGCGGTCTGTCTAATTGTGACGGTGCGTCTCATATTTATGAGTTTGCTTTTGGAACACGGGTCAAGTCGAGGAAACGGGATTGGAATATTACAACTAAAATTAATGAGCTTCTATATATTTGAGCATATAATAGTTTAATGAGTCATTTTCAAAAAACATGTACATAGTTAAGGGCTTTATTAAAAACAAAACTTAATTGATTCCTTTGTGTAACGATAGTAACCCATATCTTTTGTATGAGTAACTTTCGTAACACAAAAGACGCGATCTTAGTTTTGTTTTTACTAAGCCTATGTACTTACAATGTTTTTTTAAAATGACTCAATGCGTTTAATATATTAGTTAAATGGGTTTAATATAGTTAAATGGGATTACCCTTGTTTTATAAAGAAACATTTCATCGAATTTTCATCTTTAGAAATTTTATTTCATGGAAAGCATTTTTTTTCGGAAACCATTAAATATTTTGGAATGTTATAACACAAACCTAGCCTTATCTAATTTAAGTATAGGTTGATATTAAAAATTACAAAATTCTAGTAGTCTCAACTTGCATCAATTGCCATTTCCCTAAGCAAAGTCGGTGATCTGGTTAAATCTCTACGAGAAAACCAGTTTTTTTTTACTAGCCTGTGTTTGTGTCCCACTGCTGGGCAAAGGCCTCTCCCTCAGACTTCGACAGGTCCCTGTTTAGTGCCTGTTCCGGCCAGTTGCTGAGGAATGCGTCCAGGTCATCCCGCCATCTCCGTCTAGGCCTACCCCGTCTGCGTCGTCCATCTTTGGGCACCCACTTAGTGGCTATGCTGGCCCATCTTTCTGGATGCATGCGGCAAACGTGGCCCAATCCCACTTGAGTCTGGCTGTTTTGCTACCTACGTCAGCTATGCGTGTTTTGGAGCGCAGCGTGGTGTTTCGGATGCAACCAGTTTAGTGAAACGAAAAAATATCATGTTTTGCCTTTTCCCTAGGCAAATTTCAGTGATTTGTTAAATCTCTAAACCAGTTTAATGAAATAACAAAATATCAATTGAAAGCTGGGGCCCAATTCGAGAATGCCGTTGGAGATATCTCCAAACGTCAAATCTCCATTAGATAACAGTTATATCGCCATTGAACTGTCATTTAAATGCGATGAGCTTAAAAGTGACATATCTCATCTCAATTTTGGAAATACGAAGGCGATAATGATTGTCAAAAATGTTATTCATGTATATAAATTTCTGTTTTGAACGAAACGTAACGGACCAATTTCACGTACTATGCGGTCAATTTAAAGTATGCGCCTGTTATTTATGCCGTCACATACAAAGGAAACGAAAATTTTGCGCGTCCGAATTGACGAAGTTGCGATATCGCCACTTGTCAAGTAGGCACACGTCAAAAGTGACGGATGGCGATGAAAATGAGAGATCTCCATTATATCTCTAAAATTGGTCGAATACCCCCCCTGGGGCCCAATTCGAGAATGCCGTTGGAGATATCGCCAAACGTCAAATCTCCATTAGATAACAGTTATATCGCCATTGAACTGTCATTTAAATGCGATGAGCTTAAAAGTGACATATCTCATCTCTATTTTGGAAATACGAAGGCGATAATGATTGTCAAAAATGTTATTGATGTATATAAATTTCTGTTTTGAACGAAACGTAACGGACTAATTTCACGTACTACGCGGTCAATTTAAAGTATGCGCCTGTTATTTATGCCGTCACATACAAAGGAAACGAAAATTTTGCGCGTCCGAATTGACGAAGTTGCGATGTTCTAGGGATATCGCCACTTGTCAAGTAGGCACACGTCAAAAGTGACGGATGGCGATGAAAAGGAGATCTCTCCATTATATCTCTAAAATTGGTCGAATACCCCCCCTGATCTTGCTTTGCCATTTGCTAAGACAAGGTCTGTGATCTCCATCTTATGAGCTCCATTGTGAACGACTATCTCTTATTTCTAAGTGTGTTTTGATTTGTGATCACATTCCAGCTATAACTCATCCATCGCTACGCGCCAATCAACCTTTGAACCCTTAAAATAAGACATACAATTTCATAGACCTCGTTACCGTACCGCCTAATTTGCAGCCCCTCGGAACCCTCTGAGAGGGGTTCCGTAGAGGGCTACGGACCCCCGGACGGTTCTATTGTACGCGGCACGGCGCAGACCACTTCGCGAGCTCAATAATTCAGCCCATAAGATAAACTTCGGGTTCGAGACTTACATGGATGTAGAAAAGTGCCAAGATTTTATTTAAGGTGAGTCGGGGCTATTGTAGCTCCATAGCTACAATAACCCCATGGTTATTGTATCTTCTTACCATTATAATGGTCTGTGACCCTTAAAATGGTCTGTGTATATATAGGATTGTGTATATATTACCATTGGTCTGTGTATCCTATATATACACAGACCATTATAATGGTAAGAAGATACAATAACCCCATAGCTACAATAGCCCCGACTCACCTTATATACAATTTTGATTTACGTTTTAAAGCTTTGATCTTTCTATCAATTGCTTAATAAAAAAATTGTGGTGTTTACAGCCACATAAAAAAAAGAGTCATAATTAAATGAGAAAAAAATGTTTCATACATTTATAAAATAACAGCGCGCAGCGCCCTCTCTTGCTTGCTCGTTCACTGCTGTAAAGTAGTGCGGTAAGATGTGTGTTGCATCCGTACGCCATTTTATAAATTTAGTTTTGTAAGATTTATCGATAATTTTTGTATATTGGAATGCACCTTATATATAGTGACAGTTTTGGTAGGGTAGATTCGCGTTCTATACATTTATTTTAATATTGCCAGTTGAGGGTAGATTATTATGTATGGCTGCTCGCTACTAGACGCGTAAGCCCTGTGTGTCGTGAAACAAAAATTAGAAATATTGTGGTAATTGTGTGGAAGCGCGCCCAATCTTGGAATATCATCCTGAGATCCTGTGCAGCATCAGCTCGAGAAGGGAAGCTGTCGGTACCGACTCGAAGAAGGCCAGGCTGCAATTGGGTGAGTCGGCTTGCATTCAATTTATTTTCACTGGCATCTAGGGCTCCAAAATTCGCTTTTCGATTCTCGCATTAAGGTCCTTCAAACTCTCAAAAATACGGTTTCCCGATTCGCGGGCGATTGTACATTTGGTCACTTTCGAACCTGATCCTCCTAAAACTGAGAACAACTAACTTGCCTCGGGGCTAGGAGTGACGTAGAACCAGTTTCGTTTCGTCAAAACTGTCGCTAAATTAATTTCGTTTCGTTTTCGTATCGCATTCCAGTTACCATTTCTTGTTGTTAAAATTGTATCGCGGAAAGATTTAAGTTAAATTCCTTAGCCAATCACCTAATATCGACTTATTTGTGTATCATTATCGCATCGAAGTATTTTATACATTAATCAACACAACTTATTGTACGATCTTATTACTTACTAGAACTTAACATTTCGAAATAAAATTGATCAGATTGGTGATGCAACCTATTACACGACCGAATTGAATAGTCATTAACTTAGCAGCTAACATTATAAATTCCGAGTACTCCTTAATTCAGTCGCATAACATAGCTCCATGTGGCATTTGTAACCTATAATAATTTCATTTGTACCTAACAATCAGTAATCAATTAATTCGTGACTTTAGAAATAACGATACCGATATTTAAGTAGTTATTGTTATTTTATAAAGTGGATATTTCATGCTCAAATATTTCTATTAAAATATTTCTTTGCTCTCAGCTGAAACATACCCATTTGGGTTTATAAAATTATAAAATAATATCGTTCGTTATTGTTGAATAACGGTTATACAGATATTTGTTACATCCACGTAATATTGAATAACAATTTATAGCTATCCGTGATTAAGTATTTAGTTAGGTACCAAATTAGGTTTACGATAATACGGCGTACTGAGGTTTACGGAACGAATACCCCGCTAAAGTAAATTAGGTATTGAGCGGTACAAGTACCTACGCATAGATATCTGCTGTTAATTGTTGTGACTTGCAGTTTGGAATAAATATAGGTCAACACGATATTTTTTTTTGTTTTGTTCCCAGTAAAATAAGCATCTAAATTGCACCTACAGCTCATATATGGTAATTATAGTATTCGAACATTTGTCGTTGTTTACATTTCTGTTAAGTAAGTAAGTAAGTTTATAGATAACAAATATTCTCGTAAGTATAGAATACATAGGTTCGTACCTATCGGTAATAAATAATTTGTTGTAACACAAACATAACGATTCGTACAAATCGCTTTCGCTTTACGATTAAGGGCAGTATTGTCAAGGTCATAAACCTGATAATTGTTATTGTCAAGTTTTGTTCATTATTGTTATACAACCGTTTCGATTTGTGCCTACAAGTGATTTTACTTTGTTGTCATTACGATGTCTAAGGGTCTTGCTCGCCGTAGTTTACAATTAAAACGTGAAATTTCAATCAAGCGGATTGACGAGTGTTTGGCGGCAGGATCGCAGGCAAAAGAGGACACCTCTCGGCTTCCGCTGTTCTTGTCCCGACATAGCAAGCTCGAGAGCTATTGTTCGAGTTTCGAAACACATCATTTAAAAATTTGTTCGGAAATTACCGATGACAATGAATTGGAACAGGAAGATTTACTTCGTCAGGATTTCGATAATAAATATTTTAAAATTTTGGAAATTCATAGTTTCTTATCCTCGTCTATTGTCGACAATGGAGGTGAAACTACCAGGTCCGATTCGTCCGTGAAGCTGCCTCGATTAAATTTGATAAAATTCGATGGTGATATTAAGGCCTGGGGCACCTTCTATGATATGTTCAACACCATGGTGCATCAGAACAAACGGCTGTCGAACATAGAAAGATTTTCTATACTGATCTCACTTCTTTCTGGCGAGCCTTTACAGTTGCTAAAGGGCTTCCCTCTCGCGGAATGTAACTACTTGGACGCGTAGGTACGCGGCTTTGATTGATCGTTATCATAACAAACGCAAATTAGCATTTCGTCACTGGGAGGAGCTGCAGAGCGCCAAGTTGAAGTCGAACTCGCCTCGTGAACTGCGTCGCTTAGTTGATACCTTCAAGGAAAATATCGCGGTCTTGAAAAATTTGAAATTTCCAGTCGACAATTGGGATTTTCCATTGTTTTATTTATTGATCAACAAGTTAGATCAAGACACTCGTCGTCGCTTCGAGTTGCAAAATGACAGCAAGGATATTCCTTCGTTCGACTCTTTGTTGGAATATGTGAGTAAGGCTGGACAAGCTTTAGAACTCGCCGAACCCGCGCCCGCAAGCGCGCCCCATGCGCGCGCCTCGCCGGCGCCGGCGCCGCCCGCCGCCGCACGCGGCGCGCCTCGGCGCCCAACCGAACATGTCGTTCCCAGTTCAACGTATAAGGCGCTTCTTGCTAGTAACGTTGCTTCGAGTGAACCAATACTTTGTGTACTATGTCGATCGAATCACGATCTCGCCAAATGTGTCGCTTATCGTAACAAATCACCACATGAACGTTTCGTCATCGCCAAAGACAATAAACTTTGCGTTAATTGCCTTAGGCCCGGTCACGTGGTTAAGACTTGTCCCTCGAAATCTCGTTGTTTCAAATGTAGTGCTCCCCATCACACAACACTTCATTTCGATGAAAATGTCGCTCTCGGTGCGCCTAGCGCTCGTACAACTGTATCGAGCGGCGGCGCCGCCTCATCTCTGTCGCAACCCTCGTCCTCTGACGGCTCTGGTCATGAGCCCGAGGGGAATCGGTCGGTCCTGCTCGCTTCTGGTACAAGGCCAGCTATAGCAAGCCATACCTCCCTACTCGCTACTGCGTGTGTCGACGTGTTGGACAACTTCGGCAACTATCAAAAAATTCGTCTCGTGATTGACAATGGAAGTCAATCAAATTTCATTACCAGTCGCTGCGCTCAGCGGCTCGGTCTTTCGTCACGCAAGGCGACCACCTCCATCGAAGGTATTGGTCAAGTCAGGTCTCTCGTAACGACTTGCACTGACATACATCTTCGCAGTCATAAGTCCGAATTCAAAACCTGTATTGAAGCATTTGTCACATCCAAAATATGTGGTGAACTGCCCACAGTAAATATCGATACTGATCAGTTACCACAGATAAACGAACTCGATCTCGCGGACGCCAATTTTGCTGTTCCTGGTAATGTTGATGCATTGTTAGGAGTCGATGAGTTTTGTCAAATCTTCACGGGCAATCGGCGTGACTATGGTCCAGACGGCCCTACAGCTTTCGAAACTAGAATCGGTTGGATAATAATGGGAAAGGTTTCTTGCGCACCTACCCCCTCTAGATCTTCATTATTTTGCTCGATCGAATCGCTCGAGTCGACACCCAAATTCGTAAATTTTGGGAAATTGAAAATCTTCCATGCGCTTCGCCATTAAGCGCCGATGAAGCCACGTGTGAAAAAATATTCGCTTCGACTCACACGCGCGACGCCAACGGACGGTACATTGTTCGATTACCGTTCCGAACGCCTCTCCGACGTTTCGGTGACTCTCGTGCACTCGCCGAACGGCGCCTTTCATCTCTCGAAAAAAGACTCTCTCGTAGTCCTGAGCTTCGCCATGAACACAATGATTTCATGCAAGACTATCTGGACGCTGGCCATATGGAGCCGGTTGAACATGACACAACCGATCAAGCTTATTATTTATCGCACCATTGTGTACTCAAACCTAGTAGTACGACGACCAAATTGCGCGTAGTCTTTGACGCTACCGCACAGCCTAATGGCGGGTCCTCATTGAATGATCAGTTGCTCGTTGGACCTACATTGCAACCAGATATAGTTTCGATTCTTCTTCGCTTTCGGTTGCACGCAATTGCTTTAACAGCTGACATCAGGCAAATGTATCGTCAGATTCAAGTTTCGCACCTTGACCGTGATTTCCAACGCATCTTGTTCCGGTTTTCTGTTGATGAACCCGTTCAAGAATTTCGCCTCAACACCGTCACGTACGGTATGGCTTCGTCCAGCTTTCTCGCCATTCGCTCCCTTATGCAACTAGCTGTTGACGAGGGCAATGAACATCCTCGCTCTGTTGCCGCTATCAAGGAAGACATGTATGTCGACGATCTCGTAACAGGTGCTGATTCTATTGAATCTGCTCATGAACTTCAAGCGAAGGTCAGTGAGCTCTTATCTAAGGGTTGTTTTGAATTAAGAAAGTGGACTAGCAATTGTCCTAGTGTGCTAGAAAATATCGATCCTGCGCACTGTCACAACAGTCCTCACTCGTTCGATTCAGACTCTTCTCCTCCTGTGAAAGTACTCGGAATGGAATGGAATCCATCTAGTGATTGCTTTTCGTTCACAGTGACTGCACTTCACGAGAAATGCTCGAAGCGAAACGTTCTATCCGAATTAGCTCGCATATTCGATCCGCTTGGCTTCCTCACGCCCCTCACCCTCGCATTTAAATGCATCATTCAGGAACTTTGGGCACTTGGTCTTGACTGGGACGCAGAAGCGCCCCCTTGTGTCGCTAAAAAATGGTCTCGTTACCGTTTGGAGCTCGACCTGCTGTCGTCTCTCAAAATTCCTCGTTTCGTTCCATCCACGTGCCGCGCGTGCTCGTGCAACTGCACGGGTTTTGCGATGCCTCGGAGGCCGGCATGTCAGCCGTGGTGTACTTTCGAATTTGCCATAGTGACGAAACGATCACTACACATTTGATCATGTCTCGTTCAAAGGTAGCACCTTTAAAAAGAACCTCCATCCCTCGATTAGAGCTTTGTGCAGCAGTGTTACTGGCCGATCTCGTTACACATGTCATGGATGTGTATGCCGGTCATGTCGATTTTGAAGACATATACTGTTGGTCAGACTCGACAGTGACTCTAGCTTGGTTGCGCTCACCTTCTCATCGTTGGAAAACTTTCGTAAGCAATCGTGTGAGCCATATACAAGATAAAATTTCTGCAGCCCATTGGCACCACGTTCGCTCTGAATTTAATTCAGCCGACTGTGCCTCTAGGGGTAGGTATCACTGTGAAAGAACTTATCGACCACTCATTATGGTGGACTGGCCCTCAATGGTTGTCAACTGCTGTCAGCAATTGGCCCGAAGCGTCTTTAGCAGTAGAAAGCGAGGAGGTCACAGAAGAGCAGAAATGTTCCAAGCGTACAGCGCTTATTGTGTCGATTGAAAAATTCGGCGACTTTCTCGAAAGGCATTCGAGCCTCAATAAAATTGAACGAATCGTTGCTTATGCTCATCGTTTTATACACAACTGTCGTAATCCTCATAATCGTCGATCTGGTGCACTGATTCAATCTGAACTCGATAGTGCACTGACAGTTCTTGTGAAGTTAGCACAAAAGGATGCCTTTTCCAATGAAATCCAAATGTTGAAAAATGGCAAAAAATTGCCCAAGCAGTTTCGGAAATTGAATTTATTCGTCGACGAACCCGGTTTGTTGAGGGTGGGCGGTAGGCTCGCTCATTCCAATCTCGATTATGATTGTAAACACCAACTGCTTTTGCCCAGTGAACATCGTCTCACGATGCTGATCATTGATCATGTTCATAAACACAACCAGCATCCTGGTTTACGTACCCTACATTTTTTGATAGCTCAAAAATTCTGGATAGTCGCTGCCAAGCGAGTATTGAACAGTCGTTTGTCGAAATGCATCAGATGTTTTCGTGTTGACCCAAAACCTTTACGGCCGCGTATGGCGGATCTTCCAAGGTTAAGAGTATCGCAGGGCAAATCATTTGTGCATAGTGGGGTTGACTTCGCTGGCCCTTATTCCACTTTCGTTAGGCGGCACCGTGGCGCCAAACCGTTCAAGACTTACGTTTGTCTTTTCATCTGCTTTGCGACGAAAGCGGTTCATATAGAACTCGTTATTGGGCTGACCACTAATGCGTTTCTCGCTGCACTGACTCGGTTTGTCGCTCGTCGTGGCCCTTGTCGGCGTCTTCATTGTGATAGAGGTACTAATTTCGTGGGTGCCTTTAACGCCATGAAAGAAGCGGCCTCTAGTGAGCATATTGAATTCTCTTTCAACCCACCAGCTGCGCCACACTTCGGCGGGTTGTGGGAATCAAACATCAAATGCTTTAAAACTCATCTTAATCGCGTGGTCGGTAGTCAAATCTTGACCTACGAAGAGTTTCTCACGGTCTCCGCTCAGATTGAGGCAGTATTAAACTCACGGCCACTCTGTGAAATGAGCTCCGACCCCAATGACATGTCCGTTTTGACACCTGGACATTTTCTTACTCTCGAGCCTTTGACATCGTTACCTGAGCCCGAAATCAGTAACAACTTAAATCCTTCGGATCGTTGGCGGTTAGTGCAAAAACTTCATCGTGATTTTTGGAAACGGTGGCACATGGAGTATTTGCATACGTTAAATCAGCGTGCGAAGTGGCATGCAGATGCCACGGAGCCTAAAATCGGTACACTTGTTTTAATAAACGAGGAACAAACTAAGCCACTTAACTGGTCTCTTGGACGCATCGTCACTCTGCATCCTGGAAAGGACGGAGTTAGTCGCGTAGCCACAGTAAAAACAATGCGGTTTAATGCAACGACCTCTCGTTAAGTTGTGTCCTTTACCCATTGATTAATTAGTATAAAATACGTCGTATTTTGGTGGGCGGAATGTTGCATCCGTACGCCATTTTATAAATTTAGTTTTGTAAGATTTATCGATAATTTTTGTATTTTGGAATGCACCTTATATATAGTGACAGTTTTGGTAGGGTAGATTCGCGTTCTATACATTTATTTTAATATTGCCAGTTGAGGGTAGATTATTATGTATGGCTGCTCGCTACTAGACGCGTAAGCCCTGTGTGTCGTGAAACAAAAATTAGAAATATTGTGGTAATTGTGTGGAAGCGCGCCCAATCTTGGAATATCATCCTGAGATCCTGTGCAGCATCAGCTCGAGAAGGGAAGCTGTCGGTATCGACTCGAAGAAGGCCAGGCTGCAATTGGGTGAGTCGGCTTGCATTCAATTTATTTTCACTGGCATCTAGGGCTCCAAATTTCGCTTTTCGATTCTCGCATTAAGGTCCTTCAAACTCTCAAAAATACGGTTTCCCGATTCGCGGGCGATTGTACAATGTGAATATGAATATATTCACGTAGAGGTCACTATTAAGGTGTAAAGCCTTTCAAATGAACAATGTGCAAAGATCGACACACAAATCATAAGGAAGAAATTTGATAGGTTGCTTGGGAGTAAGGGTGGCGAAATGGTTAAAGCGCTGGACCGGCAATCCAAAGGTACCGGGTTCGATTCCCAGTCTCTTCTATCATGTAACTCATTTCACTTTTCTTTAAGCTTTGATCTTTGTAACAATGGTTTAATATTAAAATTGTGGTGTGTACATTAAGTTTTTTAACCATCGTCAGAAAATGGTTTTAAAGAAAACTTAGGAAATTGGGACTAAGTAAAATACCTTAGAGTCAAAACATGATTACACGATACTTGCTATTATCGATGAATTCGTGAACGTCCCAGATTGCTGGTGGTGGTGGTTTGTGGCCCGAATCGAAGGTGAGTGCCATAAATATGCGATCTGGGGCCTTCCTAATTACCGCCCGTAGTTTGTCTATAGTTTTACGTCTTTCCTTGGCCAGGAAGTGAGATTTTGTCCTTGTTAACGATTCCCACACACCAGTATACCTTTATTCACAAGCCGTATTACAATACAATACAATACAACAACACTTTATTGCACACCAAAAAGAAAAATATTACATGAGAAATCTTAAATTAAACAATGGTATAGACAATAGGCGGTCATATCGCTAAAGAGCGATCTCTTCCAGACAACCTTTGGGTAGCGGAGAAAACAAAATTAAACAGAAAATAGTAGGTAATAGTATTACTTATCTCTTCTAGATCAAGCTTATACTATAACAGGTCATATAGCACAAGTTTTATCGCCGAAGTGCAACCACGGGCATTCGTGGTCAGACCCGTATCGGCCTAATAAAATCGGAATACAAACCATGTAGATCAGGTTATACTGGATTTTTAATTGAATCGTTAAAGTCCAGTGTATGATGAGCCGTGCTATACAGACCAGGTTATACTGGTTATTGAGTATAGTTGGTTAGATTCCAGCGTAAGTTGAGGTTTGTAGTTTAGTTGTATGAGTTTAGTTTAATGTCTTGATAAGGGCGGTGGTTAAATGGGTTTGGAACGCTGTGGTAACGCCACAAGTTGAAATGTACTAGCCTACCGCCTAATACAGTAAACTAGAAAGAGATAAGACATCAGTATTAACGACACAGGCATTACATTAGTGGATGGATGGAAGGATGTATGGAGAAGGAAGTAAATGACGAGATGACGAGTAATAGGGAAGAGTGGAGGAAGAAGACTTGCTGCGTCGACCCCAAATAAACGGGATAAGGGTAAAGGAATGATGCTAAAAGGCAGTGTTGTCACATCTACTAACTTTTCAATAGATCTACCTATTTTGCCTCCGTTCTACGTATCTACCATTTTTTTTTAATTCGTACGTTTAATACGTTCGTAAACAATTCTCGCCGCGTGGAACGAAATGTTACTCACTTACTATTGAATGTAGCCTGTTATCCATAAAGCCGAACCTATCTCGTAATTTTAAGTGAATCTGTAAGTGAGGTGTGACTGATACTTACTTGACAGCTGACACTGGCAGTTACATCACAGCTGGCAGCATATTTCGCCTTAGGAATTGCCGCGATTATAAACATTGGCGAAAAACTCTGGCCAAAACAGCTAGAAGTGAGAGCTATTAAAAAAAAACACTTAAACACTGTTTACGCATTGTTAAACATTAAAAACGTACTGATATTAAAAACGCACTGACCCCGAGTTGTGGTACCTAGCTTTTCTTATTTTTTATTTAAAATGCTACCAATATCTAAGTACTAATTTCTGTATCCTGTTCTAACATTTTGCCAAAATTGTATGTGACAACACTGCTGAAAGGCATTCCATCAGTCGATCTCGGTCCTCATCCAACAGTTTTGACTATGATATTTTCCTGCCATCTATTGATATTATATTTTCTTCGGTTTCCGCGACTGTAACTGAAATAATAGTACTGACATTACTGCAGACGCTAGGAAAGAAGGGCTTGCCAAGTGAGTAGGTATAGACGGCCGACCGTATAGGGTTAAAGGCAGCAAACTTTTTGGTCTTCACCCTTATAACATCACTTTGTTGTCCGTCCGTCTATCCGTCTGTCAAGACCCTTTATCTCAGGAACGCATGGAGATTGAAATTAAAACCGAGTTATATCGAGTTGAAATTAAAACCTATACTCTAGTCGACAGTCCCTTAAAGCTGTAAAAAAATCAAACTTCGAAGTTAAAAAAATGCTCGTTTATGCAAACACTTTCAACAAAATCAAAATTTATAGGGTATTTTTCATTGACCTAGAACATTTTGCAAGTAAGGAAAAATATGTAAACTATACGTTAATAATTAAATAAAAAAAATATTGTAGAGCAATAATTATGCAGTGCTTTCATAGTTGTTGAGTTTCTTTCGGTTTTTTTCTGAACAGCGGCCTCCTCCTCCTCTTGGGAAATGCCGGTAAATTCATAATCTGACTTGTAAAAGTGCCCTACTTACTGAGTAATTTCATTTTATTTGTTACTACTAACTTATTTAAAAAAACTACAGTATATTATATAAGAAAAAGATGTAACATTAGAGTAGTATTTTAGTCCGTTTTAATTCTAAGCATTAAAATTATAATCTATAACTATTGAGACAAAGGTAAATTATGAAGGAAAAATGTATTTCAATGTAACCAGTACTCAAACCTATGGTATTTCCACATAGAAAAAAGATCTATAAAAACAACCATGTTAATTCCATTGCATTCATAAAACATCGGTTCTTCGAATTTTCCCATCAGTTAACTATAGCAGGCATCAAGATGGTGACAAGATTTCAGTGATCAAATAAATTCTTGACAAAATACTTCGGCACAGCGCAGAACGGAACAGATGGGTCAGTTTAAAAAAAAACTGACCTTGTAAATCTTGTATGAAGGTATAGCATAGTGTCTAAGGAATATAATAGTGGCGGTACAACCAGCTTTCACATGCCAATAATGAGTGAACGTCATATATTTGCATTATTGTAAAACCCACTTTCTGTTTGGGTCAATTATATTTTGTTTCGATTGTGCATTAATAGTGTTAATAATATAATAATAATTTGTTTACAGGAATGCTGATCAATCCTTCGTTCTTCTTGCGAAATAATCCTATTGAAAAAACTTGACTCATGAAATTTTTAAATATCTGTAAGTATATCCGTGGCACGCATACATAAGGACTGACAGCAGGAAGCTACTTCGTTTTATACTATCGTGTGAAGCGTTTCGCAAGTAAGTGCTCTCGCTGCCGTCAGCTGCTCTGTGACAGGAATCTTGTAAAGTTGCCTAATCGAGTGTCATCGTTCCGGGAATCCCCGCCTGCTCACATTAGCGGGGAGAGGACGAGAGAGTTCTATTGGCTACTAGAAGGAGCTTGTGCTCTTTTTTGTTCATCCTTCATTGAGCAAAACTAGCGAGCACATGTCCCACCTTCTAGAAGCGCCAATTTTGCGGCTATTTCTCTTAATTTAACCGTCTTAATTACTCAGGTGCTCGCAAACTTCGTCATCGTGGAAACTTCTTCTTAACCGTCTTTTTTGCGTGTCCTTCGCCGACGAAAGTATCTTATTTACCTGCCAATGCGAGTGTTCGAGTGATGAAGACACAAATACAAATACATACAAAAAAAAGAAATAAAGGGCCCGTGGGAGATCACCGATCCGATGGACCGATGCCGTGAAAAAAGCCTATCAGGAAACTACAGTCGTCAATCCGGAAGGCGGAACTGTGGAGTGGAGAGCCTTGGTGCAAGGGGTAACGGCCTCAAATGGTTACGACCCTCAGTCATGAGGAAGCGAGGAAGAAGAAGAAGAAACACAAATGATGCATACAAATTTATTTGCAATCATTTTAGTCGATATAATGCTCATTTGATATAATTCATGATTTTGATGTAATTGAATTTTACGCGTTATCTTAATTTGTTTGTATTTATTTCCTTTTGAGGTGTGCAATAAATAATATTCTATTCTATAATTTGAAATTTTTATTTGTAATTATTTGAAGTTGTTCTTTTTTCCTAATTATCTGTTGAATTATGACTTTCTGAATTTGTTTATTATGTTGACGATTACTGTATAGATTCGTGTAATTTGACTATGTGTAATTTATAGTATATCCCTATATATGTATATACATATAATATGTATGTGTGAAATAAATATAACCTAATCTGATCTAATGCAATTCTCTTCAAACGAATAAATAGAACTCTCTCGTCGCCTCTCTACCTGTACCTCAAAAGATAATCTAAATAACAGTTAAATTGTTATCCAAATAGTTAACAATATTGTCCCAACTGGGGTTAACTGGTTCAATATTATTTTGAAACAATTGAGAGCAAGAAAAGGGTTGGATTTCATTGAAACGAATAATCAATGGGCATTCTGGAGTCGTTCAAATTGCGAATTGTTATGATTTTTTATCTTCTTGTGGAATTTGCTTAAAAAATACTTCCATGTTAGGGATATCTCTTCCCCTTCCCCCCACCCTCGTAACATCACGTTCGAAACATAGAGGTAATGAAATAAACAAATGTTTACAATGAAGCGAAAAATTGAAAAATTCAATGGTTCAGAGAGGATTCGAACCTGCGTTTCCAACGGCTTTCCGGGCCAACACGGGCGTCCTACCAACTGGACCACCGAAGCAGATGTCAGAGCCATTGAATCTTTCAACCAGTGGCTTAAACATGCCTTAGGTTGGCATCGTAGCATAGCGTAGGTTCGAATCCTGTCTGAACCATTGAATTTTTCAATTTTTTGCTTCATTGTTAACATTTGGTTTAGGTACGTTAGCAGACGTTACTGCTTTAATAAAAATAATTAATTAAATAAACACTTTTTGATCGCAATTACGTCGCGCTAGCTGTGCTGCGCTACCCGTTTCACGGGAACACTACATTATTTCGGGATAAAAGGTAGCCTACGTGTTAATCCAGGGTGCCAGCCACCTTCATACTAGAATTTTTCAAAATTGGTCCAGCCGTTTGAGCGTGAAGAAACAAAGTATGGAGCTTTTTAGCGCTCCGTAGGAATGTTGAACTTTGACCGTCATTTCTGACTCTTAGAGCAGTCTAAGTGTAGTTAGTCCCATATAGAAATAGGGTTAGGTACCCATATCGTTGTGAAGTAGAAAATCGAACCCGAAAATTAAACTCTCCACGTTACTGGAGCCCACAGTTTTGCACAGCAGACAGTTTATCGATACTGCTATCGATATCGACAGTAAGGCTGCAACGTGCTAACCGATGGTCATAAATGTGCGATTAAATATATGTGATTTTATAAATTAAAACTGCAAACATCGCTTATTGTTTTATTTTGCGGGTGTAGTGACAGAATGTTATAATGATCATGGTTATTTAAGTGACTAAAAGCCATGATGTTGTATCAAATTTTATATTAAAAGAAAATTCAGTCCCTTTGCAAGCCAGGCGCCTGCAATATTGTATGTGATTTTATTACACTCCTCTCCCTCCACTGCGCCCGAAATGTGAGACTTTCCTAGCCTATTAGATAAAACATTCATTCATCATTCATTCATTCAATCGTTAATATTGCATTGCATGTTTGCGAAAAAATAATAGTGGGAACCATATCGTTGTGAAGTAGAAAATCGAACCCGATAAATGCCATTATTAAACTCTCCACGTTACAGGAGCCGACATTACGGAGCGATAAGGCCGACAGTTTATCGATACTGTTATCGTTGTCGATATCGATAGTAAGGCCGCGCTAGCCGATAGCCAGTCGTAAATGTGTGCAAACAACTTGATTAAGTTGAAAATGAGAATGATTACGTTGTGCGAACATTTCAAAGGTTTAGGCATTTGTTTGACTAACACAAAAATGAATGAATTAATAAATCACCGAATGAAAGAACAAACGAGCGAATGAAAATATTTATTTAGTGGAACTCTGGCCCGTAGTTAAATACCAAATATCATAAACCATAAGCGTCCAAGAATCGCACAATGTGACCACCCTAAAAATAGACGGTTTTGTGGGCACAAATTTCTTATCTGTAAAAATATTATTATTGCTAAATAATAACATCGATTTCGATGTTATTCAAATTTCGAACATCTCTGAAAAACAAAGAAATTTGATTTGACCTCTATTCTAATATCAGTCGAGATAACGTTTAGTTCGAAATGAATTGTCAATTTGCAATCAAATTTGACAAATGTCGCACGTAAGTAAGATATCGAACGGTATGATAGTTGGGGCCGACTCTAGTTTGTCTCTGAATTAAAAAAAAAAAACTATGACAGCTGCCAGAAAACTTCATTAGCGCCATTTCTGGGTAATATTTGTTCTAATGTGCGACTCCTGAATGCATCATGGAGGCTTATGATATGCTGCTAGATAAAGTAGTGTATGTAACTGTACATAATTAGCCATTAAAACACTCGTGTGATGTTATTATGAAACTTGCCTTCGGCTCGTTTCATAAGCCCACACTCGTGTTTAATACCCTTCATTATGTACAGTCACATAAACTACTATAAAACTAATAAACTTTATAAAAAAATGCACAATATTGGCTCAAAGGATCTCCCAGGCGATACAGCGCGGCAACTCCGCTAGTATTTACCTATCTGAAACACTAATTTTTGTTTTCCCATATGCAACGTTTCGCCAAATTTTCATTTGTCCGAAAGCCATTTTTTTCCAGAATTTTTTTTTTTGGAATAATTATAAAACAAACCTAAACTAACCTAATGGGCTCTATGACGATGTCTATAAAATCCTGAAAATATTACGGGTTTCGTTTCATCATCATAATCATCTCAGCCATAGGACGTCCACTGCTGAACATAGGCCTCCCCTTTCGACTTCCATATATACTGGGTTTCGTTTACATGCTAGAAAAGCGGGCGGTAAGTCGTAAATTACGCCCTAGGGCGGTAAGTCATTTTTATCACACTTTAAGGGTTTACATGCTAGTTCTAATAAACACTCGTTTGTAATTCCTCGTTTACCACCCTTGTTACGTAATGTACTATAACAGCGATGCGTTACGCGAGTTCTAGGTATCAGGTAGTCGTCCGCGAAAACACCTTAAATCTTAATGGTAACAAAGGCTTTAATGAACTGCCACTCATTCCAACTTTAATGATGTAATCGCTTTTTGGGGACGTTATTCTCACTGTGCGTTTTCACTGATTGTTGGTGACTTCATTTTAAAGGTAAATTATTACTTTAATAAGCAGGCATCGGATATTCGGATCGATATTTACCTAAACTTTGGCGGCTTTGTTATTCGGTCTTAGGTATAGGCGGCTTTATTTGACGTATGAGTGAGATAGCAATAGGAATTTGTCAACTTTAGGTAAATATCGATCCGAATATCCGATGCCTGTTAATAAGACACCGCCACCGCGATCATAGTTCCGAACGCTGCAGTTACAAAAATACGTTTCTTATTAAAACTTTTTTTGTTTTAGTTTAAATAATCTGAGTGGATACCGGAACAGAGGCAGACGGAAAAGGAGATGGCGGGATGACCTGTACGCATTTGAGAACGTTTGGGAGGAATTTGTTCAGCGAGACGTCTGGCGAGAAAGAGGAGAGGCGTTGGCCTAGCAGTGGGACACACACACACATACACACACACACACACACACACACACACACACACACACACACACACACACACACACACACACACACACACAGGCTAGATAAAAAAATATATATTATATTTCACACTAGGTGCGCGGTGTTACCTGCTCAACCCACGGAAAGATATTTTTTTTTTATAAAACAGAAGATCCTATGCATAAAATTGGAATACAAACTTTCTACTTTTTAGGGTTCCGTACCCAAAGGGTAAAAACGGGACCCTATTACTGAGACTTCGCTGCCCGTCCGTCCGTCCGTCCGTCTGTCACCAGGCTGTATCTCAAGAGCGGTGATAGCTAGACAGTTGAAATTTTCGCAGATGATGTATTTCTATTGCCGCTATAACAAAAAAAATTGGGCAAGTGCGAGTCCGACTCGCACTTGCATGAAGGGTTCCGTACCTATACATATATATAATCTTTAACAAGTTTGTTGTATGGGAGCCCCCCTTAAATATTTATTTTATTTTATTTTTAGTATTTGTTGTTATAGCGGCAATAGAAATACATCATCTGTGAAAATTTCAACTGTCTAGCTATCACCGTTCTTGAGATACAGCCTGGTGACAGACGGACGGACGGACGGACGGACGGACAGCGAAGTCTCAGTAATAGGGTCCCGTTTTTACCCTTTGGGTACGGAACCCTAAAAAAACATCCCATACAACAAACGGATTGGTTGCGTTAACTTTGCACCTCATTTGTATCGAGCGCTATACATACCAGGTGCAAACTAAACTTAACCACTTAAGGATGGAGTGTTTGTACGGAACCCTCGGTGCGCGAGTCCGACTCGCACTTGACCGGTTTTTTGACCTAGTGAGGGAGGCGTCTCCGTTTCAACATTGGCCTAAAATGATGACTGACAAACAAACAAATACATAAACAAAAAATAAATAAATAAATCGTGAAATAGTGGACACACGCTCGCTAGGTTCCGGCGAAAATCCAAGGTATATAGTAGGAGAGCCGAAGAGGGGATTTCGGGAGTACTTAAAGCGCGGCAGATTAATATATAGGGGGATACCTTATACCCAGTTAAGTACTTCCACCATTTTTTTTTTTTTTTTTGAATAATGATTGGCCCGAGCCTTTCGGCTGTACTGGGGCGAACTTGACTGTGCGGGTGGGGTCACAGAATGGGACCTCCGGACCCGCAGCAACTTCCACCAAATATGAGCCTCATATATATGGCCGCCCGTCAAGGATAAAAGATCAGATTAGTAAAAAAAAAAATTGTTCATCTGAAATTCTCGAGCGCGTCAGATTAAGGTAGGGTGAGTTAGTTACATGCTAAAACGTGTATATTCCTCTAATCTGACAATTTAAAGGTGACGTAAAGACGGCGGAGTGCTACAAAGTTGTAAAAAAAAAAACTTCATCTCGACATTCTTGAGCGTGGCTAATTTTTTATTTATTTAAAAGGGAATGAATCAATGATAACGGAAAATATTAATCTGACGATTTCCACTAGCCGAAGTAACAAAAATTCATCGATAAAGTATAATGCGTGCAGTTACGTGATGCCTGTATTCCACTCTGGTTTCTGTTGCCAATGACGCCATGACAGTTGATCATGTTGTTTACAACACTAAAGTACTAGCACTATTAAATTTTTATAGTTGCCGGCAACTTTTATAACAAAAATGGCAGATTTGCGCATGTACCTACATTTGTACGTAAATCGGCTACTGCGCAGTCAAGATTATGCTCTAAAAGTTTGCCGGCAGCTGTACTATGAGTGATATTAATATAAAGTGTGTATTTTGTGGTAAAACTACTTTACAAAAAACAATTAAGTAAATTTACATTAGAAACATAACAAAAATGTGTAAATATTTTAGAATATAGTCGGAGCAAACCGGTTCTCCGAAAATCCCGAACAACATACGATAATCTTGAACTTTCGAGAGAATCTTCATTAAATGAAGTAAATCACGCACAGTGCTATAAATTATTTATAGCAATAAAAATACCGCGAGTCTTTCAGTATTTACAACGGCGGCAACGTATAATGGAATATGACAGTGCATCGGAAGTTTCTGGGAACAGCTCCGAATCACATGCCCCTGCTTCTGGGGAGTGCTCCGAGTCACATTTTCCTATTTCAGGAGAGTGCTCTGAGTCACAAGTTCCTGTTAATTTTTTTAATTGTCAGATTAGGCGAATCCCGCCAGATAATCGTCAGATTATGAGACAGCACGTCTAGGGCATAAAGATGAACCATATATATCTTAATCTGACGCGCTTGAGTATTTCAAAATGGCGAATTTTTTTTGCACATTCTAATAATAACTGCGAGTTTGCGTCACATCCAAATCGTCAGATTATTATATAAGAGCTTTTTCTTAGGTTCACTTAACATCCCCTTAGAAAATCTGACGCGCCCGATGAAAAAATTTTTTTTTTCATTTTCAACCCTTAAGTACGACCACCCCCATCATGGAAACAATCAGTTTAACATGCGTACATCTTTAAAAATGTGTAGGACATGGATGCTATCAATATCTGACGCGCTCGAGTATGTCCATGCAACAGTTTTTTTTTACATTTTTGAAAATCTGTAGCCGCTCCCCCCACCGATGAAAAGGTATATCTTATATGACATTTTTTTCTTTTTATCATCTAAGCTTCGCAACCCAATAGGTCTCTATGACGCTCGAGTGAATCCCGAGTTAGCATCGTGGCGTACCCTACTAATAATAGCCCAGCTGGCGAGGCGAGTGCAAAATTAATGGATATTGAATTATGGATACAAATGAATGAAGGCATAACCGCGTAGAACAGTGTAGATAAAAACAGAAGAAAAATACGCACGTCTATGAGTACCTATCCTTTTTTTTTTTTTTTTGGGTGGGAAAAATGCGTTACGCATACCACCAGGGTGCGGGGACGGACCCCGGTGGTTATGTGGGACTCCCATGTCGGCTAATGAGGCCTATGGTGTACCCACTAAAACCCCTCTATTTGCCGCCTCTGTGCCCCATAGGGCAAGGTCACGGGAACGCTCTAGGCACACTACCGCAACCTTGCCAGCATGTGGGGGGGGGGGGGGAGTGGGTACCTATTGAGAAAGTATTGGTATTGGTTGAGAAAGTGGTTGAGTGGTTGAGAATACTTTTCAACTGACTACGGTACTGTACGCCAAAAAGAGTCATGTATTATCTTTTCCCGAACGAGACTTCAAAACATCGGGCATATTTGAGCATAGCTTTTTGGTAAAATTTTTGCTCATCTCAACTCGACTGTACAACATAATTAATTATTAATACTAGCCGTACGGAATGTCATTTGATATTTACCACTCGCTTTTCGGTGAAGGAAAACATCGTGAGGAAACCACCTAAGCCCAATAAGGCCTAGTTTCCCCTCTGGGTTGGAAGGTCAGATGGCAGTCGCTTGCGTAAAAACTAGTGCCTACGCCACATCTTGGGATTTAGGTAGCCGACCCCGATTGAGAATTCATTCTACAATATGGGACAAAGGCTAGGAGGATGGATTAGCCTATGTGTGACGACTTACGGCCGGGAAGTATTTTTTTTTTAAACGTGGCGTCTGTGTTCACGAGCAGGCTAAACAGCTGAAATGCTTTTTTTTTTGAGTGGTGTATTTTTTTATTTCATTGCATATGTTTAAAAAAAATACTTAACATGGATAGCCGTGAAAAGGTCTTGCCAGATTCGTATCAGTATCCCTCCCTATGGTCGGCCGTCTATACCTACTCACCCGGCAATCCCTTCTTTCCCGGTGTCTATTATACAAATAGCCGAAAAGTGCTCGAGTGGAGACCTCGGACCAGCAAGCGCAGCGTAGGACGTCCACCTACAAGATGGACAGATGACCTTATAAAGGTCGCCGGAAAGCGCTGGATGCAGGTCGCTTCCAACCGGTATATATGGAAGTCCAAAGGGGAGGCCTATGTTCAGCAGTGGACGTCCTATGGCTGAGATGATGATGATGATGATGATTATACAAATATCCCTTCTGCACATTATCTATGCTGTAGTATTCGGTATTCTCGATGAAAAGGTTTGCGTGTTCGAGTCTGAATTTACAAATTTTGATTGGATTTGAACGGGTTTGTTTTGTATTATTAATTTCGCTTTGTTGGTCAGTTTGAATGCGAAGCCTCAATAATGAGATGAGTTGAGAAATTATAGAGCTCTCTTCTCCAAGATATACTACTGCTGTTGGGTTTTTTAGGGTTCCGTAGTCAAAAAGGATCCCTTATAGTAGTTTCCCCATGTCCGTCCGTGCGTCTGCCTGTTAGCATCCTAGAAAGTTGCAATTTGGCATGGATATACATTATTAGTCACGCTGACAAAGCGGTATGAATAACATTTTGGAAATTATTTTTCTTTTAGTGTACTATAATACACGTAAGCTGTGGATGTAATTTTTATTAAACGTTTTTATTTAGTTTGCCCTTTTTGTTTATCTATATTGTGTAACTACTCCGCTACCTAAAGGTTGTCTGGAAAAGATCGCTATTTAGCGATAAGACCGCCTGTTGTTTACCTCTGTCTGTTATTTTAATGTATCTCATGTTGTGTTGTATATTCCTTGATGTTGGAGGTGTGCACTAAAGAGTATTTGTATTTGTATTTGTATCTAGTTAGTTATCTTACAAGTAAAAATATTTTTGGTTTATTAATATAAGAACGTGATTTGAAATTTTATATCTTTTTTATAAGATAATAAGAGTTTTAGAGAAAAAAAATTGCTTGAGGTTAGAAAATTATTAACAAAATCAGTTTGGATGAATACCCTAATATAGGTACCAAGTTCGTTGACCCCAATCAATAGGGATTGGCCATGCACGCCGAGCCATGCATTTTGGATGGTGGTCTCATGAATAACTGACGACTGCTCGTTTGTGCGTCTTGCTATCAGAGAACGGGATACGTACCTAGAGATAACTCCGAAGATCCATTTGTACGTATCGATTCATTATTTTGAATTTTGGTAATTATTTATGTCATTTGGCAACGTGTTAACCGTTACACTCTGCTTGTCACTTTGACTACGATAAAAATAAGTTAAGAACTGAATTTGATCAGATTGGACATAAATGTTGGCCGATCTGATTTGTTTTTATTATCCGTATCTAGTGTGTGGCTTGCAACAAACAAGTTAGCTGTTATTTCATAGAAATTATGTTTTTCGAGCAAGAGAAGTGAAATGCATTTTCTTTACACATCTCCGCGCGCAAGGTGGACAGATTTGCTTAGTTTGGGACAAGGTTGATTTGCGTAAGATTATAATGAAACATATAATGTCTGTTTTTAAGGTACACACCACAATTATAATATTAAACCATTGATGCAAAGACATACATGTTTCATAAATTATTATAATAACAGCGCTCTCTCTCGCTTGTTCGTTCACTGCTGTAAAGTGGTGCGGTAAGATGTGGATATTAAAGTATTCACATTGAGGTCGCTGAGGTCCTTTCAAATAAACAATGCAAAGATCGACACACAAAGCATAAAGAAAAATTCGATAGGTTGCTTCGGAGTTAGGGTAGCGAAGTGGTTAACGCGCTGGACCGGCAATACAGAGGCACCGGGATCGATTCCCGGAGTCTTGCACCAGGTAACTCGTTTTTCATTTTCATTCTTAGCTTTGATCATTGTATCAATAGTTTTATATAAAAACTGTTAAGATTGTCCCTTAGTAAAACTTTCTTTTTGGAATAACTTTACCACCAGTCACGACGACGTTGTTCGTCACACTTTGGAGGAAAATCAAGACCAAAATCACTTACCGCCCTAGTGCGTAATATACAACTTACCAACCTAGGGCGTAATATATGATTTACCGCTCGGTTTTCTAGCATGTAGACCCTTAAACTATCATAAAAGTTACTTACCACCCTAGGGCGTAATTTTCAACTTACCACCTGCTTTTCTGGCATGTAAACCCTTAAACTATCATAAAAGTTACTTACCGCCCTAGGGCGTAATTTTCAACTTACCACCTGCTTTTCTGGCATGTAAACCCTTAAACTATCATAAAAGTTACTTACCGCCCTAGGGCCTAATTTTCAAGTTACCACCTGCTTTTCTGGCATGTAAACCCTTAAACTGTCATAAAAGTTACTTACCGCCCTAAGGCGTAATTTTCAACTTACCTTTTCATTTTTCATTTCATTTATTTATTTCATGGAACAATATCAATTGTGTTTGAAATAATACATAAAAATTAAACAATAAAAAGACCTTAACTAAATTACGTTAGGTAAGTACATTGCAAGAAGTCAATATTATAAACATGTCAAACAAAATCATTAGGTATCAAAATAAAGCAAAGATATTAAAAACGTTTCAAAATTACCTAAATTATAAAGTTACAATTCCAAATTAAAAATACATGTCCACAGTGCTCAATAATATATAAAAATAACAATAATATATTTAAAAATAATAATAATAATAATTTACTACAAATAAAAAACAGCTGATGTTATTAAAGCCCAAGTATATACATTTTAGTTTTCCACATGACAGTTTGAGTTCTGACAGAATTCCTCAACGGAGTAGAAACACTTTTCCAACAGAAATGCTTTGAGCTTGTTTTTGAATGCATTAACACTTGTGATTTTCTTGAGTTCTACTGGAAACTTATTAAAAAGAAATACCACCTGCTTTTCTGGCATGTAAACCCTTGTATACGAGCAAGTGTGATGAAAATATTATTACCTACCTGTTAGCGACAACCCTCAACTGAGAAGGTTACAAGGAAGGCATATATTATACGTCGCGGCCAAGCCTACAATAATTCAAACTTTCGTTTTGCCGTGATTTGCCTTGCAAGGGTCTTACACGTTGCCTTGGAATGTATAGAACTGGCTTATTAATTCAGAAAGAAACTGTTGGGACTTTTTTACACGACTCCAAAAAAAGTCGGCAGTTACGTTCATTTTGTTTTGTTTCATTAGGATGATTATCGATTTTTGTTAAATATGCATGCATAGCTTAATTTGCATAAGGACCAAAATCCATAATAATAATGTTGGCAAAAATTAAGGCCTAGACCGGGAAATCATTTTTTTAAACATGGCGTTTATGTTTACAAAATGTTTACAAATGAAGCGAAAATTGAAAAATTTAATGATTTGGACAGGATTCGAACCTGCGTTTCCAACGGCTTTCCGGGCCAACACTGGCGTCCTCCCAGTTGGACCACCGAATCAGATGTCAGAGTCATTGAATTTTTCAACCAGTTGCTTCGACATGCCTTAGGGTGGCATCGTAGCGTTCATGTTCATGGTCATGGCGTTTATGTTCATGAACATGCTATACAGCTGAATTAATTATTTTTGAGTGGTCTATTTTTTATTGCATATGTTTGAGAAAGGCACTATACATGCCTTAGCCGTGAAAAGGGCTTGCCGGCTTCGTATCACTAGACGGCCTCCCTAACGGTCGGCCGTCTATACCTACTCACCCAACAACCCCTTCTATCCCGGCGTCTGCAGTAATGAACTATTACTGTTCATGTCGTATGTAATACTATGTTGGTCTAATTATCCGCTAGATGTCGGTGTACCGTATGTCATTTCCGCTGCATCGCGGTATAGAGATTTTCTTACTGATTGTATATATAGTCTGAGAAACAAAATTAAATTGTCATTCATCTAGCATAGTAGCATACGTTGTTTCATTTTGAATACGGTGCGAGTGCCTAGTAAGTAGGCTTTTTGAGACGCGTGTCCAATTACTTGTATCAATAAATGATCTGTATCTATTTAGTGTTCTATAATATAACCCACAAATTCGTTGTATTTTCCTTTTTTTTAAGTTGAGCCTTTCAAAATGTTGTTAGTAAAAGAATTAAGTATTAATTTATATTATTCGGTAGTTCTATTCTATCATAGGTCTACGACCACCGCTACAATCGGACAAAAGGCAAAGGCATCTTCCTCAACGTGATTGGCGACCGGGACGTGAAATATCATTCCCAATTCGGGAGCTCTTTTCATTCGCGAATGAGTGAATGAATTGCGCGTGTTATGTTAATACAATGTGACTTGGATAAGATTATTATGATAAAACGGGACTCGATCGCGTTCAAAAAGTTTTTATTTTTTTATTTCATATTCTATTATATTATATACTATATTTCATTATCTTGAATTTTCGGACGTTGCGTATAACCTTAGATAGTGGCAGTCAACCGTTTTGTTTTTATGGTTTATACAACACAAGTACTCTTTATAAATAAATAAATAATAAATAAATATCAGTCAATTTCACACAAATCGATCTAGTCCCAAATTAAGCTCAAGAAGGCTTGTGTTATGGGTACTAGACGACAATATAGATACTTATATAGATAAATATATACTTAAATACATAGGACAACCATGACCCAAGCACAAATATTCGAGTTCATCACACAAATATTTGCCCTGGCCGGGATTCGAACCCGGGACCGCCGGCTCAGTAGGCAGGCGCAGGTGCACTACAAACAGCGTTATTAATGATTTTATATGATAGTTTAGTTAGATGAAAATCTCGGTTTACCCTTGTTTAACGTTCCAACTAAATTTTATTTCATGGATTTTCATTTCATTGAAAACATTTTTTCTGAAACTATAAAATATTTTGGAATGTTATAACACAAACCTAACCTAACCTAATCTATACCTACGATGACATACCTAAAATGTAGGTAAGTATAACGTCCGAGAGAAAATTTGTCTGTGAAATTAAAATTCTATGATGAAACTTTCGGTGATTGTTTTTATGTTAAAGAAATAGGATACTTACCGAAAATCTCTTTAAAACTAATTTGATGATCAGATGTCGGTAATTTTTGAATTTCGAATTCAGCTTTCAGCTAAACAAAAGAAAATCATTAAAAAATTCTCATCACGTAACCGCCACGGAATCAACAAAACAGTCGCACCAACTTAACGGACGAAATAATTCAGAATTCAGAATAACAGCTGTTAAGTTCGGGAACTCGGGCACAAGGCAATATTTCATCAGTGCGGTACGGGCGACATGAAAGATGAATTGTTATCTGTAAATACAAACCTATTTTAGTTAAAATAGGTTACTAAACTTTATTTAACAACTAAGAGATGGCCGCAGCTCCTGTAATAATTTTTAGGGTTCCGTACCCAAAGGGTAAAAACGGGTAAAACTATTACTGAGACTTCGCTGTCCGTCCGTCCGTCTGTCACCAGGCTGTACCTCAAGAACGGCGATAGCTAGACAGTTGAAATTTTCACAGATGACGTATTTTTATTGCCGCTATAACAACAAATAATGAAAATAAAATAAAATAAATATTTAAGGGGGCTCCCATACAACAAACTTGTTAGGTATATGGTACGGAACCATGCGCGAGTCGGACTTGCACTTGCCCAATTTTTTTGTTTTTGTTAACCCTTTAACTATGTACATACATGTTTTTTGAAAATGACTCATTAGTGGGTTATACTTTGTGTAAAGCCCGACTGACTGGTATTGAGGGCTAAATAGCCCTGATACAGTTCAACCTAATGTTAAAAAAAAACTTGACATCTTTATACCTAAAATAGCAATGAATGCGTACACACGTATAGCTAGGGCAACGTTGCGAGGGAGTTGTCTGGGGCCAGACTTACGAGGGCTACCTATCAAGTGACATTTCAGGGGCGACGTATTCATGAAGCGGGTAAACTGCGTTTTCCGTCACTTTGATTATTTACTAACGATATTCATCCAATTTAAGTTATTACAAGACGGAACATCGAAAACTTTTGCGTATGAACCGCGGCCATTAAACTGTTACTTTGAAATGATAGGCGTCAAAAGCGAATTCGATCCCAAAAAATAATTCCTATTTTATAATGGACAATCTTACACAAATCGACCTAGTCCCAAACTAAGCAAAGCTTGTACAATGGATACTTGACGACGATATGCATAATAATGATTAATAAATTGTATTGGTCTTGTTTCCTTTTGTAAACTTTCATTGGTGTGCAATAATTGTTCTATTGTATTGTATAATAATATTAGTAAATATATAGGTAACATTCATGACCTAAGAACAAATATTCGAGTTCATCACACAAATATTTGCCCTTGCTAGGATTCGAACCCAGGACTGTCTGCTCAGCAGGCAGGTACACTACAAACTGCAACAACCTCGTCGTCAAACACATACATACATTATCTTCCATTATCTCAGTTACTTGAAACAATACTCAATTCCCAACTTTATCCACCACATAGCCGTGTAGTATCGCAATGTATCGCAATGTATCGTAACCAAGCAAAATAAGACTGTAAATACAAAGCAATAGGTGCTACGTAGTTCGCATATAAAGTTCAAAGTCTAGGGTCGAGCCCTTTCTTAATTCATACTTTATAACTAACACTGGGACGCCGCGAATGTAAAATGTCGTAAGTGGTTAGGGGTCGTCCAAAAATTACGTCACACGTTAAGGAATTCACAGTGTGAAAACATCAGTACATGAATTGACAAGTCAGTGAGGTGGTTATTAAAATAATCACTTCTTAACAATAAGTAAATGATGCCAATGAAGCGAAATGTTGCTTTCCGATAGCACGTGTTTGAATCTTAGAGCATTAAACCAACCGGGGGCGCATTCGCTGCACATTTTCAAATAAAAAAGTCTGCCAGAACCTAAAGAGGGCGAGGTAACACACATATATATACTTAGTGTAATTTATATTGACACTAGTATTAACCCGCGGCTTCGCCCGCGTTCCTATACAATAAACATTATCCTACGGGAACGATGCTCTTTTTTTCAGGATAAAAAGTGTGCTATTTGTTAAAGTTAGGGTATAATCTGCTTATCCCTCATGCATATCCGTCTAGCCGTTTTATTGTTGAAAAGTTTGAATGCATTTATTACGGCTGCAGGAGGTTTCCCGATGACTACTCCAATCTCGCCGCGCCACCCGCACTGGCCTTGACGACAATCGAAATGGCACCAAATACAAATTTAAACATCTATTAGGATAACGGGACTCATTCCATACCTCAAAAGCAAAAATAAATCCCTTATAGGATCACTTGTAGCTGTCTGTGAGTCCGTCTGTTACAACCGATTTGCTGCAAAACTACTGCACCGATTGAATTGCAATTAGGCACAAATGCTTTCAAGAATTTTCATGTCCACAAATGTCCCAAAAAAACATGAAAATGACACCCATATTCATATCACCCACAATCATAACGTCATCGCACCGCCACAGAGGAATGGTATTTCACGTCCGCTACATTGAGTTTTAAAATAATTGTTGTACCCGTAATCAGCGACCTGATAAATAATAAAAATAATACCCATGTTGATTTTCAGACTTTGTCAACACATTTCCCCCTTTTAGGGCTTCAATTCTTGAAAGGCCTGAAAAGCGTGTTTACTCATATTCTTAGAAATACTCCTGTGAAGTTTCGAATAAAATAGTCTAATCTTGTTTCCCCATACAAACTTTGGATCTCTATTTCACCCCCTTTAGAAAAATCGTTTATTAGTGCGCCCCTATACCCTATAAGGAACCTACGTTCTAAATTTAGACTCTTTAGAATCAGCGGTTTGGGCTGTGCGTTTAAAAACGACACCCATATGTTTAGACATATTTAGACATTTCTACCCCATCGCACCCTAACATGAGAGATGGTATTACACGTCCGCCATGTTGAATTTTAAAATCGTTCTTTTTTTAGTAAGTAGCGACCCGATAATTCATAGGAACCAACTCTTCCCTCTTCCCCTTCCGGGATACAGGGTACCAAGTTATCTAATCTTGTTTCCCCATACAAACTTTGAATCCCCCATTTCACCCCCATATGTTGTGAATTAAAAAAAAAAACCTTTCTTAGTGCACCCCTACACCTTATAAGCAACCTACGTGCCAAATTTGAACTCTCTAGAACCAGCGGTTTAGTATTTAGACATTTCAACCCCATTTCACCCCAACGGGGGAGATGGTAATTCACGTCCGCCTCGTTGGATTTTAAAATCGTTGCGGTTTTGGTAATCAGCGACCCGATAAACCATAAAAACAATACCCATATTGATTTTCAGACTTTGTCACCACATTTCTCCCTTTTAGGGGTTGAATTTTCAAAAAACCTGAAACGCGTGTTTACTCATTTATCGTTAGAAATACCCCTGTGAAGTTTCAAATAAAATAATAATAACCAATCTTATTTCCCCATACAAACTTTGGAACCCCATTTCACCCCTTTAGGGGGTGAGTTTTGAAAAATCCTTTCTTAGCGGATGCCTACGTCATAACATCTACCTGCATGCCAAATTTCAGCCCGATCCGTCCAGTGGTTTGGGCTGTGCGTTGATAGATCACTATGTCAGTCAGTCAGTCACCTTTGAGTTTTATATATATAGATTTTATATTATCATCATCACCTTCCTAGCCTTTGTCCCATATCTTTGTAGAGAATGAATTCTCAATCGGGGTCGGCTACCTAAATCCCAAGATGTGGCGTAGGCACTAGTTTTTACCCAAGCGACTGCCATCTGACCTTCCAACCCAGAGGGGAAACTAGGCCTTATTGGGCTTAGGTGGTTTCCTCACGATGTTTTCCTTCACCGAAAAGCGAGTGGTAAATATCAAATGACATTCCGTACATAAGTTCCGAAAAACTCATTGGTACAGGTCGGGTTCGAACCCGTGACCTCCGGATTGAAAGTCGCATGCACATTTTATATTATGAAATAAATAAAACTAAAACTATTGCGAAACGGCTCATCGACACCACTGGTGACCAAAGCGCTGGCAGCTTCCTCGCTCAGCGTCTTAGTATAGCAATACAGCGAGGTAATGCTGCCAGCGTCTTTGGTACAATGCCACGGGGGCCATTTTTAGACTTAGTTTAGATTTAGATAAGACTTATTTTAATTGTTAAAGTATAAAAAAAACTATTCACAATCTGCACTCATATTCAAAACTATTTTACTACGCACTCACACTAAAATAATACAGCAACACTTATTTCGTCACCCCAATGCAAATTCAACTCACGTAAAAAGCACGGACGGCGAGTCGCGTAGCAGCACGTAGCTGCCCCTGATGAAGAGCTCTATATACGAGTTCGAATCATGTCGGGCCGTTCCTGTCAATTTTCACATGAGTTTAAACCGTTTTTATAATTATCAAAGATGTCTCACGATAGTTTTGATAATATTAATGCATATTCCATACAAATGTCGTTAAACGTATCATTTTTGTTTGTTATTTCAAAAAAAATATAGAAGCCAGTAGTCCTTGTTAACGCCAAAATAGTTCCCAACCGTCAGAATTTATAACGATTGTTATCAAATCGCTTTTGTAATCGAAGCTTGACATCCGGTTTGAATTAACGTTTATTTTAAACACAATGATAATTAAAGCAAAAATACACTTACCTGTGAAATGGTTTAGCATCTTTTTATAAACTATACGTTGTAAAACGTCTTTTACACCAAAAAACAGTACATATAAGCTTTTTCGTCGAGCTGCACGCCCATTGGAAACGATGATCAAAATGCGTGAAATTGATTATTGAAGTAGTTTTACGTAACCGGTATTACCGACGGTCTTGTACTTTTGGCAGAAGGGAAAGCCTGTCAATGGCCACTCCAGTTGGTTTAATGCTCTAAGGTTTGAGTTACAAAAAAAAACCTAAATCCCGGTAGGTAATTGCCAAACGAACGAATGAACAAATTACAACAAAAAAAAAGTCTCTTGGTTGGTTGGTGGTCTTGGTAAAATGTATGAATTATTCATATAGTACCTAGGTACCGGATTATTTGTGACGTAATATATGCGCGACCCCTCTGGAGGGAAGTTTTCCCTACATGCCTAAATGATGACATTAGTGATTCTACCTTTTACGGGGGTTAACCTCTTTAGAAGGAGAACGTTGGTTCGTTAAAACCGGTTTTAAAGGGTTTTTGCTGTTGCTTGTATTAATTACTACGATATTTTAGCGTTAGATGGAGTTTAAAGGGTTCTTAAGGGATCCTGGGGAATTCACAGTTTTTTTTTGACGCACTAACCGACTTCAGAATAAGAAGTTCTGAATTTTTCATATATTAGCATTTTTATCAAATAGATAGTTAAAATATACATAGAAATATATTTAACTAAAATGTTAAATTTATTTTTTAATTAAGAATTGACAGGCAATGATAGTACATTACTGCGGACGCCGGGAAGCATGGTCCCGGTTGAGTAGTTATATGCGGTAAGTGATACGAAGCCGGCAAGCCCTTTCGGCTAAGGCATGTATAGTGTTTTTCTCAAACATATGCGATGAAATAAAAATATACACCACTAAAATATTAATTTAGCTGTTTAGCCTGTTCATGAGTGCAGAAGCTATGTTAAAAAAAAACACTTCCCGGCTTAGCCCTTAAATTTTGCATGAAATTCCTTTACAGTTCTCTCGAGTTGTTCCGCCCGAAACGTGATACTTCGAAGCCTGTTATAACGCACGTTATGACGATATTTCATTGCATGTTTCAGAAAAGATAAGTATATTTTTTAACGATAATGTTAAATTAATCTTATATATTATAATGAAGAATTCACGGGCAATAAATACAATTACAAGCGCAAATCGTAATGCCGGTGAATGTTATTGAAATACCACCTGTGCCTGTTCCCAAGCAAATAATGAAAAAACTATCACTCAAAAATGCATGAGATCATACATACACAATTGAATGGGTCTACTGTAAATTAACAGACTTTAACATGCCTTGTCCAAAATTGGATAAAAGGTACAGTAAGCAATAATACATTGTGAATCTCATCTCTTATTACACTTGTGTATTACTTGTGATCATGAGTAGAGATCGGAAGATTGAGTGCAAATTATATAAGAAACAGGACTAATGGAGTAGAAATCAGTGTTACATTGATGTTCTGTACAATTTGAAAAAGTATAATAATATAGATGTTGTACCATTGATACAGAGATAAAAGCACAAAGAAAAGATAAAATGCGTAACCTGGCGAAAAGACCGGGATTCGAACCCGGTACCTCTGGATTACCGGTCTAACGTGTTAACCTCTCCACCATTTACGCCAGAACCTTTCAAATTTTTCCTTATGCTTTGTGTGCCAATTTTAATGGAATAAAAAAATTTGGTGTACCCACATTAAAAAGAATGGGACATTATACATTACCTCACACTAATTATTATAAAGGCGGAAGTTTGTGTTTTTATGTTTATATTTGTTACTCCTGCACGCTCAAATGGCTGGACCATTTTTGATAAATTTTGGTATGAAAGTAGCTGACACCTTGGATTAACACATAGACTACTTTTTGACCCGAAAAATTTTGTGTTCCTGTGAGATGAGGGGGTAACACCGTGCAGCGCAGTGTTTCATAAATTTAGTATAGATTATATATCTTTGTAGTTAATCCTAGATCTATTTTCACCCGACTGTACCAGTATAACATATAAAATTGGTAGCAAGCAAGGTGTGCGGAAGACGACCCAGAGGAAGAAGTCCAACACGCTGGTCGGACCAAATCCTCTCTACTCTCAAGACCTCTATCTACGAAGCCATCCATGCAGCCCAGGATAGAGTAAGCTGGCGCAAAATAGTCCACGAGAAAGTGATTCAGAAGCCACGACCATCAGCATTGAGGATATCGACTGAAGGAGGAGGAGGGAGGTACCAGTATAACCTGTCATGCATGGCCATAAGAATTACCGGTCCTACGTGTTAACCTCTACACCACCCTAACACTAAATAACCTTTCGAATTTTTCCTTGTGCTTTGTGTGTCAATTTGTATTTATATTTTTATTTGTTTTTAGCTCTATTTCACATAATATATAACACAACAAAATAAACAATAACCCAATAATATTTCACACCTGAATTTGCACACATTTGAGTGGGTATATTTTGCAAATAAATGCTTCATGGATTGACATTAAAAATAATTTAATAGTTTATGTCTTTGTAGTTAATCCTCGATCTATTTTCACCCGACTGTACCAGTAGAACCTGTCATGCATGTCCACAAAGGGTGGGCAAAAACTAGACCGCACCAAGGCCGCCTATTGACGCATCGGCGCGTAGATTAATGGTTTAAGCTCATGCTGACGTGCCATCATGTTTATTTTATAAAATTCTGAGAATAGACAGTATTAATTAAAATAATAATATTACTTTGCTAATCAGCGACATAATATCGTGCCAGTTTTAGTGCCAACCCTTTACACTTCTTGCTGGGTTAGCAAGATGTATTTCACCAATGTCGACGTGAAGGCATATCACACGATAGTTTTTGTGAGAGGATAGGTATGGAACCTAAAACAAACACTTATTTGCGTATTTTTTTTATGGTACCACCATACAATGTCCCACCCTCCCATCACGATAAGAAAAATAAATACGCAAATAAATATAACAAACCACCACCATAATAACAAAACTTACTCGACACGTACAGATTACACGTGCGGATTAGCAAAGCAATATTGTTATTTTAATTAATATGGATTTCCGCAAAGTAACGCCTAAATCAATTAATTATACTTATAGTCAGTATAGTCACCAATGAGGAAGTATTGGAAAGGGAAAAGGAGAAGAGAGATATACTTCATACAATAGAAACTCGAAGAGGGAAAATGATAGGTCATTTGATGCGACACGACGATCCTTTATTTATGATCCATGCGTACTGAAACGCTCCCCCTAAAATAAACCCTCTAATCTACGCTATACTATAAAGCTACCTAAACTCGAACTGTAGAGACAACGAACTGTAAAGCTAATGGAAAGCCTACTGAAAAATGGAAAACCTACTAACCCACCCAGAACTTTTCTGCTCTAGCTATACTAACTGAAACTGAAACTGAAACTGCCCAACTGAATTAACCTAGCTGAAACTTGCCTAAGCCTGAATCTAACCTAAGCTCTGAAATTAATATGAAATGAAATTATACTGTAAGGAAATGAAAACCCCAAGAAACTCATACCATAACTATACTAGTAATTTACTAAGTAGACGAGATTTTCCCTCTCCTACCATATTGAACTATTTACTTCTGAAATATTACCTAAAATAAATGGAAAACATTCTAAGACTTAAACTATATATATTGAGAATTAAATTGGCCATGGTCGTGATCGTTAGTGGTATACAGGAACCCATTTACTCGTTGTGTCCTTAGAACCCAAATCCTTTTTAAGCTGCTTTGGAGTCTTATAGAGTCTTGTTTTTGAATAAGTAACCTACAAGCTACTAGTACTAAACATAAAACAACTAAATCCTAATGTAGGTATGAGAGCTTAACTATTAATCTATCTTAATCTAGGAATAGACCTAATAGAACTTCTATAATATGGTGCAGACTTGAGAACCCTACATAATGTCTGTACTAAACATGAAATATTAAAGCCTAAAGTAAATGTGGAAGTACATCTATGAATCTATTTTAGTCTAGAATAAAGGATAATCTTAATGAATCCTCTATAGTATGATGCAGGTTTTATTATAGGATTATCTCCCAGTCACCCTATGAAGCTTAAGCCATACTAATAAGTCTAATATTTAATTCATGTAGAACTTTATGGTATGTAAACTTTAAATTAGAAATCTAAAACAAACAGCTAAAGTTCCTCCTATAGGATAGGTGAAATAAGTTTCATTAGTTGCCTATATGAATAGTTAGTTTCTAAGATCTAAAATTACTAGGAACGAAATATATTAAAGTCAATACAGTTAGGGACTAGCAAAGGCTAGATTATGGTGGAATGGAGAAGACATCTCAATGAGATTCCTCCTACAGGATAGATGAAATAAATTTCATTTAGTTGCCTACATGAATAATTAGGATTTCTAGAATCTAAAATACTAGGAATCTTTGAATATGCTATAGTCAATACAGTCAAGAACCAGCACAGGCTAGGTCATAGTAAAATGATGATGGTAACCTTAAGGTGTATAAAAAAATAAATTATTTTAATTGGTAATGGTCCCCTACCAAACTAAGTGCGCGGAGAATGTCACTGAACGCTTTACCTATCTATTCCTAAGAAGCAAATCGAATTAAAGCGAACAGCGAGAGGATGGGGAACTCCGCACCTAATCTAAGCTGAACAAACCACTGTGGGACCTCTTTACATCTATGCATGACGTCCTATCCTAAGGCAAGTGTCAAGGGTCCATCTTTTGGGGGAAGCCTTTTGGCGCAGACTTCTTAAGTTAACTACACAAGGCCTACGCTAGGTTAAACTACCTGCCTAAACCTACAACTTGTTAAATATATGAAAAAGTTGAAGAGATTATGACATATCCGAGTGATGATATTATAATTATAATTGTTACAAGTCTAGAAACCTACCCATTCCTAACTAGTACCCTTCTAGTGAATTAACTACAGCTTCTGTTGTATTAACTAACCCCCAACAACCTTACTTGGTCTTAACTTCAACTCATGACTGAATAGTACTGTAAGGTCTTTGATATCTGAACACCAGAGCAAAAGGATGCACCGTTTATTTGATGGCTAACACCTTTAAGCCCGTGAGCACTCTAAGTGTTAGACTCGTTACAACCAACAGCACAAGCAGGCGGAATCAAAGCTTCGACGGCCTAGGAATCCCAAGAAGACAGCACTACTCAAGGTAACTTTACCTTGACATAATTTGTTTATTGAAGGATCTATTTTTTGATCCGTTGGTAGATTATAATGAATTCCCAGGGCAATATTACCCCTAAATATGTAGATATCTGTAGGTATGTAGTTGTATTACTATTAATAGCCCAATTAGAAGTTGTAGTACCCCAGAGGAGTATCAAATGTCAAATAGGAAGCTGTATAATATACAAGCATTTATGAGAATGAGGAATCAAGTATTTCTATTAGAGTATAATTGATGAGAAGTGTAGCAGTCGAATATACAAACAATTATTAGGTCTGTGATAAATCAGGAATTTCTATTAGAGTATAGTTGAAGAGAAGTATAGCAGTCGAAACTGATAACTATAGAAATAGTGTCGTTCCAGTAAGAGGTAGTCGTAGTGATATACTGAGTAGTCAATGTTTAAGTGTAGGCATCCGTTGTGGTATTTATCGGATAATAGAGCGATTACATCCGTACAAGTCGCAGACAGGGCCTCAAGGAGTCCCTTACAGCTATTCGAGCGCGATTATTAGCGTTGAATGAACTTTTGACATAATTTGTCATTGTTTACCATAAACTGATATAAACGAATTAAAAAAAGAAGAAAATTATTAAAAAAGTAAGCGTCAGGTGTTGCCAGATTCTTCCTCATACCTCCCCATTATCCAAATGATCTACCAGACCGGGGATAATAACCGTGGAAAATAAAATTCCAATACGCAAAACTTTTATCATATAACCGCACGTAATCCGAGTTGACTAAACACATCTTTTAAAGCACGTATTGCTCACGATAAAAAAGGCACAGCAGAAAGAGGCATATATCAAATTGAATAGCCCATAAACACAGTAAACAATATAAAACGACGGAAATTATAACCGAGGAATAAAATTCCAATACGCAACCATTTATCATATAACCGCACGTAATCCGAGTTGACTAAACACATCTTTTAAAGCACGTATTGCTCACGATAAAAAAGGCACAGCAGAAAGAGGCATATATCAAATTGAATAGCCCATAAACACAGTAAACAATATAAAACGACGGAAATTATAACCGAGGAATAAAATTCCAATACGCAACCATTTATCATATAAACCGCACGTGAAACAAATTGACTAAACACATATTTTAAAGCACGCATCACACACAATAAATGGCAGGAATGTAGCAGATAAGGGCATATTTCAAACAGTAAAACAGTATAAAAGCAACGGAATTATCAACTAGCACTCACCCGATTTAATCTGTTGGATTTAAACGGATTAAAACACACATGCACACCACATTAGTCATAAGATAATATCAGTAATAATTCAAATAGGCGAGTCATTCATCCGGCGTGTAGTTCCTAAAGATCCCTAAAAGGAAGGTAAATATCTATCGTGAGCTTCTGATATTAAGTTAAGACTTCCAAGAAGGCGCGGCCAGAGACCTAGGAACCTACTTTAATTTTCATGAAAACGTTGACACCATCTTGCAGCTAACACCAGGTTCTAATATTAAAATATAATTTACATGAAGACGCCGACACACAATATAGTTCCACGACGTGATACCTAAAGGATTACATCATGCAACAGTATAATACTCTCCCACATCCTAATTCTACCCCAAGGAATACAGTTACACACGCAAAGTTCCTATTAACTGTTCTAAATCCCTCAATAGTCCCAGGGAATACAGCTACTCACGTAGAGCCCCCATTATCTGTTCTAAGATCCTTCAATAGTCCCAAAGAATACAGCTACACACGTAGAACCTCTATTAACTGTTCTAAACCCTCAATAATTCCCCACCGCTTCGCCTACTGAGAATAATGCCTATACAACTGCAAAGATTTTAGGTTCAGTCTGATAGACACAAACCCTGAGGTCACACCACCAATCAACCGAGGTAAAGTTGCCTTTTAAAAGCGAACTTTGGTCATTGTCACCGTAGGTTTAAAAAGTTCACTTCTAAATCCCCAAGTCTAGACTGGTAGGCATAAACCCCCGAGCTCCAATCCATCAACTGCCCCAAAACCCTCAACAGTATCCTAGCTATGTATAAAACCCCAGTGATTATTTTTTTAATTACTCACTGATTGATGTTTTCAGCGCCTGCTTAGCTGGTCTCGAAGCCTCGTTGAGGTGGCTCCGGCTCCTGGCTCCGGTAGGTTCCCGTTGGTTCTTAGGTGGCTGGCTGCTTGAAGTCAAAGATCCCGAATACTGGTCGCGCTACGCCTTTTATAGCCCCCTCATTTTCAGTCTACCTCACAATATTTTTTATACCCCAATGTTCCCCCGCTAATTCCGTTCTCCCTGCTCAAATTCTCACAAAACTGCCAAATCCCTCTCTTTATAATTTATTCCAACTATAAAATATTTTCCTTTTAAAATCTCTCGGTAATATATTTTTATATTTAATTATCCTCTCCTAATTTGTAAATATTCCACCAAATATTTACCCTAAAAATGGGGAAAATTGAAAGATCTCCTCAAACTTGTTTAAGAAAGGTTTAAAACCGTCAATCCAATAAGCTAGAATTCCGGCGTTTGCCAAGCTTTTTATCGTGTCTCGAATGTATTGTTCTCTATGATTTTAATGTTTTTTGACATCTTTCAAAGTCAAATTTGGCGCTTTTCCCATAGATCCCAAACCATTCAGTACTAAAATTAAAAACTTCATTATATGTCTTATAAATTTGTACCAGTTTCAATGAATATTTTCAAGCCCTTCTCTGGTTTTTGAGGCCCCAAAATCAGGTCCGATTGGTCGACCACCCGTATTTTGACCCAAATATCTTCAAATCTAGACCTTTTCAGCTTTCAAAATATCCAAATTATTAGTCTCCAAGACTAAAGATATACTTATGAACCAATAATTCGGCCCGAAACATGTTATTCTATGTGTTCACAAATGTGTTAAAACCACGTGTCCATTGGAAGAATGGAAACAAAATTCCTTCTTTTCCAGCTTATCTTTAGTATTTCAAAATCCAAAACTAAATGGAACGGATGTATTTAAGACCCGTAAGTACTAATATTGCCCTTTTACTCAAATCCTTGGAAATTTTCCTTTGTTCTAAAACAAAATTCAATTTGCTACTGTTTATCTTTTTTAATTATCCCAATAAATTCTATTTACAATAGCATTCTTGTATTCTTGTGATGTCTAAACTTTCCTCCCTGTGTATTGCAGATGTTTTTTAATACTATTTCAATCAATAAGTCTCTCATCAAACTAAGTTGACTAAAACCAATCCACCGAACCCCTTAATAAAATTTCCTTACTAAACTAGACTTTTCCCATAATTTTCAGGTTTCTGTTCTTTGAGAATTGTCAAGAATGATGAACATAGTGATCAGACATCCCCCTCTGAAGACTCTAAGTGGCATAAATATCCCACCATATAAGGTAAGTTATCTTTCAAACAATTATTTCTACTTATATACTTATTTACTCAAAATTTTGGTTTAAATTGTACTCTGAGGCATATGGATAATTGTTATATGATATAACAATTAAAAATACATACTTAATTCTACCTATTTTGGTCCAGTTCTCATCCAAAGTTTAATCTTAATATATGGTTCCTGCGGTTGAGTTTGGCTTAATCCCATACTAAGCAAAGACAGCTCCATGGCTCCTAATGGCAATAATTTTGATATATACATCATACAACTTAATTAATAACCATGATCTAGAATCAATTATCCAAATCCATTCTCCAACTTCAGTCCTAGCTGGGATTCGAACCCAGAACACTTCCCTAAGCTGTACCAGCCCTTCATTAACTACTGGGCTTCTTAGAAAGTATTATTTCTAATAAAAATAACTCAAAACCTCATGATTTATGCATATTATCTAGACAAAATACCCATTATGTTTCTAATATCCATTTTTCTATGCTTTCATATAGTTTATTATTGTTACTATAAGATTCCTGTTGATTTCTATAATTTCCTGTTGATTCAAAAGTTGATTCCTATAAGAAGATGAATTATTTCAGCTAATTATTTTCTTTAATTTATTCTTATCTGGATAGCTCTTAGGTTCCCCTGTTAGATTACCTAACACCTATAGATTCCCTTTAACCTGAAAAGAATTCCCCCTACATACTTAAAAATTTTCCTGATTTTTCTTATGCATATTTCCTTGCAAATATTTTAATTTTCTATATCATTTCCCTTTCCAGTGTGTACTGAAAAATCCTTCCAGTTGAGTGTTACCTGGGCTGCAGACTGAAAAGCTTAAAGTACTGTACTGAAATTCATGAAGTAGAGGTATCATTTTTATTTTTATTTAAAAATACCGTCTTGATCGTTACAGCTTCCGCCCTCGATTTTTTTCGTAATGGAAACCACATATGTGGTTGGAAAGGAAAAAAAAATCAAATAGGTACTAAAACTACCCAAATCGCCAATATTTGTCTCTGAGTGTGTATGTGGTGTGGCTTTAAACCAAGGCTATGGTAACCAGTCAGGGCTGCAAGCTACAAATCTCTAGCTTCCACCCATTGAAACATAAAGGCCCATCATCACAGAGCCCCCAATTCAACCGCGATCTAGGTTGTGAGGCTAGAGACCCCTAATGGATCCAGTCTCGCACCTTCTACCCTGATTACTGGCATTGTGACATACGAATCACTCCGTGTCGTTACGTTAACACATCCGAATCAGGCCATGACGTTCCGGCCGCAGTGAGTATTAAATGCGATACCCTCGCGTCAATTTGAAGAGTCTGCTTACCGAATCCAGACATTTAAGGTCCATAGAGTGACAGTAACGACTCATAAAGAACAGCCAAAACCTTCACCACCACCTTGGAGCATGTTATCGTGCGAACAAGTGAACCAGGCAAAGACCAAAATGTTGTCTAAATAAAGACATGCCGAAATAACCTGTTCCACTTATCCTACGAAGTGTTAAGCGACCCCAACTGACAGCTGCCCTACCGGGTAGAGTATAATGCTGCTTAAGCTAGGTCGTTTAATGACAATCCTCTTTAACCTAACACCTACTAGCCTATGCAGCATTCTTTTGTATTCATTTAAACCCCCCCTTTTTCGATCCACATATTGGCGACATGAGCGATCCCCCACGGCTGACCTCTGTGCGAGCCAATGAGCCCCCGCGTAAGTAATTTACATTCATCACTCTCATACATCATCACTCATCCATCACCAATCTTATATCCTCTCTCAGAGTTAAATCTTTCAAACTTCAACCTCCAAAACCCCTCTTTCATGGTCTCTCACACACCCCATTCGCCCACTCAGAGTCGGTAGCCGGCGAGATCTTAATTACTATTATATTTTAATTCACTAAAACCAAGCACCCCTAAACTATCTCCCAAACAAAAATTACACTTACTTTGTCTCGACTATCACGTCCCAATTATCGTTTAAATTTTGAATGTAAAGCACAACATTAATAGAACTAATACTTCACTATCTATAACTCTTGAAAACGACACTTTCATTAGTCTTTTTCAATCACCACAACCTCGAAACTAAATTATTTAACAAACTACATTCAAACAAACAACTTTTAAACCTAAGTTATTGACACCTCACTTTTGACAGTTTTGACAGCCATAATTGCCAGCTTATTAATGTGTTCAAATTCCAAAATTACTTTACTGCACCGTTTTTTTTTTTTTTTTTTTTTTAGTGTTCCGTAACAGTTCACAAGTAACACCCAACTAAACAAGATTAATAAAATTAAACAAATGTATTATATATTGCATAAGAACACGACTCTAATTCCCCTGTACTGAACCACGCTAACTCGATAATGAAACTTATCCAATTTGAATTTCGCGCCTACTAGATTTTGAATGAATATCTCCCTATACTATTCATATTTTTCGAAAATAACTTCTACAAATACTATTATAATCTACAATTTTTTTTTTATTGCTGTGAGAAAAATATAAAACACTAATGTACCCCCCTACATTGTATTGAAGTATTCAAACGTGCACGAATAACCCCTGCTATACACTATTTTTATCTCACGTAAACCTAAAATAACTAAATAAAATCGACGATTTTTGTGAATCAAAATCTAACCTGAAAGGTACACGCGCACATAAAATAAACAAATAAGCAAAAACCGTAAACATTACAAGTGAAATAAACTAAAGAAAATTATATTCGAACTCATACCGACACACTTTAAATAGTGCATTGACTTTACAACTGCTAGTACCGCCACCTAGCAGTCTTGGTTGAAACTAAAGGACTAATAAGGACTCTAACCTATCTGTCATACCTGTGGTAAGTTTAAAAGTCACGCCAATCTAATCGGTAACGCTAATTTGACCAACATAACAAACTTATCATTACACTCCGTCATATTGGTAGTTCCGAAAGAGAATAATAATTAATACCGTAAAACTAGACTACTCCGAAACTATCTGTGGTAAGTTTGAGTCACACGTTAACTCTAATCGTTAACATGATTTGACCAACATAACAAACTTATCATTACCCTTCGTCATGTTGGTGAGCCTGAACGTAAATAATTATTAATACCAAAGTTAAGGTGGTTGCAGAAGAAACAAAACTAGACATTCCACGCTAGATGGCGCTGGGAAGCAAGATTTGTAGTTTTTGTGTATTATTTCGTATGTTACTTTAGTTTGAAGTGAAATTTGTATGTTGGCGAGTCCGCGTATTAGTCTTTTATTCATATACTATTAGTAGCACGTCATTAATTGTTTTATTCTCCCATGTATTGGCAATTTGTGAAAAATCAGCAAGTACTCACACTAATAGACACTAATTGTGAGTGTGTGCGGGTGATTCATTCATTAAAGGGTCGCGTATCATCTGTCAGTTTGATAGTAAGCGCAGAATAAATAAGCAGGCATGATATTTGATATTGATGATGAAGTTAAGATGCACCTCTAGCACAACTGTGACACGCAACTCTTTCTCGCGCGAAAAATATTACCTATCTCTTTCTTTGCGGTACTGTAGGAGACTGACGGACGATGCTATATCGCGCGACAAGAATCGTGAAGCCTAGTTGTATTAGACGGGCTGGATTGTCAAAATAAATAATACGAAGAAATTACAAATCTTGGGCAGTTCTACATTTTTTAAGTATGTGGTGAATTTAAATAAGTATTTTTGTTGGGTTTCTGTTCTGATATACCCATTGTGATTCTGATTTGCGATGTTATTGAGTTTGTCCTAAGTTTTTCTGAATGATTGATTGGGGTATAGCAAAAAGGGCCCAATTTTAGGACACATATTTTGTTGAGAAATATTTTTCTCATTTTTGTTACTTTTTAGGGTTCCGTACCCAAAGGGTAAAAACGGGACCCTATTACTGAGACTAGTGAGATTTCGCTGTCCGTCCGTCCGTCTGTCACCAGACTGTATCTCAAGAACGGTGATAGCTAGACACTTGAAATTTTCACAGATGATGTTTTTCTATTGCCGCTATAACAACAAATACTAAAAATGAAATAAAATAAATATTTAAGGGGGCTCCCATACAACAAACTTGTTATACCTATATATACATATATATATAGATACGGATAACCCTTCATCCCTGCGCGAGTCGGACTCGCACTTGCCCAATTTTTTGATTAGAACTAAAGAATACATTAAAAATGAGTATCTTTTATAATTTACAATTGTTTGATTAACTTGCCCGTTTAAGAACTAGATCGGTCCTAAGTTGCCATAGAATTACTACGCAGCCTGGGACTACTTGTGCTATCTATTCTGTGCTGGAACTAAGAAATTTACGGTGGAAAAAAATTACAAATATACCTCTGTTTTTTATCACTTAATGAAAAAACCGGGCCCTTTTTGCTATACTCTGACCTGATATACAAAAACCCGACATCAAGAATAAGTAGGTACTGATTACGGTTGAGATTTTCGCTGCTCTAAATCATGGTTCCATGGAGTCTAATTGTAAAAATGTTCAGTCTAAAAATATATAACTACTAGAACTACTACTAACTGAGCGCAGCACCAGTTGTTTGCGCCACGCTTCACGATCCAGAGCTAGCTCGCGCCATATAAAAATATATGACAATATATTGTTATTATAAGGGTTTTAGAACCACCAACCACTAAATAAAATAAAACAATTTTTGTTACGTGTAGGTTTTATTATAATACATTATACTTTGTGTGAGTTGTAGACGTCGCTTTAATTCGAAATGGTGGATTATTTTTCTTTTTAACCCCCAGATCTTCGCCGTTTTCAATTTTTCCTAGGCTTCTTTCTGTTTAGTGTTGTTTAGTGGTTAGTACGGCTGCCTGAAAACGAAGGTTTATATTTACATATGTGGTTGGCAGGTATACGTTGTAATATTTTTTTAGGCAACACGCATGTTTTGTAGAAAATTATAAGTTTCTGCAGCTTTTCTTGGATGAAGCCTTCATCTGTATGAACTTTAATTGACATTATTTTTGTTGATAAATGATAAATCAATGAAGGAAATCATCTTGCAGTAATCCCTTTTGATGAAGCTCTAAGCTGGCCTTGAATCTGTAAAGAAATTATTTATTACGTCACAAAAATGCCAGCGATGGAAACCGCTGTATGCAGTACCTATTATGTGATTATCTTACAGGGTGTTAGTGTTATTACAAATACAAATACAAGTACTCTTTATTGCACACCTCATAAAATATACAGGAGAAATACAATGCAAGAAATTACAATTAGAGGTAAACAACAGGCGGTCTTATCGCTAAAGAGCGATAAATATTTTAATAATAAGTATTACAATTATCCTTCAAGGAGGAAACTTAGTCACTGAATCGATAATTCCAAAAGGATTTGGTTTCCCACACCTATTGAAAAACATGGGTTGGTCTTGGTATCAATTCAGTCAGAGAAAAAACTACCCATATGAACCCACTATGAACATTTTTTTCAACACCCAAAGCGAGCGATTGCGTTCAGTTTTTGTGGTTGGTTACAGTTGTCATCACGCCATGCTTGTCTTCGCCTAAAAAGAAAATAGCACGGCTTTTTCACGGCAGGACGCATCGATTTGTAATGTTAACAAACACAATACTTTCCCCGCAATTTCTGACCCATGATATCGCAATATCGTTTAGGGATCACTCTATGTCCTGAGTAGGTACACATGTTTATTATATGCACGTTTCATTATTCACACTTTACATACAGTAAAAACTCACGAAACGAAAAAAATGCAAACCAAACATGATTCATTTTTATACGAATTTCCACAATTGACAGTATTGACACAATTCATTATATTTTCATTCACAAGATTTAGTGCGTTCGAAATCTGTTCCACTTTATTGTTATGAGCAAATAAACAAAATAGGTATCTTTAAAAACCAAATGTTTCCAATTATTTGTATCATGTTTAATGAAAGCTGAAATCATTGAAAAATAAACTGTTATGCATTCATATCGAAACATAAATTTAAATTTATTATCCTAAATTATAAGTTAAGTAGTATTATATTTCAGAACGCACTGTTCATGAATAGCTTTACGTGCGCTTACGTTTGTATGTGTGTAAAAGCAACGCACACATACATATATGGACAATATTTCAACGGGTTTTAAAGCTTTAATAACATTGTAATTGTATGATTTAAAGCAAAACTGATTTCCTTGGCGAATATAAGATAGCTTAAAGATTTTTTTAAGAATGTTTAATAACCTAAAGCCATAACCGCCTAAGCGTGTATTGATCAAACGATTTGTATGAAAGTGACATCGCTGCAACCACCTTAAGCGCCTGAAATTATTTCCGTAGTACATATTAATAATAAAATTTACCACGATGCCCTCCAGTTCTTAATTATTATAACTAGTATTTTTTTTGTAACGAAATTGCAAATAATCGCAAGAAAACTTTTCTACTAGGGAGGTGAATTGTACATAATGTCATACTATTTTTCTGTCTCACTCTGCACTACTAATACGACCGTGCACCTTTACTCCGATAATTAAATAAATGAATACTACAAGATTCCTTTTAACACAAATACCTATTCAACAATATAAGTTTTATAAAATAACTATTCTAAGATATGGACCAACCATCAAGGGAAATGGTAACCATCGATTATGGTACGTCACTATTTTTTTTCTCTTCAAATGTCAATCTCAAATATGGCGCCTAAATTGCAGAGTGAAATTGTAACGTAACTCGTTGTCATGAAAATTTTAACTTAAATAATGGAGATATCTCATATTTTATCGATCTATGAAACTTATCTTAATGAAATACAAGTTTACTTTTATTCTACTGCGTAAATAATGTGAATCTAGCTACGAAAACAAACTCTCAAAGTCTAAACGAAACCCGGCCAATTTGTGGATTGAACTTGTGTTTTAAAAGTGAAATATATTGTGTTTCCAATGTTTTGAATCACAAAACTACGAGAGAATACTTCTAGCAATCCTCAAAGATATGAAACAAAAGACAGTTTATCGCTACAAGTATATTGTTGGCGAAAAATATCGCGCCAAAGTGAGATAACCTACATGAATGAAGACACAGAACTTACTCGCAAGAATTGAAAGGCGTAACTAACAAAGCATATATAACCCAATATCTATCACGCCGGAAACTACAGGTAAGGAAGGATTGAACTTTAAATGTAAATAGGTTAACAAAGCGTATTATCAAATCCTACGTAACTAATAAAAGAACACGCCTACGACAACTATATGAGTACCTACGTCGAAGTAATTTTTACCTTAGAATCTTTTTAGGGCAATTATCAGAAGATCACTACAAGAACGACAAATACTAATATGAAAGCAAAAGATCTATCTACCTATCTCATCACTACAATGACGACGTATACTAATACATCATTTTCGTTTTCAGTGTGTCCTAAAACAAATATGTAAAAAGTGAAACTTGGAAGCAGTTACAGTTCTGATCAAAACCATGAAGTCACACACTTGTTAATAACATAAGGAGTTGTAGGTAAGTTATAAAAGTTTATAAATACAATTAGAAGCATGTGATGGTTATATCCAAAACTGTTTATGTCCAGTAGTCCATCCAGACCCACCAAAACTATTGTTCTAATGTTGATTTTAAATTGTAAAAGAATTCCTAATGAGTAAAATATGAACAATATAAATAGATATCTAATGAGTGTACTTAAGCCTTGCAATAGTCCTCTGAAATAAATTAAATATAGTTGTTAATTTTTTTATGAACAGCTACAACTGGAGATAACAACTGTGAAGACAACTTCAAGACCGGAATATAATGACAATGCAACCAGATAAAGCAGACATCAAAATGACAAGAAAATGAAAAATACTGCTAAGATCCTAGTTCTAGAAAAGAAAGTAAGTACATAAGTTTGTCCCCTTTGTATCTTGTTAGCACATAATTTTAATTGTTTTTTTTTTTCTTTCATATATTAACATTTTATTTTAACAAATGTTTCCTTTTCTTTTCCTACATAAAAGATAATTGTTGTAAGATTTGTAAATTACCATACTACATTGTGTAAGGACTATTAATACTATATACAACCTAGGAACATAAACCAAATAAAGCATCTCCCTTTATATGTATTGTTATTTTTTTTTTTTTTTATTATCATATTTGCATTTGTAATAAAATTTTAAAAGTGTATTGTTTCCTATTTCAGTACAATGATGACATTATCAAGCACCAGTGTTACTGACCCCCAAAAACATGAATATCAATCCTGAACTTCAATCAAACTATCAAGAAAGAAAATTAACCCTCGGCACCAACCATCAGTCATGGCCCACTCCAGCATTGGGCACCAGGACCCAGTACATGACTTTACCCAGACACAACTCAAGAACTATTATAGAGAATACCCTCAATTTTATCCTGAATACAACAAGAACAACTGGATTCAAAAAAATAAAAACCCCATCTGCAGCCTCCGCTTCTAAAATTGTAAGTATGAAATAAATTACTTATAATAAAATTGGATAGCTAACACACCAGTATCAGACTGTACATCTCTAACAATATGGAATTTAAATTCAACCTACTGTCTATCTAACTCTCTGTCTGTGACACTCTTGTTAAACCGATCGAACCAATTTGGACAAAATCCGGCCTAAAACAAATGAAATTTCAAATAGGACATTGAACTACTATCCTGAAATCTAAAAATTGCACGAGGAACCAGTAAGTCATTCCCTGACAAAATTTTGGAAAAATAGCATGGCGGTACCCTAACAGTATGTGGACTTGAACCATCACACCCTTTGTCCTAATCATATAGATATCCTACTCAAATCCAGCCTTAAATATTATTTCAACTCTGTTTTTCCAAATTCCAGGGACCTTAGGATAGCGTCGAGGACCAGCGCGCCGACGCCGCCTACACCCACACCAGGATGCTCCCCTACCGCACCTCGTTCTACCAATCAACTAGCAAGTACCGCACAAATGAATAATTTTAGCAGGATCTGCTAAACTCAGATTATAAATAAGTTTTTATTATTATAGAATAACAAAATGGTATTGGAAATTTTAATACTACAGGAAAAATCTCAACAAGGTATTTGTTTGGGCGCTGTGGTATGAATAGCACTACATCTTTTAACGATAAAGGTTTATTTTGTAAGCCACTAGACTAAAATGGCTAGACTGATAATAACTAGTCTTGATATGGAGACTGCCGAATATTCAAAATCTGTTATAAGATACTTTTTTCCTAGATTATGGTGGAGAGAAATAAGAAATTGTGTGGGGCAACATTTTTAGTAATGAAATATATGTTCTAAACAAATAATAGTAAGGCTAGAAACATGCATTCAGTAAAAGGAAAAGAGATTCTTAAGTGAAAGCATGGACACAATCACAGAAAAATAACTTTAATTCGAAAAGTAGTTATGGAAAGCAATGAAGTGAAAGAATTATAGAACTTCCTAGATCTATTTATAAAATATATAGTGATAGTTTATGGTGGAAGTAAACAAATAACTAGCTTAATTTGAAAAATAAAATTTAGACTTTCCTAAAGACCTATTGCTAAATGTATAACAATAATTCATGGTGATACTAAACAAATAATTTGCTTAATTTGGAAAATAAAGTTAATGGAAACTGAAAGAAAAGGTGGAATTTCCTAAAGACCCATTTACAAAATATATAATGATAGTTTATGATGGTGATAACCAACTAATAATGTTTTAGATAACAAAGCCTATTGTTTAATGTTTCAGTGAGAAATTGAAATTCCGCACTACAACCACAACAACGTTCAGCTTGTACTGCGCCTCCCTGCTCAACTGTGAGGATCACTATATCTTAGCACCTGATTGCGACGAGGACAACATCAGCCAGATCTGGCACAACCGCCCCCACACCGTTCGTCAAACGCACACCGCCGCCCTCCGCGAACAAAACTTTTACCCCCCTTCAACTTTTAGTCTAGGCGCCCCTACGGAATACCAAGACACCTCTGATATCTGCATCCTGACAGAGGAAACCAGCATTAAATCTTCCTACTCGTAAGTCTATTATTAGACAAGCTATCACCGTAAACTATTGTATAAAATCATGCGACAAGTGCACGCATTCAACCACAATGTTACCCACGACAACCTACCACAATGTTGTATCCTACGAAACTGCAAGGTTCTAGATATCATGTATGTACGTCCATACGCCGCGCCTTCACGCAGAAACAACGAAAACCCCGCAATAGAATTGACACGAAAGCAGAGTAAAATGGTTAAGCAAACGTCTAGTGTAGAAAGTTTCCAATAAATATAAAGTATGCTTCAGAGTACCTACAGCATAATTTGTGAATGTACCAATTTAAACAATAAATGAAATTTAATATACTCGTTTATTCAGGTGCTCCTAGTAAGCTACAGTTAAACTATTGTTATTTTGAATCATGATTTTGAAAGTGTTTTTTGTTTCAATGAATCCCTATACTAACCTACATTTATTTCAATCAAATCAAACAAATCCTACACAATACAACTTGGTTCTACAATTCTCTATCGTATTTCAATAAAAATAATACATTAGAACCCTAATTTAAAGCAATATTCCTAATTCATTCCCTAAATTTTTCATACCATTGAAGGTAAGGCTTAGCTTAACAGTGTTTTTCACTAGATGTCGCCCCCATCTATGCGAAGTTCCCAATCTTGAGTTCATTCACCATATCCATTCACTCACTAGACTAAGGTGCTGTCAAATGATAACACGACATTTTTATAAAACCCATAACGTAATATTAAACTATTTTCAATAGATTTTAATTACCAAAGATTATCTAAAATCCGTTACTAATATTAAATTGTACAATACGTAAATTAAACTAAGTAAACATGCAAGTCAGTGGTCCTGACACTAATCAAAGTGATAAATTTATACACCTAATGAAATTATTTTAATAACCATAAATGAAACTTTCCACTACATCATAAAATTAAGACCCGTTAAAATCCACTTCCCTGATAAATGGAGTCAAAGAATCTTCATAACTAAATAACAATTTACTTATGTGTCAATAATTATAAAATGAAACTTGTGGTGCTTCCACACAAAACCCAGATTCGATACGATAAACAAATTCTATAAATAATAAAAACCTTTATGACTTTAATGTTCCTAAAATAAAACAAAATTTAATATACTGATAAATGCAACCCTCAAGCGAGAACAGCCAGCGATCGGGACCGATTGAATGGTTAAAAATCATTCACTCATTCATTATCATTTAATACGACTAATACGATACGTCAATGTCATAGTTTACAAGGATGAATAATTGTTAGTGAGAACATTCCTTGAAATTTAAGTTTTTTAAGCAATTTATGTTTATCTCCCTAAAACTATCTAGAATGCGTGAATGTACATTAACAAAACTAAACAACAGACATTTAAATATACAGAAAAGTTTTGAGAATAAGAAATGACTAACAAATGTTTGGCAATATTCAACTAGCAAAAGGTTTGTGTTACCAAACAAAGTTCGTCTAAAATCCTTCATGTATGCAACAACTATGTTTTTATTATATCGATATTTCAGGATACATTCCCGCAGGATGAATTGACTAGAGTGAACTACCTAATCAGAAGAAACGTATGATGGAGAGAACTTGGAACCGAACCGCCCTCAGACTTTTAAAATCTATCCCGGATTTAGCAATCATCGCATTCAAACCGATAGTATGCAATTGGTATTACAAGGAAACCGCCCTCAGACTTCTAGTGTGTACTATACTACCAGTAAATGTGTGTTCAAGTGATAAACAAAGAAAAGTGAAATTTATTATTGTGAAATATCCATTATTAATTATCATTACAAAATAAAACTATAAGATAATTTGAGATAATCTTTAAGAGAATTTATGAAAATAAGTTTAAAAGACTCTGTTAGACTCCAATGCAAACTATATCCATTTTCACAAGCAACAAATTGACCTGAAACCAGGTCTTAGTTATCCTATGTCAAGCCTATATCCCATCTAGCTAAAAGACCTCAAAATTCTAACATCGGCTAAATATTACCCGTAGTGACCCATAAACTTAAAATACATCCTGATCAAGGTTAACACCAAATTGAAACGGATAAGAATCCTTATCCGTACCTAAATACTTATACATACTGGTCACGGCAATCACATTGAAACGCTCCCCCTAAAATAAACCCTCTAATCTACGCTATACTATAAAGCTACCTAAACTCGAACTGTAGAGACAACGAACTGTAAAGCTAATGGAAAGCCTACTGAAAAATGGAAAACCTACTAACCCACCCAGAACTTTTCTGCTCTAGCTATACTAACTGAAACTGAAACTGAAACTGCCCAACTGAATTAACCTAGCTGAAACTTGCCTAAGCCTGAATCTAACCTAAGCTCTGAAATTAATATGAAATGAAATTATACTGTAAGGAAATGAAAACCCCAAGAAACTCATACCATAACTATACTAGTAATTTACTAAGTAGACGAGATTTTCCCTCTCCTACCATATTGAACTATTTACTTCTGAAATATTACCTAAAATAAATGGAAAACATTCTAAGACTTAAACTATATATATTGAGAATTAAATTGGCCATGGTCGTGATCGTTAGTGGTATACAGGAACCCATTTACTCGTTGTGTCCTTAGAACCCAAATCCTTTTTAAGCTGCTTTGGAGTCTTATAGAGTCTTGTTTTTGAATAAGTAACCTACAAGCTACTAGTACTAAACATAAAACAACTAAATCCTAATGTAGGTATGAGAGCTTAACTATTAATCTATCTTAATCTAGGAATAGACCTAATAGAACTTCTATAATATGGTGCAGACTTGAGAACCCTACATAATGTCTGTACTAAACATGAAATATTAAAGCCTAAAGTAAATGTGGAAGTACATCTATGAATCTATTTTAGTCTAGAATAAAGGATAATCTTAATGAATCCTCTATAGTATGATGCAGGTTTTATTATAGGATTATCTCCCAGTCACCCTATGAAGCTTAAGCCATACTAATAAGTCTAATATTTAATTCATGTAGAACTTTATGGTATGTAAACTTTAAATTAGAAATCTAAAACAAACAGCTAAAGTTCCTCCTATAGGATAGGTGAAATAAGTTTCATTAGTTGCCTATATGAATAGTTAGTTTCTAAGATCTAAAATTACTAGGAACGAAATATATTAAAGTCAATACAGTTAGGGACTAGCAAAGGCTAGATTATGGTGGAATGGAGAAGACATCTCAATGAGATTCCTCCTACAGGATAGATGAAATAAATTTCATTTAGTTGCCTACATGAATAATTAGGATTTCTAGAATCTAAAATACTAGGAATCTTTGAATATGCTATAGTCAATACAGTCAAGAACCAGCACAGGCTAGGTCATAGTAAAATGATGATGGTAACCTTAAGGTGTATAAAAAAATAAATTATTTTAATTGGTAATGGTCCCCTACCAAACTAAGTGCGCGGAGAATGTCACTGAACGCTTTACCTATCTATTCCTAAGAAGCAAATCGAATTAAAGCGAACAGCGAGAGGATGGGGAACTCCGCACCTAATCTAAGCTGAACAAACCACTGTGGGACCTCTTTACATCTATGCATGACGTCCTATCCTAAGGCAAGTGTCAAGGGTCCATCTTTTGGGGGAAGCCTTTTGGCGCAGACTTCTTAAGTTAACTACACAAGGCCTACGCTAGGTTAAACTACCTGCCTAAACCTACAACTTGTTAAATATATGAAAAAGTTGAAGAGATTATGACATATCCGAGTGATGATATTATAATTATAATTGTTACAAGTCTAGAAACCTACCCATTCCTAACTAGTACCCTTCTAGTGAATTAACTACAGCTTCTGTTGTATTAACTAACCCCCAACAACCTTACTTGGTCTTAACTTCAACTCATGACTGAATAGTACTGTAAGGTCTTTGATATCTGAACACCAGAGCAAAAGGATGCACCGTTTATTTGATGGCTAACACCTTTAAGCCCGTGAGCACTCTAAGTGTTAGACTCGTTACAACCAACAGCACAAGCAGGCGGAATCAAAGCTTCGACGGCCTAGGAATCCCAAGAAGACAGCACTACTCAAGGTAACTTTACCTTGACATAATTTGTTTATTGAAGGATCTATTTTTTGATCCGTTGGTAGATTATAATGAATTCCCAGGGCAATATTACCCCTAAATATGTAGATATCTGTAGGTATGTAGTTGTATTACTATTAATAGCCCAATTAGAAGTTGTAGTACCCCAGAGGAGTATCAAATGTCAAATAGGAAGCTGTATAATATACAAGCATTTATGAGAATGAGGAATCAAGTATTTCTATTAGAGTATAATTGATGAGAAGTGTAGCAGTCGAATATACAAACAATTATTAGGTCTGTGATAAATCAGGAATTTCTATTAGAGTATAGTTGAAGAGAAGTATAGCAGTCGAAACTGATAACTATAGAAATAGTGTCGTTCCAGTAAGAGGTAGTCGTAGTGATATACTGAGTAGTCAATGTTTAAGTGTAGGCATCCGTTGTGGTATTTATCGGATAATAGAGCGATTACATCCGTACAAGTCGCAGACAGGGCCTCAAGGAGTCCCTTACAGCTATTCGAGCGCGATTATTAGCGTTGAATGAACTTTTGACATAATTTGTCATTGTTTACCATAAACTGATATAAACGAATTAAAAAAAGAAGAAAATTATTAAAAAAGTAAGCGTCAGGTGTTGCCAGATTCTTCCTCATACCTCCCCATTATCCAAATGATCTACCAGACCGGGGATAATAACCGTGGAAAATAAAATTCCAATACGCAAAACTTTTATCATATAACCGCACGTAATCCGAGTTGACTAAACACATCTTTTAAAGCACGTATTGCTCACGATAAAAAAGGCACAGCAGAAAGAGGCATATATCAAATTGAATAGCCCATAAACACAGTAAACAATATAAAACGACGGAAATTATAACCGAGGAATAAAATTCCAATACGCAACCATTTATCATATAACCGCACGTAATCCGAGTTGACTAAACACATCTTTTAAAGCACGTATTGCTCACGATAAAAAAGGCACAGCAGAAAGAGGCATATATCAAATTGAATAGCCCATAAACACAGTAAACAATATAAAACGACGGAAATTATAACCGAGGAATAAAATTCCAATACGCAACCATTTATCATATAAACCGCACGTGAAACAAATTGACTAAACACATATTTTAAAGCACGCATCACACACAATAAATGGCAGGAATGTAGCAGATAAGGGCATATTTCAAACAGTAAAACAGTATAAAAGCAACGGAATTATCAACTAGCACTCACCCGATTTAATCTGTTGGATTTAAACGGATTAAAACACACATGCACACCACATTAGTCATAAGATAATATCAGTAATAATTCAAATAGGCGAGTCATTCATCCGGCGTGTAGTTCCTAAAGATCCCTAAAAGGAAGGTAAATATCTATCGTGAGCTTCTGATATTAAGTTAAGACTTCCAAGAAGGCGCGGCCAGAGACCTAGGAACCTACTTTAATTTTCATGAAAACGTTGACACCATCTTGCAGCTAACACCAGGTTCTAATATTAAAATATAATTTACATGAAGACGCCGACACACAATATAGTTCCACGACGTGATACCTAAAGGATTACATCATGCAACAGTATAATACTCTCCCACATCCTAATTCTACCCCAAGGAATACAGTTACACACGCAAAGTTCCTATTAACTGTTCTAAATCCCTCAATAGTCCCAGGGAATACAGCTACTCACGTAGAGCCCCCATTATCTGTTCTAAGATCCTTCAATAGTCCCAAAGAATACAGCTACACACGTAGAACCTCTATTAACTGTTCTAAACCCTCAATAATTCCCCACCGCTTCGCCTACTGAGAATAATGCCTATACAACTGCAAAGATTTTAGGTTCAGTCTGATAGACACAAACCCTGAGGTCACACCACCAATCAACCGAGGTAAAGTTGCCTTTTAAAAGCGAACTTTGGTCATTGTCACCGTAGGTTTAAAAAGTTCACTTCTAAATCCCCAAGTCTAGACTGGTAGGCATAAACCCCCGAGCTCCAATCCATCAACTGCCCCAAAACCCTCAACAGTATCCTAGCTATGTATAAAACCCCAGTGATTATTTTTTTAATTACTCACTGATTGATGTTTTCAGCGCCTGCTTAGCTGGTCTCGAAGCCTCGTTGAGGTGGCTCCGGCTCCTGGCTCCGGTAGGTTCCCGTTGGTTCTTAGGTGGCTGGCTGCTTGAAGTCAAAGATCCCGAATACTGGTCGCGCTACGCCTTTTATAGCCCCCTCATTTTCAGTCTACCTCACAATATTTTTTATACCCCAATGTTCCCCCGCTAATTCCGTTCTCCCTGCTCAAATTCTCACAAAACTGCCAAATCCCTCTCTTTATAATTTATTCCAACTATAAAATATTTTCCTTTTAAAATCTCTCGGTAATATATTTTTATATTTAATTATCCTCTCCTAATTTGTAAATATTCCACCAAATATTTACCCTAAAAATGGGGAAAATTGAAAGATCTCCTCAAACTTGTTTAAGAAAGGTTTAAAACCGTCAATCCAATAAGCTAGAATTCCGGCGTTTGCCAAGCTTTTTATCGTGTCTCGAATGTATTGTTCTCTATGATTTTAATGTTTTTTGACATCTTTCAAAGTCAAATTTGGCGCTTTTCCCATAGATCCCAAACCATTCAGTACTAAAATTAAAAACTTCATTATATGTCTTATAAATTTGTACCAGTTTCAATGAATATTTTCAAGCCCTTCTCTGGTTTTTGAGGCCCCAAAATCAGGTCCGATTGGTCGACCACCCGTATTTTGACCCAAATATCTTCAAATCTAGACCTTTTCAGCTTTCAAAATATCCAAATTATTAGTCTCCAAGACTAAAGATATACTTATGAACCAATAATTCGGCCCGAAACATGTTATTCTATGTGTTCACAAATGTGTTAAAACCACGTGTCCATTGGAAGAATGGAAACAAAATTCCTTCTTTTCCAGCTTATCTTTAGTATTTCAAAATCCAAAACTAAATGGAACGGATGTATTTAAGACCCGTAAGTACTAATATTGCCCTTTTACTCAAATCCTTGGAAATTTTCCTTTGTTCTAAAACAAAATTCAATTTGCTACTGTTTATCTTTTTTAATTATCCCAATAAATTCTATTTACAATAGCATTCTTGTATTCTTGTGATGTCTAAACTTTCCTCCCTGTGTATTGCAGATGTTTTTTAATACTATTTCAATCAATAAGTCTCTCATCAAACTAAGTTGACTAAAACCAATCCACCGAACCCCTTAATAAAATTTCCTTACTAAACTAGACTTTTCCCATAATTTTCAGGTTTCTGTTCTTTGAGAATTGTCAAGAATGATGAACATAGTGATCAGACATCCCCCTCTGAAGACTCTAAGTGGCATAAATATCCCACCATATAAGGTAAGTTATCTTTCAAACAATTATTTCTACTTATATACTTATTTACTCAAAATTTTGGTTTAAATTGTACTCTGAGGCATATGGATAATTGTTATATGATATAACAATTAAAAATACATACTTAATTCTACCTATTTTGGTCCAGTTCTCATCCAAAGTTTAATCTTAATATATGGTTCCTGCGGTTGAGTTTGGCTTAATCCCATACTAAGCAAAGACAGCTCCATGGCTCCTAATGGCAATAATTTTGATATATACATCATACAACTTAATTAATAACCATGATCTAGAATCAATTATCCAAATCCATTCTCCAACTTCAGTCCTAGCTGGGATTCGAACCCAGAACACTTCCCTAAGCTGTACCAGCCCTTCATTAACTACTGGGCTTCTTAGAAAGTATTATTTCTAATAAAAATAACTCAAAACCTCATGATTTATGCATATTATCTAGACAAAATACCCATTATGTTTCTAATATCCATTTTTCTATGCTTTCATATAGTTTATTATTGTTACTATAAGATTCCTGTTGATTTCTATAATTTCCTGTTGATTCAAAAGTTGATTCCTATAAGAAGATGAATTATTTCAGCTAATTATTTTCTTTAATTTATTCTTATCTGGATAGCTCTTAGGTTCCCCTGTTAGATTACCTAACACCTATAGATTCCCTTTAACCTGAAAAGAATTCCCCCTACATACTTAAAAATTTTCCTGATTTTTCTTATGCATATTTCCTTGCAAATATTTTAATTTTCTATATCATTTCCCTTTCCAGTGTGTACTGAAAAATCCTTCCAGTTGAGTGTTACCTGGGCTGCAGACTGAAAAGCTTAAAGTACTGTACTGAAATTCATGAAGTAGAGGTATCATTTTTATTTTTATTTAAAAATACCGTCTTGATCGTTACAGTACGTCAACGAAAAAAGTAAAGTTAAGTAGTGTAGAGACCTCATAAACATGGACGCAACTAAACGGTGGCCGCCGTGTTGATACTTCAATGAATGTTCTGCCGTACCATATCGTTGGTGCGCGCGGGTCGCCTTACATGCTCCGTCTAGTGGGGGTTGTCTGTGTATAACAATGATAGACAATAGGCGGTCCTATCGCTTTATTTTGTTGTCCGTTCATCTTTCCGTCTGTCTGTATGTATGTTTGGCCGTCTGTCCCTATGTCCATCTGTCTGTCTCTTCGCCTGTCTGTCGACTGATGATTACCAAGTAGGTTACCATCTTTTCGATATATTATAAACTATAACTGCGGGTCTAGCATATCTAGCCGGGAATATCTTGTCGCGCAACTCAAACTCATCTGTCTTTGTCGCACGGTGTTAACAAGTAAAATTTGTCGCGCGACAAAGAACAGCATGTCGCAGTTATGCTAGATGTAATGATATTATAAAACATATACAGGGTGGAAAAGATCGAGGGACTTTTAAGCAAACAGGGAATTGTTCATACTGAGTGCTTCATCTTTCACCAATGAACTATGACTGTATTAAATCCAGCTTTACAATTATAATAGGTCGATTGTAGATCACTCAGATGACACTATCCTGTCACCTCAGTCTTTAGAAATGTTCCACCCTGTATAATATGCATATCTCTGGGAATCCTAACGTTTCCAATTACGTTAAAATACTCAGACACAATTAAACCTAGCATTAAGATTACAAGCCTGAAACCACACAATGAAAACAATTATAAAATAGGCTTTTCAAGACTTGGATAATGGGTGAAGCTTTAACAAATCATTCCTAATGAGATCTTGTAGATATTCTTCGTAGAAACATTTTGGGTTACCACTTCCACGGACAGTACGTCGAGAGACGTACACTAGGCTTCTCTAGGGCACCACGTCTGTGGACGTTTAGCAGGCAGCAGTCCCTGATGAACAGCTCCATACGAGTTCGAAACATGTCGGGCCGTTCCTGACAATTTCACGTGAGTGTAAACTGCCTAATACAATAACTAAAATGCGTTGTGTTTTTTTTGGTTGAAACTTTTTGTATGAGTTTTGTTGGTAAGGGCAAATATTTGAGTGATGAACTGATGAACCTCCCAAGTAGCAAACAAAGTACTTATATAAGCCAGCACTTATTTATTTGTAATAAACTTAAAAAGGGCTATATAAGATCTTATATAGGTCCAGCGTTTGTGCTACGTGGGCTGGGTCATGGATGTCGTTTGTATTATCTAAGTATGTTTATCGTCGTCTAGTGTCCATAACACAAGCCTAGAGCTTAACTAGGACTAGATCCATTTGTGTGAGGTTGTCTGATGTATATTCCTTCATAAGCTCAAAAGCAAAGAATTTTTTCTCATACATGCAAAGAAATGTCGTCATAACGTGCGTTATAACAGGCTTCGAAGTATAACGTTCCGGGCGAAACAACTCCAGAGAACTATAAAGAAATTTTATGCAAAATACAAATGACTTAGGCCGGGAAGTTTTTTTTTAAACAGGCTAAACAGCTGAATAATATTTTTTTGCTGAAGCCTTAGTCTTAGCCTTCAACCTTTAATTTAATTTAATTAATTGTACCTATATCCAGTGACTGAAATCATCATCCTCCTAGCTTTTGTACCATTTTTTGAGAATGAATTCTCAATCGGGGTCGGCTACCTAAATCCCAAGATGTGGCGTAGGCACTAGTTTTTACGCAAGCGACTGCCATCTGACCTTCCAACCCAGAGGGGAAACTAGGCCTTATTGGGCTTAGGTGGTTTCCTCACGATGTTTTCCTTCACCGAAAAGCGAGTGGTAAATATCAAATGACATTCCGTACATAAGTTCCGAAAAACTCATTGGTACGGGCCGGGTTCGAACCCGCGACCTCCGGATTGAAAGTCGCATGCCCTAACCACTAGGCTACCACCGCTTCCAGTACCGGTGTGAAGTTAGCAGCCAAACTTAGCAGCCGCCGATAACCCGACCAAATTAAAAAGTCAAGATTTTCTTTTAATAAAAATGTCTCGGGAGACGTTAAAGACTACAACAAACATCTGTGATTACGAAAACTACATGCCGAACATAAAAACAAATCGAATAAATACATAAACTTAGTTCGGCCGCTAACTTTGAATTCAGCAGTCAAAATCTCTTTGGGACTAATACTAAGATCTCGTTATGAAACTGGGCAAGGAAAGGGGGTTTCATAACTTGATTCGTATAGCCAAATGCTCAAGCTAAATGGTTGCAGTAAACAAAACATGATTCTCGATCAATATCAGAGTCAACCGGGGAAAGGAATTCATGTTTTAAATGATGTTTTGTAAACTTTAGATTTTCTTCTTCGTCTTGTTTGTTTTCTACTTGTACTTCATTTACATAGTCTTAATGATAGGGTGCCAACTAGCAACTTTATTTTTTAATTTAGCTTAATGAACTGGCTAACGGATTCTGTGGCCAAAAGCTCCTTGCTTGCCGTCTTTCAAGTTGAAAATAAATGAAAATCGTAAAGTACTGAATATCGCCCATTACATGCCGTTTTCTCCCCGTTTCACCCAGTTAACGATCGGGTGTCACTTTTTGGTCACTGTAGCCGTATAGCATGTATCATAAGCTACACATATCATGTTTCAACACCCCCTTGCTTGCCGTTCTACTTGGTGATTTTCAAACAAGTCTGAAGACATTCGAAAAAATCTTGTGTGTTTTCTACTTGTACTTCATTTACATAGTCTAAATGATAGGGTGCCACTGCCAACTAGCAACTTGATTTTTAAATTAGCTTAATAGACTGGCTACCGGATTCTTTGGTCAAAAGCTCCTTGCTTGCCGTCTTTCAAGTTGAAAATAAATGTAAATCGTAAAGTGCTGAATATCGCCCATTACATGCCGTTTTCTCCCCGTTTCACCCAGTTAACGATCGGGTGTCACTTTTTGGTCACTGTAGCCGTATAGCATGTATCATAAGCTACACATATCATGTTTCAAAACCTCCTTGCTTGCCGTTCTACTTGGTGTTTTCCAAACAAGAATGAAGATTTTGGAGAAAATCTTGTTTGTTTTCTATTTGTACTTCATTAACATAGTCTAAATGATCGGGTGTCAACTAGCAACTTCATTTTTAAATTAGCTATATAGACTGGCTACCGGATTCTGTGGTCAAAAGCTCCTTGCTTGCCGTCTTTCAAGTTGAAAATAAATGTAAATCGTAAAGTGCTGAATATCGCCCATTACATGCCGTTTTCTCCCCGTTTCACCCAGTTAACGATCGGGTGTCACTTTTTGGTCACTGTAGCCGTATAGCATGTATCATAAGCTACACATATCATGTTTCAACACCCCCTTGCTTGCCGTTCTACTTGGTGATTTTCAAACAAGTCTGAAGATATTCGAAAAAGTCTTGTTTGTTTTCTACTTGTACTTCATTTACATAGTCTTAATGATAGGGTGCCAACTAGCAACTTGATTTTTTAATTTAGCTTAATGAACTGGCTAACGGATTCTGTGGCCAAAAGCTCCTTGCTTGCCGTCTTTCAAGTTGAAAATAAATGAAAATCGTAAAGTACTGAATATCGCCCATTACATGCCGTTTTCTCCCCGTTTCACCCAGTTAACGATCGGGTGTCACTTTTTGGTCACTGTAGCCGTATAGTATGTTTCATAAGCTACACACATCATGTTTCGAAACCCTCTTGCTTGCCGTTCAACTTGGCGAATTTTATGCAATAATGATTTTATGCGAAAATATTGTGATTTTTTATTCTGATTTAATTAGCATAGTCTTAAGGACTGGGTATGATTAGCTGCTTGGCTATTTGGGCTTTGATTAAGCTCAAGGGTTGACTGAATGGTACTGGGGTCTAACTAAAGGCCCTTTGCTTTCCGTCTATCAGGTTGAAAAGAAGAGAAAATCGAAAGTTTACAAAACATCATTTAAAACATGAATTCCTTTCCCCGGTTGACTCTGATATTGATCGAGAATCATGTTTTGTTTACTGCAACCATTTAGCTTGAGCATTTGGCTATACGAATCAAGTTATGAAACCCCCTTTCCTTGCCCAGTTTCATAACGAGATCTTAGTATTAGTCCCAAAGAGATTTTGACTGCTGAATTCAAAGTTAGCGGCCGAACTAAGTTTATGTATTTATTCGATTTGTTTTTATGTTCGGCATGTAGTTTTCGTAATCACAGATGTTTGTTGTAGTCTTTAACGTCTCCCGAGACATTTTTATTAAAAGAAAATCTTGACTTTTTAATTTGGTCGGGTTATCGGCGGCTGCTAAGTTTGGCTGCTAACTTCACACCGGTACTGGAAGCGGTGGTAGCCTAGTGGTTAGGGCATGCGACTTTCAATCCGGAGGTCGCGGGTTCGAACCCGAGAATAAAAAATCACAATATTTTCGCATAAAATCATTATTGCATAAAATTCGCCAAGTTGAACGGCAAGCAAGAGGGTTTCGAAACATGATGTGTGTAGCTTATGAAACATACTATACGGCTACAGTGACCAAAAAGTGACACCCGATCGTTAACTGGGTGAAACGGGGAGAAAACGGCATGTAATGGGCGATATTCAGTACTTTACGATTTTCATTTATTTTCAACTTGAAAGACGGCAAGCAAGGAGCTTTTGGCCACAGAATCCGTTAGCCAGTTCATTAAGCTAAATTAAAAAATCAAGTTGCTAGTTGGCACCCTATCATTAAGACTATGTAAATGAAGTACAAGTAGAAAACAAACAAGACTTTTTCGAATATCTTCAGACTTGTTTGAAAATCACCAAGTAGAACGGCAAGCAAGGGGGTGTTGAAACATGATATGTGTAGCTTATGATACATGCTATACGGCTACAGTGACCAAAAAGTGACACCCGATCGTTAACTGGGTGAAACGGGGAGAAAACGGCATGTAATGGGCGATATTCAGCACTTTACGATTTACATTTATTTTCAACTTGAAAGACGGCAAGCAAGGAGCTTTTGACCACAGAATCCGGTAGCCAGTCTATATAGCTAATTTAAAAATGAAGTTGCTAGTTGACACCCGATCATTTAGACTATGTTAATGAAGTACAAATAGAAAACAAACAAGATTTTCTCCAAAATCTTCATTCTTGTTTGGAAAACACCAAGTAGAACGGCAAGCAAGGAGGTTTTGAAACATGATATGTGTAGCTTATGATACATGCTATACGGCTACAGTGACCAAAAAGTGACACCCGATCGTTAACTGGGTGAAACGGGGAGAAAACGGCATGTAATGGGCGATATTCAGCACTTTACGATTTACATTTATTTTCAACTTGAAAGACGGCAAGCAAGGAGCTTTTGACCAAAGAATCCGGTAGCCAGTCTATTAAGCTAATTTAAAAATCAAGTTGCTAGTTGGCAGTGGCACCCTATCATTTAGACTATGTAAATGAAGTACAAGTAGAAAACACACAAGATTTTTTCGAATGTCTTCAGACTTGTTTGAAAATCACCAAGTAGAACGGCAAGCAAGGGGGTGTTGAAACATGATATGTGTAGCTTATGATACATGCTATACGGCTACAGTGACCAAAAAGTGACACCCGATCGTTAACTGGGTGAAACGGGGAGAAAACGGCATGTAATGGGCGATATTCAGTACTTTACGATTTTCATTTATTTTCAACTTGAAAGACGGCAAGCAAGGAGCTTTTGGCCACAGAATCCGTTAGCCAGTTCATTAAGCTAAATTAAAAAATAAAGTTGCTAGTTGGCACCCTATCATTAAGACTATGTAAATGAAGTACAAGTAGAAAACAAACAAGACTTTTTCGAATATCTTCAGACTTGTTTGAAAATCACCAAGTAGAACGGCAAGCAAGGGGGTGTTGAAACATGATATGTGTAGCTTATGATACATGCTATACGGCTACAGTGACCAAAAAGTGACACCCGATCGTTAACTGGGTGAAACGGGGAGAAAACGGCATGTAATGGGCGATATTCAGCACTTTACGATTTACATTTATTTTCAACTTGAAAGACGGCAAGCAAGGAGCTTTTGACCACAGAATCCGGTAGCCAGTCTATATAGCTAATTTAAAAATGAAGTTGCTAGTTGACACCCGATCATTTAGACTATGTTAATGAAGTACAAATTGAAAACAAACAAGATTTTCTCCAAAATCTTCATTCTTGTTTGGAAAACACCAAGTAGAACGGCAAGCAAGGAGGTTTTGAAACATGATATGTGTAGCTTATGATACATGCTATACGGCTACAGTGACCAAAAAGTGACACCCGATCGTTAACTGGGTGAAACGGGGAGAAAACGGCATGTAATGGGCGATATTCAGCACTTTACGATTTACATTTATTTTCAACTTGAAAGACGGCAAGCAAGGAGCTTTTGACCAAAGAATCCGGTAGCCAGTCTATAAAGCTAATTTAAAAATCAAGTTGCTAGTTGTCAGTGGCACCCTATCATTTAGACTATGTAAATGAAGTACAAGTAGAAAACACACAAGATTTTTTCGAATATCTTCAGACTTGTTTGAAAATCACCAAGTAGAACGGCAAGCAAGGGGGTGTTGAAACATGATATGTGTAGCTTATGATACATGCTATACGGCTACAGTGACCAAAAAGTGACACCCGATCGTTAACTGGGTGAAACGGGGAGAAAACGGCATGTAATGGGCGATATTCAGTACTTTACGATTTTCATTTATTTTCAACTTGAAAGACGGCAAGCAAGGAGCTTTTGGCCACAGAATCCGTTAGCCAGTTCATTAAGCTAAATTAAAAAATCAAGTTGCTAGTTGGCACCCTATCATTAAGACTATGTAAATGAAGTACAAGTAGAAAACAAACAAGACTTTTTCGAATATCTTCAGACTTGTTTGAAAATCACCAAGTAGAACGGCAAGCAAGGGGGTGTTGAAACATGATATGTGTAGCTTATGATACATGCTATACGGCTACAGTGACCAAAAAGTGACACCCGATCGTTAACTGGGTGAAACGGGGAGAAAACGGCATGTAATGGGCGATATTCAGCACTTTACGATTTACATTTATTTTCAACTTGAAAGACGGCAAGCAAGGAGCTTTTGACCACAGAATCCGGTAGCCAGTCTATATAGCTAATTTAAAAATCAAGTTGCTAGTTGACACCCGATCATTTAGACTATGTTAATGAAGTACAAATAGAAAACAAACAAGATTTTCTCCAAAATCTTCATTCTTGTTTGGAAAACACCAAGTAGAACGGCAAGCAAGGAGGTTTTGAAACATGATATGTGTAGCTTATGATACATGCTATACGGCTACAGTGACCAAAAAGTGACATCCGATCGTTAACTGGGTGAAACGGGGAGAAAACGGCATGTAATGGGCGATATTCAGCACTTTACGATTTACATTTATTTTCAACTTGAAAGACGGCAAGCAAGGAGCTTTTGACCAAAGAATCCGGTAGCCAGTCTATAAAGCTAATTTAAAAATCAAGTTGCTAGTTGGCAGTGGCACCCTATCATTTAGACTATGTAAATGAAGTACAAGTAGAAAACACACAAGATTTTTTCGAATATCTTCAGACTTGTTTGAAAATCACCAAGTAGAACGGCAAGCAAGGGGGTGTTGAAACATGATATGTGTAGCTTATGATACATGCTATACGGCTACAGTGACCAAAACGTGACACCCGATCTTTAACTGGGTGAAACGGGGAGAAAACGGCATGTAATGGGCGATATTCAGTACTTTACGATTTTCATTTATTTTCAACTTGAAAGACGGCAAGCAAGGAGCTTTTGACCACAGAATCCGGTAGCCAGTCTATAAAGCTAATTTAAAAATCAAGTTGCTAGTTGGCACCCTATCATTTAGACTATGTAAATGAAGTACAAGTAGAAAACAAACAAGATTTTTTCGAATATCTTCAGACTTGTTTGCAAATCACCAAGTAGAACGGCAAGCAAGGGGGTGTTGAAACATGATATGTGTAGCTTATGATACATGCTATACGGCTACAGTGACCAAAAAGTGACACCCGATCGTTAACTGGGTGAAACGGGGAGAAAACGGCATGTAATGGGCGATATTCAGTACTTTACGATTTTCATTTATTTTCAACTTGAAAGACGGCAAGCAAGGAGCTATTGGCCACAGAATCCGTTAGCCAGTTCATTAAGCTAAATTAAAAAATCAAGTTGCTAGTTGACACCAGATCATTTAGACTATGTAAATGAAGTACAAGTAGAAAACAAACAAGATTTTTTCCATAATCTTCATTCTTGTTTGAAAATTGCCAAGTAGAACGGCAAGCAAGGGGGTTTTGAAACACGATATGTGTAGCTTATGATACATGCTATACGGTTACAGTGACCAAAAAGTGACACCCGATCTTTAACTGGGTGAAACGGGGAGAAAACTGCATGTAATGGGCGATATTCAGTACTTTACGATTTTCAAATTCAAATTCAAAGTCAAAATTGTTTATTTGCATGAATACAGTTTTCACATAATAGATCTTAATATTAGGTACGTATAAACGTTCCTCCGCCATGTATTCTGCCTGCAAGCAGGCGTGCAAACATTTGAGCGCGCTCCATTAATTGAAATTAAATTAAATAATAATTATAACAAAAAGTATAATTAAATTAAATTAAAATAAATACAATGTCAGAAAATAATAATAATAATAATTCAAATTAATAAATGAAATAATAATAAATAAGCCAAAATAACAATAGAATTAAATTTTAAAAGTCAGGTACGGTTTAAATAGCTATTTACACTATAAAAGCATTGCTCTAGAAGCCAAGCGGTGAGTTTATTTTTAAAACTATTTCCTTCAAGTAGCTTGATCTCCTCAGGAAGGCTATTGTATAAAGTTATGCACATGTTAAAAGCATTCTTGCGGTACACAGCTTTGGTTGCTCGTGGTTTGTATATCAAGCTCATAACTTTTTTTCTGGTTTCCCTGTGTATAATTTCACCTCTCTTCCTAAAATATGATTGGTGAGTGCTAACAAAAACGCATACTTCCCTTATATAAAGGCAAGGTAGAGGGAGTATGCGCAGTGTTTTAAATAAGGGCACACAGCTATCGTCCCGCACATTACAAATCGCCCTGACACAGTTTTTCTGGATTTTAAATACTCTATCCACATCCACAGAGTTACCCCACAGAATTAGACCGTAGTGAAGAACAGATGACACATAGCCATGGTAGGCTGTTTTTGACGCTTCCATTGACACAGTATTTCTCAGTCTTCTGAGAGCAAACACAAAACGATTTAGCTTACCGCAGACCTTTTCTATATGGTCTTTCCAATTCAGGTGTCTGTCAATTAAAATACCAAGAAAATCATAGGAAGCCACTTCATTTACATTATCATTATTATATTTGATTGAGATTGGTGCAGAATTAGAATTATAAGAAGTAAATTGCATACATTTAGTTTTATTAATATTTATTTTCAAATCGTTCATATTTAACCAATTAATAATGTCATTTAAAGAATTATTTATGTCCTGTTCGAATGTCAATTTACTATTACATTTAATAACTAGTGTTGTATCATCTGCAAACATGATACATTTCTGAGACGTTGCATTTGGTAAATCGTTAATGTAGAGTAAGAATAAGAGTGGTCCCAAGATGCTGCCTTGTGGAACCCCTGTCTGATTAACTTTATACTGTGATCTATAAGTTGACTTTAAAATAGAATGCTTGGACTCAGAAAATCTGCTAATCTCTGTGCATTGTATCCTGTCTTCTAAATAACTCTTGATCCAATCAAGCGCTTTTCCTCTTACACCATGACGTTCAAGCTTACGAATGAGTTTCGAGTGGTTCACAAAATCAAACGCTTGAGACATATCCAAGAACACAGACGCAACTGGAATACCGTTGTTGATGCTTTCGGTTACGTATTTAATAAGTTCAAAGCAAGCGTTCGCCGTTGACTTGCCCTCACGGAAACCGTATTGCTCAGAACAAAGTAAATTATATTTTGATAGAAAACTGTTTAGTCTTACATAAAAAGCTTTTTCAAGGATCTTAGAAAGGATAGGTATTAAGGTGATAGGCCTATAATTACGAGGATCTTGTTTATCACCTTTTTTAAACAGGGGCTTTACTATGCAAGTCTTTAATTCCTTTGGAAAAATACCTTCAACAAAAGACAAATTAATGACATGAGCAAGTGGAAGGCTCACATATGGAGCGCATGTTTTCAGGATTTTTGTAATAATACAATCATATCCACATGCTTTGGTATTTTTCAGTGCCATAATTATTTTATGTATTTCATTCGGGTCAACTGGATTCAAAAACATAGTATGTTGATTTACAGTGCATATATTTTTATTCAAATTAACCCCATTAGATAAATTATTTGATAATAAATTCATTGATTGCGTCGATTCAATGAAATAATTGTTAAGTATGTCACAAATGTCATTTGGATCTGAAAAAAATTGATTATTTGATTTTAATATATTTATGTCATTGTCGTGAAAATTATTTGATATAGTATTAGAAATCATATTCCATGTTGCCTTACACTTATTGTTGCTATTCTGTATATATCTAGTATTCTTATTTTTTGTGCATTCATTAAACACTTTTTCAATATTCGATTATAATTTTCATTTATTTTCAACTTGAAAGACGGGAAGCGATTGATAAACAAAAAATCTTTCAATCAGTCAATCAATTCTTACACTTAGCATTTTCTTTTGTCCCTTAAAAATCTCAATATTCTGAAGTTATATTTTGTGATCATTACGGGAATTATCATACAATTTTTTTTTACATTACTTACAAAGTTTTATTTACATATTGATATTTAGGCTTTAGCAGTTGCCACGTTTTAACAGGTTTGACATATTATAAACACACATACAGGTTTGTTTTGATGTTTTAGGTTTAGGCTATTCAAATGACTGATAAACAAAAAATGATCGAAAACTTTTATTTAGCTTTAACATTGCAAAGAAAAGTATCTAAATATGATTGCCAATATTGCCATGAAGGCCATATAAAGCAATCTTACTTAAACTAGTATTTTTTTTACTACTCTAAATTTAAACCATTTTTTTCATTGCTGTGCAGAATATTGACATTTTAGTGGCGTATTACATTACAATGTCAATATTCTGAAGCTTTTACTTTATTTACACACAAATTTTTAAATGTTTTTTTCATTCTATCTACAGTTGCGATTTATACATAAGTATTTAGGCTTTATCAATCTTCACGATTTGCCTTACAGGTTTGACGTATAAAACGTATTTCTAACATATACTATTTTCAGGTGATTGACTGATTGACAAAACAAAACATCAAATGAAACTTTATTTAAGCTTTAAGAAAAATTGTAAGCAAGAAAGATGGGCATCAAGAGTATTAGTTGACTACTTGAAATTAATTTTTACACATTGCATCTTTGTTTTTATTGTATAAATATACAAACTGTTTGTTCTTATTTAAACTAAAAAAAAAGCTTTAACTTTATTAATTATAATAGCAAATGTCACACAAATTTTCAAATGTTTTTACTTTCTGTCGAAAAGTCAAACCTCTGTTGGTGTCAACTAGCAACTTGATTTTTAAATTTAGCTTAATGAACTGGCTAACGGATTCTGTGGCCAATAGCTCCTTGCTTGCCGTCTTTCATTTTGAAAATAAATGAAAATCGTAAAGTACTGAATATCGCCCATTACATGCCGTTTTCTCCCCGTTTCACCCAGTTAACGATCGGGTGTCACTTTTTGGTCACTGTAGCCGTATAGCATGTATTATAAGCTACACATATCATGTTTCAAAACCTCCTTGCTTGCCGTTCTACTTGGTGTTTTCCAAACAAGAATGAAGATTTTGGAGAAAATCTTGTTTTTTTTCTATTTGTACTTCATTAACATAGTCTAAATGATCGGGTGTCAACTAGCAACTTGATTTTTAAATTAGCCTAATAGACTGGCTACCGGATTCTGTGGTCAAAAGCTCCTTGCTTGCCGTCTTTCAATTTGAAAATAAATGAAAATCGTAAAGTACTGAATATCGCCCATTACATGCCGTTTTCTCCCCGTTTCACCCAGTTAACGATCGGGTGTCACTTTTTGGTCACTGTAGCCGTATAGCATGTATCATAAGCTACAAATATCATGTTTCAAAACCTCCTTGCTTGCCGTTCTACTTGGTGTTTTCTAAACAAGAATGAAGATTTTGGAGAAAATCTTGTTTGTTTTCTATTTGTACTTCATTTACATAGTCTAAATGATCGGGTGTCAACTAGCAACTTGATTTTTAGATTGGCCTTATAGGCTGGCTACCGGATTCTGTGGTCAAAAGCTCCTTGCTTGCCGTCTTTCATGTTGAAAATAAATGAAAATCGTAAAGTACTGAATATCGCCCATTACAATATGCCGTTTTCTCCCCGTTTCACCCAGTTAACGATCGGGTGTCACTTTTTGGTCACTGTAGCCGTATAGCATGTATCATAAGCTAGACATATCGTGTTTCAACACCCCCTTGCTTGCCGTTCTACTTGGCGATTCTCAAACAAGAATGAAGATTTTTGAGAAAATCTTGTTTGTTTTCTACTTGTACTTCATTTACATAGTCTAAATGATCGGGTGTCAACTAGCAACTTGATTTTTAGATTGGCCTAATAGGCTTGCTACCGGATTCTGTGGTCAAAAGCTCCTTGCTTGCCGTCTTTCATGTTGAAAATAAATGAAAATCGTAAAGTACTGAATATCGCCCATTACATGCCGTGTTCTCCCCGTTTCACCCAGTTAACGATCGGGTGTCACTTTTTGGTCACTGTAGCCGTATAGCATGTATCATAAGCTAGACATATCGTGTTTCAACACCCCCTTGCTTGCCGTTCTACTTGGCGATTCTCAAACAAGAATGAAGATTTTTGAGAAAATCTTGTTTGTTTTCTACTTGTACTTCATTTACATAGTCTTAATGATAGGGTGCCAACTAGCAACTTGATTTTTTAATTTAGTTTAATGAACTGGCTAACGGATTCTGTGGCCAAAAGCTCCTTGCTTGCCGTCTTTCAAGTTGAAAATAAATGAAAATCGTAAAGTACTAAATATCGCCCATTACATGCCGTTTTCTCCCCGTTTCACCCAGTTAACGATCGGGTGTCACTTTTTGGTCACTGTAGCCGTATAGCATGTATCATCTTCTTCTTCCTCGCCTGTTCCCGTTACGCGGGGTCGGCTTTCCTAATCTTGAGGCGCCATTTGCTTCGATGATAGGTGTCTTCTACAGCTAGGCCTAAATCCTTCATGTCTCTCTGGACATTCGTCATCCAGGTAGTTTGAGGCCTACCTCTCCCTCTTTTCTTCGTAGCCATGGAAAGGCACTTTCTCACTACATGGCTATCAGGTCTGCGCATGACGTGTCCAAACCACCTTAGCCTGGACTCTTTGACTTTCTCAGTGATTGGTGCCACTCTAAAACTACCCCGTATATGATTATTGCGGACTTTATCCTTTAAGGTGACTCCACCCGCCCAACGCAGCATACGCATTTCCGTGGTATGCAACTTTTGCTCATTTGTTTTCTTCAGAGCCCACGTTTCACTACCATAGAGCAGGGTTGGTCTTATAACGGTTTTATAAACCCTGCCTTTTGTTTTTACAGGCATTTTAGGGTCACAAAGGACTCCTGTTAACTCTCGCCATTTATTCCATCCAGACGTTGTTCTTTGCGTTATGTCGGCTGTTATTGTGCCATCGTCTGCAATGACCGAACCTAGGTACTTAAACTTGTTTACTCTCGGTAGCGTTTCGCCGTCTAGTTTGAGTTCTGCGGAATCAATACTTGGTCCGTCCTTGTTGTAGTTGCATACCATGTACTCAGTCTTAGTTCTACTAATACGCAGCCCGTTAGACTCGAGGCATCTTCTCCACTGTTCCAAGCTCTCTTGTAATTCATGGAGGCTGTCTGAAATTAAGGCCACGTCATCCGCATACAAGAGATTCCACGGCAAGGGTTTTTGGATTTTCTCCGTGAGATAGTTCATAGTAATATTGAACAAGAGGGGGCTGAGCGCACTCCCTTGATGAACTCCCACTTTGATGTCGAAGCTCTTTGATAACCCTGCTGGACTTTTGACGCGTGTTTTCACATTTTTGTACATATCCTTAATGAGATTTATATACCCTTCGGGAATGTTTTGCGATCTTAAAGCTTGCCATATTAATGTTCTGGGTACACGGTCAAAGGCTTTCTCAAGGTCTATGAAAGTCATCCAGAGGTTTTGTTTGTTTTCACGAGCTAGAGATTTTGGAGAAAATCTTGTTTGTTTTCTATTTGTACTTCATTTACATAGTCTAAATGATCGGGTGTCAACTAGCAACTTGATTTTTAGATTGGCCTTATAGGCTGGCTACCGGATTCTGTGGTCAAAAGCTCCTTGCTTGCCGTCTTTCAAGTTGAAAATAAATGAAAATCGTAAAGTACTGAATATCGCCCATTACATGCCGTTTTCTCCCCGTTTCACCCAGTTAACGATCGGGTGTCACTTTTTGGTCACTGTAGCCGTATAGCATGTATCATAAGCTACACATATCATGTTTCAAAACCTCCTTGCTTGCCGTTCTACTTGGTGTTTTCCAAACAAGAATGAAGATTTTGGAGAAAATCTTGTTTGTTTTCTATTTGTACTTCATTAACATAGTCTAAATGATCGGGTGTCAACTAGCAATTTGATTTTTAGATTAGCCTAATAGGCTGGCTACCGGATTCTTTGGTCAAAAGCTCCTTGCTTGCCGTCTTTCAAGTTGAAAATAAATGAAAATCGTAAAGTAGTGAATATCGCCCATTACATGCCGTTTTCTCCCCGTTTCACCCAGTTAACGATCGGGTGTCACTTTTTGGTCACTGTTGCCGTATAGCATGTATCATAAGCTACACATATCATGTTTCAACACCCCCTTGCTTGCCGTTCTACTTGGTGTTTTCCAAACAAGAATGAAGATTTTGGAGAAAATCTTGTTTGTTTTCTATTTGTACTTCATTAACATAGTCTAAATGATCGGGTGTCAACTAGCAACGTGATTTTTAGATTGGCCTAATAGGCTGGCTACCGGATTCTGTGGTCAAAAGCTCCTTGCTTGCCGTCTTTCATGTTGAAAATAAATGAAAATCGTAAAGTACTGAATATCGCCCATTACATGCCGTTTTCTCCCCGTTTCACCCAGTTAACGATCGGGTGTCACTTTTTGGTCACTGTAGCCGTATAGCATGTATCATAAGCTTTACATATCATGTTTCAAAACCTCCTTGCTTGCCGTTCTACTTGGTGTTTTCCAAACAAGAATGAAGATTTTGGAGAAAATCTTGTTTTTTTTCTATTTGTACTTCATTAACATAGTCTAAATGATCGGGTGTCAACTTGATTTTTAAATTAGCCTAATACACTGGCTAACGGATTCTGTGGCTAAAAGCTCCTTGCTTGCCGTCTTTCAAGTTGAAAATAAATGAAAATCGTAAAGTACTGAATATCGCCCATTACATGCCGTTTTCTCCCCGTTTCACCCAGTTAACGATCGGGTGTCACTTTTTGGTCACTGTAGCCGTACAGCATGTATCATAAGCTACACATATCATGTTTCAAAACCTCCTTGCTTGTCTGCTTACTTGGTGTTTTCCAAACAAGAATGAAGATTTTGGAGAAAATCTTGTTTGTTTTCTATTTGTACTTCATTAACATAGTCTAAATGATCGGGTGTCAACTAGCAACTTGATTTTTAGATTAGCCTAATAGGCTGGCTACCGGATTCTTTGGTCAAAAGCTCCTTGCTTGCCGTCTTTCAAGTAGAAAATAAATGAAAATCGTAAAGTACTGAATATCGCCCATTACATGCCGTTTTCTCCCCGTTTCACCCAGTTAACGATCGGGTGTCACTTTTTAGTCACTGTAGCCGTATAGCATGTATCACAAGCTAGACATATCATGTTTCAACACCCCCTTGCTTGCCGTTCTACTTGGCGATTTTCAAACAAGAATGAAGATTTTTGAGAAAATCTTGTTAGTTTTCTACTTGTACTTCATTAACATAGTCTAAATGATCGGGTGTCAACTAGCAACTTGATTTTGAAATTAGCTTAATGGACTGGCTAACGGATTCTGTGGTCAAAAGCTCCTTGCTTGCCGTCTTTCAAGTTGAAAATAAATGAAAATCGTAAAGTACTGAATATCGCCCATTACATGCCGTTTTCTCCCCGTTTCACCCAGTTAATGATCGGGTGTCACTTTTTGGTCACTGTAGCCGTATAGCATGTATCATAAGCTACACATATCATGTTTCAAAACCTCCTTGCTTGTCTGCTTACTTGGTGTTTTCCAAACAAGAATGAAGATTTTGGAGAAAATCTTGTTAGTTTTCTACTTGTACTTCATTTACATAGTCTAAATGATCGAGTGTCAACTAGCAACGTGATTTTTTAATAAGAATTATAGACTAACTACCGGATTCTGTGGTCAAAAGCTCCTTGCTTGCCGTCTTTCAATTTGAAAATAAATGAAAATCGTAAAGTACTGAATATCGCCCATTACATGCCGTTTTCTCCCCGTTTCACCCAGTTAACGATCGGGTGTCACTTTTTGGTCACTGTAGCCGTATAGCATGTATTATAAGCTACACATATCATGTTTCAAAACCTCCTTGCTTGCCGTTCTACTTGGTGTTTTCCAAACAAGAATGAAGATTTTGGAGAAAATCTTGTTTTTTTTCTATTTGTACTTCATTAACATAGTCTAAATGATCGGGTGTCAACTAGCAACTTGATTTTTAAATTAGTCTAATAGACTGGCTACCGGATTCTGTGGTCAAAAGCTCCTTGCTTGCCGTCTTTCAATTTGAAAATAAATGAAAATCGTAAAGTACTGAATATCGCCCATTACATGCCGTTTTCTCCCCGTTTCACCCAGTTAACGATCGGGTGTCACTTTTTGGTCACTGTAGCCGTATAGCATGTATCATAAGCTACAAATATCATGTTTCAAAACCTCCTTGCTTGCCGTTCTACTTGGTGTTTTCTAAACAAGAATGAAGATTTTGGAGAAAATCTTGTTTGTTTTCTATTTGTACTTCATTTACATAGTCTAAATGATCGGGTGTCAACTAGCCACTTGATTTTTAGATTGGCCTTATAGGCTGGCTACCGGATTCTGTGGTCAAAAGCTCCTTGCTTGCCGTCTTTCATGTTGAAAATAAATGAAAATCGTTAAGTACTGAATATCGCCCATTACAATATGCCGTTTTCTCCCCGTTTCACCCAGTTAACGATCGGGTGTCACTTTTTGGTCACTGTAGCCGTATAGCATGTATCATAAGCTAGACATATCGTGTTTCAACACCCCCTTGCTTGCCGTTCTACTTGGCGATTCTCAAACAAGAATGAAGATTTTTGAGAAAATCTTGTTTGTTTTCTACTTGTACTTCATTTACATAGTCTTAATGATAGGGTGCCAACTAGCAACTTGATTTTTTAATTTAGTTTAATGAACTGGCTAACGGATTCTGTGGCCAAAAGCTCCTTGCTTGCCGTCTTTCAAGTTGAAAATAAATGAAAATCGTAAAGTACTGAATATCGCCCATTACATGCCGTTTTCTCCCCGTTTCACCCAGTTAACGATCGGGTGTCACTTTTTGGTCACTGTAGCCGTATAGCATGTATCATAAGCTACACATATCATGTTTCAAAACCTCCTTGCTTGCCGTTCTACTTGGTGTTTTCCAAACAAGAATGAAGATTTTGGAGAAAATCTTGTTTGTTTTATATTTGTACTTCATTAACATAGTCTAAATGATCGGGTGTCAACTAGCAATTTGATTTTTAGATTAGCCTAATAGGCTAGCTACCGGATTCTTTGGTCAAAAGCTCCTTGCTTGCCGTCTTTCAAGTTGAAAATAAATGAAAATCGTAAAGTAGTGAATATCGCCCATTACATGCCGTTTTCTCCCCGTTTCACCCAGTTAACGATCGGGTGTCACTTTTTGGTCACTGTAGCCGTATAGCATGTATCATAAGCTAGACATTCTTGTATGTTTTCTACTTGTACTTCATTTACATAGTCTAAATGATCGGGTGTCAACTAGCAACTTGATTTTTAAATTAGCTTAATGGACTGGCTAACGGATTCTGTGGTCTAAAGCTCCTTGCTTGCCGTCTTTCATGTTGAAAATAAATGAAAATCGTAAAGTACTGAATATCGCCCATTACATGCCGTTTTCTCCCCGTTTCACCCAGTTAACGATCGGGTGTCACTTTTTGGTCACTGTAGCCGTATAGCATGTATCATAAGCTACACATATCATGTTTCAAAACCTCCTTGCTTGTCTGCTTACTTGGTGTTTTCCAAACAAGAATGAAGATTTTGGAGAAAATCTTGTTAGTTTTCTACTTGTACTTCATTTACATAGTCTAAATGATCGGTTGTCAACTAGCAACGTGATTTTTTAATTAGAATTATAGATTGGCTACCGGATTCTGTGGTCAAAAGCTCCTTGCTTGCCGTCTTTCAAGTTGAAAATAAATGAAAATCGTAAAGTACTGAATATCGCCCATTACATGCCGTTTTCTCCCCGTTTCACCCAGTTAACGATCGGGTGTCACTTTTTGGTCACTGTAGCCGTATAGCATGTATCATAAGCTACACATATCATGTTTCAAAACCTCCTTGCTTGCCGTTCTACTTGGTGTTTTCCAAACAAGAATGAAGATTTTGGAGAAAACCTTGTTTTTTTTCTATTTGTACTTCATTAACATAGTCTAAATGATCGGGTGTCAACTAGCAACTTGATTTTTAAATTAGCCTAATAGACTGGCTACCGGATTCTGTGGTCAAAAGCTCCTTGCTTGCCGTCTTTCAAGTTGAAAATAAATGAAAATCGTAAAGTTCTGAATATCGCCCATTACATGCCGTTTTCTCCCCGTTTCACCCAGTTAACGATCGGGTGTCACTTTTTGGTCACTGTAGCCGTATAGCATGTATCATAAGCTACATATACCATGTTTCAAAACCCCCTTGCTTGCCGTTCTACTTGGCAATTTTCAAACGAGAATGAAGATTATGGAAAAAATCTTGTATGTTTTCTACTTGTACTTCATTTACATAGTCTAAATGATCGGGTGTCAACTAGCAACTTGATTTTTTAATTAGTCTAATGGACTGGCTAACGGATTCTGTGGTCAAAAGCTCCTTGCTTGCCGTCTTTCATGTTGAAAAGAAATGAAAATCATAAAGTACTGAATATCGCCCATTACATGCCGTTTTCTCCCCGTTTCACCCAGTTAACGATCGGGTGTCACTTTTTGGTCACTGTAGCCGTATAGCATGTATCATAAGCTACAAATATCATGTTTCAAAACTTCCTTGCTTGCCGTTCTACTTGGTGTTTTCTAAACAAGAATGAAGATTTTGGAGAAAATCTTGTTTGTTTTCTATTTGTACTTCATTTACATAGTCTAAATGATCGGGTGTCAACTAGCAACTTGATTTTTAGATTGGCCTTATAGGCTGGCTACCGGATTCTGTGGTCAAAAGCTCCTTGCTTGCCGTCTTTCATGTTGAAAATAAATGAAAATCGTAAAGTACTGAATATCGCCCATTACAATATGCCGTTTTCTCCCCGTTTCACCCAGTTAACGATCGGGTGTCACTTTTTGGTCACTGTAGCCGTATAGCATGTATCATAAGCTAGACATATCGTGTTTCAACACCCCCTTGCTTGCCGTTCTACTTGGCGATTCTCAAACAAGAATGAAGATTTTTGAGAAAATCTTGTTTGTTTTCTACTTGTACTTCATTTAAATAATCTAAATGATCGGGTGTCAACTAGCAACTTGATTTTTAAATTAGCTTTATAGACTGGCTACCCGATTCTGTGGTCAAAGCTCCTTGCTTGCCGTCTTTCAAGTTGAAAATAAATGTAAATCGTAAAGTGCTGAATATCGCCCATTACATGCCGTTTTCTCCCCGTTTCACCCAGTTAACGATCGGATGTCACTTTTTGGTCACTGTAGCCGTATAGCATGTATCATAAGCTACACATATCATGTTTCAAAACCTCCTTGCTTGCCGTTCTACTTGGTGTTTTCCAAACAAGAATGAAGATTTTGGAGAAAATCTTGTTTGTTTTCTATTTGTACTTCATTAACATAGTCTTAATGATCGGGTGTCAACTAGCAACTTGATTTTTAAATTAGCCTTATAGACTGGCTACCGGATTCTGTGGTCAAAAGCTCCTTGCTTGCCGTCTTTCAAGTTGAAAATAAATGAAAATCGTAAAGTACTGAATATCGCCCATTACATGCCGTTTTCTCCCCGTTTCACCCAGTTAACGATCGGGTGTCACTTTTTGGTCACTGTAGCCGTATAGCATGTATCATAAGCTACACATATCATGTTTCAAATCCTCCTTGCTTGCCGTTCTACTTGGTGTTTTCCAAACAAGAATGAAGATTTTGGAGAAAATCTTGTTTGTTTTCTATTTGTACTTCATTAACATAGTCTAAATGATCGGGTGTCAACTAGCAACGTGATTTTTAGATTGGCCTAATAGGCTGGCTACCGGATTCTGTGGTCAAAAGCTCCTTGCTTGCCGTCTTTCATGTTGAAAATAAATGAAAATCGTAAAGTACTGAATATCGCCCATTACATGCCGTTTTCTCCCCGTTTCACCCAGTTAACGATCGGGTGTCACTTTTTGGTCACTGTGGCCGTATAGCATGTATCATAAGCTAGACATATCGTGTTTCAACACCCTCTTGCTTGCCGTTCTACTTGGCGATTCTCAAACAAGAATGAAGATTTTTGAGAAAATCTTGTTTGTTTTCTACTTGTACTTCATTTAAATAATCTAAATGATCGGGTGTCAACTAGCAACTTTATTTTTAAATTAGCTTTATAAACTGGCTACCGGATTCTGTGGTCAAAAGCTCCTTGCTTGCCGTCTTTCAAGTTGAAAATAAATGAAAATCGTAAAGTACTGAATATCGCCCATTACATGCCGTTTTCTCCCCGTTTCACCCAGTTAACGATCGGGTGTCACTTTTTGGTCACTGTAGCCGTATAGCATGTATCATAAGCTACACATATCATGTTTCAAAACCTCCTTGCTTGCCGTTCTACTTGGTGTTTTCCAAACAAGAATGAAGATTTTGGAGAAAATCTTGTTTGTTTTCTATTTGTACTTCATTTACATAGTCTAAATGATCGGGTGTCAACTAGCAACTTGATTTTTAAATTAGCTATATAGACTGGCTACCGGATTCTGTGGTCAAAAGCTCCTTGCTTGCCGTCTTTCAAGTTGAAAATAAATGTAAATCGTAAAGTGCTGAATATCGCCCATTACATGCCGTTTTCTCCCCGTTTCACCCAGTTAACGATCGGGTGTCACTTTTTGGTCACTGTAGCCGTATAGCATGTTTCATAAGCTACACACATCATGTTTCGAAACCCTCTTGCTTGCCGTTCAACTTGGCGAATTTTATGCAATAATGATTTTATGCGAAAATATTGTGATTTTTTATTCTGATTTAATTAGCATAGTCTTCGTATGATTAGCTGCTTGGCTACTTGGGCTTTGATTAAGCTCAAGGGTTGACTGAATGGTACTGGGGTCTAACTAAAGGCCCTTTGCTTGCCGTCTATCAGGTTGAAAAGAAGAGAAAATCTAAAGTTTACAAAACATCATTTAAAACATGAATTCCTTTCCCCGGTTGACTCTGATATTGATCGAGAATCATGTTTTGTTTACTGCAACCATTTAGCTTGAGCATTTGGCTATACGAATCAAGTTATGAAACCCCCTTTCCTTGCCCAGTTTCATAACGAGATCTTAGTATTAGTCCCAAAGAGATTTTGGCTGCTGAATTCAAAGTTAGCGGCCGAACTAAGTTTATGTATTTATTCGATTTGTTTTTATGTTCGGCATGTAGTTTTCGTAATCACAGATGTTTGTTGTAGTCTTTAACGTCTCCCGAGACATTTTTATTAAAAGAAAATCTTGACTTTTTAATTTGGTCGGGTTATCGGCGGCTGCTAAGTTTGGCTGCTAACTTCACACCGGTGCTTCCAGTAACTGAAATGCCATACGATAAATAAACAAATAGGTTATAGCCGTGAAAAGAGTCTGCCGGCTTGGGGATAAGAATATCCATATGTCCAGTTCGTGTATGTTTACGAATAAATTTTCATTCATTCATTCATTCAATATACCTTCTCACCCGGCAAGCCCTTCTTTGCCGGCGTCTGCAGTAATGTACTATTTTTTTTAATCCTTTTTTGCATTGCGATACAAATAGTGTATAAACCTTCTGGTGCGAATCAATCAATTAACTAAGAACTTAAAAACTTGCAGACAACTTATAAAAACACTTCAAATTACTGTGTAGCCTATTATTAGAAAATTCTGCATTCTGCATAACCAGAGCGAGACAACAGTATTATCCTCGCTAGTGAAAAAGAGATAGCGCGCTCACACGCCACAGAGTATAAATGACTGCAATGAATTGTGCGACAGTGTGACGCGATGCAATTATTTTTGCAAAATGGCGGATATTTTTTTTAATTAATGCTAGCACCGTGCCGTGATATTTTCGTGGTTTTGGTTTACTCAATAATGATTTGAGTTTGTTCTTGCTGTTACAAAGCCTAGGGGAGACCGAGGGGTTTAACAGAGATGAAACAACGTCTATTTCTCAGATCCGTTCACAAAGTAAGGACGAACACTAACCCGTTGGCGATGGAGCCAATCTAAAAAACATCGTTGCCGGCTCGTAACAGTTTGCACGGAACCCTCGGTGCACCAGTCCGACTCGCACTTGACCGAGTGATTACTAGGAGTTAGTTTGTATTCCTATTCCCGGATTCACTTCATCGCTCAAAGGTTAACTGGAAGAGATCCCTTATAATATGTAAGTCACCTTTGTACCTGTGTTATTTGTTACAACTTACAGATGGGTCAATAAACTATTTTCTGCCACTCGTTGCCATGGTGGTGTCCCCCGGGTCACTTTTTAAAACTACGATTTTCCGTGGTTATATTTAGCAAAAGCTTAGTAATTTAAGCAGTTATAAGCCCATTCTTATGTAGACTATCTCCTGACAATACCAGTAAATATCAACTATCAACACTTCTTAGAAATTTTATCACTATTTTCCACTGGGTCACGGACAGAATAACATCAAGAAAAAGTTGATCCACCCATATGTATTTTAAACAGTTTGTGTAGAATAAAGTATTTATACATACATTCTTGAATTTAATTTTGTTTCACGTAATTCCTTAGTTACCTTCATAACGAGTTACACCAAAGTTATTATTGTAAGAGCCTTACCGGCGATACACAGAATACAAATTATTTTGCCAAGATCAGAGGAATGAATTAACATCTTAACATGAAACCTCTCAGTAATTAGTTCCATGTACGTTAATAACATATAAAATATGACTCACAACGTTGCCTTACATAATAAGAGTTTTCCTTTTTTTTTTTTTATTTATTTATTTCAAAAAAGCATGGTACACATTTTACAACAAATTTCGCCAAACACGAAGTTTATTGGCGAGTATTGCACTCACTTTTTTAACAATAGTACCATTAAAAACTTAACTAGGACGCCTTTTAACGACAACGATCCAATCCACACAAAAAAGATGATGTGAGCTTTACACTCACAGTTCAAATTTTAAATTTTGTTTTGTGCGGGTTGGATCCTTATGCTTAAAAACGTTAACTTAACCTTAAAAGTAGGTAGGTCACTATTAGCCAGACACTTTAGATTCTTTAGAATCAAACTAAATAGGTAGGTAGGTAGTAACCATAACAGTAAGTGTTACACTAAGACAGGGCATCTAATAGTATCTTTTTTAATCTATTCTTAAAAATACCTTTAGTGGCGCATTCATCTTCCGGAAAGATAGAATTAAATATTCTGGGTATTAAATAGTCTCTTTTCCTTTTACCATAATAATTATTTGCTTTTGGTTCCGTGTAGGTATGGCGTGTAGGTTTGGCCGTGTAAGTACTGGACTCAATCATCATAAATTAATTTTCAGCCATAGGACATCCACTGCTGGACACAGTCCTCAATAGACTTCCACATGGGCCGGATAGCAGCGACCCGCATCCAGCGAGTCCCCGCAACTCTAACCAGGTCATCCGATAACCTTGCGGGTGGCCGTCCTACACTGCGCTTGCCGGTACGTGGTCTCCACTCGAGAACCTGTCTGCCCCAACAGCCATCGGCTCTTCGAGCTACGTGCCCCGCCCATTGCCACTGCAGCTTCCCTTTAAATGGACTCAATACCTTTTTTAATGCCATAGGGGGCAAACCAATGTGTGTTGCCAGTGATGACATACGGCACTGAAACGTGGTCGCTTACAATGGGCCTCATAAGAAGGCTCACAGTTACTCAAAGGGCAATGGCGCGAGCTATGCTCGGAATTTCCTTGCGGGGTCGAATTCGAAATGATGAGATACGCAAGAGAACCAAGGTTGTAGATATAGCTCAGACAGTCGCTAAACTCAAGAGCAAGTGGGCGGGGCACATTGCTCGTAGAATCAATGGCCGTTGGGGTAGAATGGTTCTTGAGTGGCGACCGCGGACCGGAAGACGCAGCGTTGGAAGGCCTCCAACAAGATGAACCAACGACCTGGTTAAGATCGCGGGTAGAATTCGATGAGGGCGGCGCAAGATCGATCGTTGTGGAGAACTTTGGGGAGGCCTTTGTCCAGCAGTGGACGATCATGATGATAGGGCAAACGAGCAAACAGATCGCCTGATGGAAAGCGATTACCGTCGCCCATAGACACTGTAACACCAGAGTCACAAGAGCGTTGTCGGCCTTTTAGGTGTTACTCTCTTTCCTTGAAGGTCGTATCGGTCCGGAAATACCGCAAGCGACCATTCATTCCACAATGCAGTCGTGCGAGGCAGGACATTTCTAGAAAAATGCACAGTTGTGGATTGACAACTATCTAATCTATGACCCTGGCTTCACACTATCGCGAAATTGGCCGGAGTAGGAGTGTCCTCAGCGAACTGTCTCTTCACACTATCATTCGCTCAACTTCGGTCAATTTCTGGAGTAGTGTAGAGCTAGTATAAGAATATACTCCGCAAGCACATCTATCACATGTAACTATGCTACGAGACTTGTCGCGCCGTCACTCTCTTACAGTACTGCACAGAAAGAGATAGGTAGTATTAGGCACTACTTATTTTTATTAAAGTAGTAACGTCTGCTAACGTAAACTAAATGTTTACGCCACCCTAAGGCATGTCGAAGCGACTGGTTGAAGCATTCAATGGCTCTGACATCTGATTCGGTGGTCCAATTGGGAGGACGCCCGTGTTGGCCCGGAAAGCCGTTGGAAACGCAGGTTCGAATCCTGTCCGAATCATGAAATTTTTAAATTTTCGCTTCATTTGTAAACATTAGGCACTACACTGCGGAAACTCATACTTCGGCCAAAAAGTCACAGTTGTGTATATCTTTCCGCAACTTCCCATTCGCATGTCGCGTGACTCAGCATCACCTGTCTTGCTCGCATGGTAAGCAAAGGAAAGGGACAGGTAGTGTTTGTCGCGCGATAAAGAGTAGCGTGTGACAGTTGTGCTAAAGTTGCATGTCTAGCATATCTATAACATATCATGTTATTTAAAGTCCTACTTAAAATACTGGGAACGGTTATCGAGTGGGACCACGTACTGGAAGACGTTTGTCGCCAGGCTCCCTACAAGATGGATCGACGATCTTTTTATGGTCGCGAGAGTATCAGATACAGGTATAGCAAGATCGTTAAGTCTGGACGTCATTCAGTTGAAATGCTAAAGTATAAATGTAAGTAAAAGCACTATACCTGCACTATATGCTTTAAGCCTTAACACAAAAATAAAACTCTACTATCCAAAATTTGGCACTAAACAAAACAGTCAAAGCCCAATTTCACGCAACGCCGAAATTAAAATTAAAAATAATTTATTCATAGTCTGTCTGTAATGCTCTATGGCAAAGGGCGCGAAACCACCCAGCCAGTACCTTGCTACGCTCCGAGTGAAGCGTACGTGCGTATGAATTCGATTTTCGAATCTCGCGGCTCGAAACGAAATGGATTGTGTTTTTAAGACTGTTCTATTTTTGAATTAAAACTTAGTTTTTTTTATCGACTTTTTATGCCAGTGTTTTGTGGACACGTTTTGGATGTTTGACTCGTTTTATGGTGAGTTTTTATTGTTTATGGTTGACATTTTGCCGGTAATTTCGGAGTACATTGGAAACTGGCTTTAGTATCTACTTTTTTTAATGTAATGTGTAAGGGTTTTTTTTTTATCTTTATTCAAGAGCTAAGGGATTGATTTATAATAAAAACAATTGGGTATTCTTTTCTGCCTTTTATTATACATAGCACTATTTCAGAAAGATTGTATAAATGTTCTAAAGGTACATAAAATATCCTAAAATAAAATTAGATACGCAAACTAAGAAAAAACAATTTATCACAGTGAATCCGGATTTTCATTATAAAACCTTTTTGTAAAAAACCATAGTTACTTATGTTATAATATAATTCAATGCTATTCATTCACACTCTAAAAGAAAATAAAAAAGTTATCGAACATACAGATAACTAAGATTTGTTGCAAACTGACAAGTACATTACAGTCTCATTCAGTCATAAAAAGACACTAATTTAATTGTCAGTCCCTAAAACTTCTCGCAAAAGCCTTTAAAAATACTCGTTTTTAAATATCTGCAATCTGACGTTTAACTGACGATGTCTACTTAGTTGCAGTTAAGTTCACTTAAAGTTAACGAAAAACAAATCATAATTAGACCCGAACAAACAACCCCAGCTAAATAAATGCTAGTTTTGAATAAAATAATAAACCATGCATCCTGTCCAAAACCCTAAATAAACACCAAAAAACATTACATTAACCATAGCCTCACAATGCGGCACTAACCAATTTTGTGCTTTAGTCATAGTCTTAAAAATAAAAACAAATAAAAAAAGCAGTAGCCCAACACCTGTTGTGTTAAGGGACGATTCCCATGATTCTGGGCCGAAACCCGTTCTGCCGCAGAAAAAAAAGCAAAAAACGACCGCTACTCAAGGCTGGAACCGATGTTCTTATTTCGAAAACAGGTGCTTTATTTTTTTTAAGATTTACGAGACGGTGTAATGTGCCAGTATTTTTATCGAAAGAAAATTTATTATAGTAAACGTCGGCACCTCTAGAGTATACTTTTTTAAGTTATCTTTAGATACATTTTAGAAGAAATTCCGCGACCGCCATAGGAGCTTTTAAACTAATACGATCTATCACCGATTTGTTAAATTTATATGATTTAGATATAATTATTTATTATTAAATTTTATATATTCAATGCACTTTAGTCGATATACTTAATATGAAAATTAAAATAATAATTTAATGACAATAATATCTCAAACCACGACAACGCGGTAGGTGCAGTGGTAGTGCACTCGAATATTTTATACCTGTAGGTACCTACTCTTTAATACAAGTTCTCTTTATTGCACAACTCATAAAACATACAGGAGAAATACAACGCAAGAAATTACAATTAGAGGTTAAGAATAGCGGGCTTATCGCTAAAGGGCGATCACTTCCAGACAACCTTTGGGTAGTGGCGAACTTGAACATTTATTTTGTCACTAGGCGGTGCAGAAAGCATAAGAGGGAATAATAATATAAAAAAAAAAAAAACAAAAAATACATTTAAATATAATAAACAATAAATACATACATTCAGCCAAAAGATAATAGGACCAGTTGAAAAAAATGAAAATTATGAGGGTGAGCTTTGAAATAAGAGATTTAGCGCGCCTTAAGCTCACAGGCCAGGAGTTCCACAAGCAGACAGCTTTAAAAGTAAACGAAATAACTATACTATTTTGAGACAGAAGAAGGTACGGCAAGGAGCAAATTTAAGTCAGATCGAGCAGAAGTGAGATAAGGGAAACGCTACTTGAGATACATCGCTTGTTTGGCTATATCTCAAAGTACATTCGAATAAGCGCCTTAGGGCCTATGATGACTGCGTTTATCACGTAATAAATAAGTGACAAAGCATCTGTCACTCACACTCGCATTTTGTCCAAACGTGACGGGTGCTTTGTCACTTATTTATGGCGTGATAAAAACAACCATATTAGGCCCGCTAAATTTAGAGTACGACCGTACGGCGGGACCGCAATAATTTGGCGCAATTAAAGAAACCAGTTTCACCGCTACAGAATAATTAAAAACAAACAACGAACATTGCTTTCCCATTATCTCGGTCTTTTTGAAATGAATACAAATCATTTATATTACAGACACAGGAATTAAGTAATAATAAGATATTATGTTCTGTAATCGTAAATCAATTCTATTGGTAGCATCTTTTATGGATGTAGGGTTTATCCATGGAAGCAGAGTGAGTAATTTTTGGTAAGTGTAGCCTCGAGGTACGCTACTTTTTTTAAGATGAGTCGAATGATTAACTACAAATTAACTTTAAGTCCGTTATTAAGCTAGTTACAATCAAACGTAGGTAGTATTTTTCTCCCGGTGATCGTTACTTGATTACTGAGGATCGTGCTTTTTGGAGGTTTTATCTTTATTGTTTTGTCATATCCTTTATCATATTTCTTGTTACAATATTATTAGTCCCGAATACTTCAAAATAAGTTCAAAATCTAAAACCTGCCTTTAGCACGCTTCCATACCTTACACCTCATAGGGCCTGTGATGGTCGCGTTTATCACGCGATAAATAAGTGACAAAGCGTCTGTCACTCACATTCGCGTCTTATCGAAACATGACGGATGTTTTGTCACTTATTTATCGTGTGATAAACGCAACCATCATAGGCCCTCATATTTTGTCAAATTATGTTATAGTAGATCGTTTACGAGTTGCAAGGAAGGATGAATATAGGTATAATAATATCAATTTTGCACAAGTTACAAACGACCGTTTAGTTATAAAATTACGATCGTTTTTCACTTCGTGTCCGTTTGACAGAATTTGATCTTAGTTTCCGGATAGACTGTACATACAAACATGTACACACTCAAAATCATAACTCTCCTTTTTATTCTGCCGTGGTCGGGTAAAAATTAGCGCATATTGTACAAACAAGCCAAACTACGAATAAAATGTACCAATGTTTGTCCGACTCACTGATAGATGGCGGTAGTAGTATCGAAACGCGGGCGTATAGCCCCGGTACAGTCTGACCAAAAAGAGTAGAAATTAAAAAGTGGCAATACTGTAGTGTCGGCCTTTTCTAATCAATCTAAGAAAACGGAAAACACTACAGTTTTGCCACTTTTAAATTTCTGCTATTTTTGGTCAGACTGTAAATTCAGTTTCAGTTGGATATTTATGGATAAAATATTTACGTAAACACATTAGAGGTGCGTTCAGTTTCTGATTGAGTTTCGTTGAATACATTAGGTACTTTGTTAGTGCAAAAATAAGCATAATATTGAATTGTATTTAAAAATTAAGAGGGCGCTTCAAGAAAGTAGATTCTCAACTGATTATTTCACGTTATCCTCATTGAAGTTCAGCGAATTGTAAAATATTGTCTTCATATTTTTTTTTATCAGTATGCAAAGATGATGTTACCATGGCTAGAGACGTTTCACTAATTCGCGATAAGTCTTGCTTTTGCTGTTTTAATAAGTTCAAAAGATCCGTGCATATGTAATGTATTGATTTAATACTTTTCAATAAACGCCTACATAGGTAGCTGATACAATAATCAGAATGTCTCAAAAACAAGTAGAAGTCGAAATGGGGGCGGAGGATTTTCCAATTATTGAGACCTTTCATAAAATGTTATTATATTAAAGGTTACAGTGGATTATAGCGCCCACAATTTCTTACGCGTTTATGATCTAATGTAAATAAATGGTGAAACAAATTGTATATTATTTTGCTTCTTTGGCGTACATTATTATATATCTGTCTATCAGTCACAGGCGTCCACTGCTGAACATAGGCCTCCCCCAGAGCTCGCCACAATGTACGATCCCGTACTGAACGCATCCATCGACCCCCTGCGATCCTAACGAGGTCATCTGTCCACCTAGTCGGAGGCCGTTCCACGCCGCATTTTCTTAATACGACGTGTACACTATTAAAACTAGGGAATTGAAGACCACGTATTATATTATTTTTGACAGTTAAAGTATCTACATTGATACTGTACACTATATCTGTGCACAAAGTAGGTTGAAAACAAATAAGTTTCTGTCAAAAAAATATTTTTTGTGCCAAGCTTTTATAGCCACTTGTACTTTTCTATGAACATCCATCAAATTGCTCACTGAGACGATTCTAAAGAGCCCAAATTCGGAAAGATTGCATTATTTATTTCAGAGATTCTTGGGCCACCTTCCGGCTCCATCATCAGACCAGCTCCATGATACTTTATGGTACCTGGTGCAGCCTCATGGTAGGATAATATCATTGTATTATCATCAAAGTTAAGTTGGTATGCGAAATATCAGTTCAGTCGGTTGAATATATATTGCTTCAAAATTTAGTTGCAAGATTTCACCGAACAAACAGTTACATACAATATAGCAAGTTAAAATAGCCCTAGTTTAGGTCCGTTGGATACTAAACTTCGTGTAAGTGAAATATTTGTAAAAAGTGCAATCGTAATGAGTTTTTGTTAAATAAATTATTTGTATTTGTAAATAAAAGCTTGTAAAATCGTAATCACTTTAAACTTAAATCTCGTTGCCAAAAAGGATTCAGAATGGCGTCGAGTTTATAACCGTAACGAAACTATATCCGAACCGAACAGATCATCAAGATGTAAACAGTTAACTTATTCTTGTCCGTCTGTTGTACTGTATTGATTTAATGTTTACGAACTCGGATCAACATAGGGGGAGATTCCAATCATCGAACTTACAAAGTAAGCATAGAGTACACGGCGATCAAGAGTCAGTATGGAGAGCTTAAAAACTATGTGAGATAGCGAAATATTTTCTTAGGAACAAGATAGCGAAATTTATTTTAAAGGGGTGGATTTTAATAAGGATGGCATGATGATGAATAAAATTAGCACAGTATGACACGGAACAAAGAAAAAATATTGAAAATAAATAAAAACATAAATAAAACAATTTTTTTTTTGATGTTTATGTAACTTCAAAGGTACGCAGGTAAAGTAATTTTTGAAATTTAAGTTTTCAGAATCCTCACAAGTCGACAAATAAAAATTAAATGACAACATTGACAACCATTCCCTAAGTTTTAAATAATACCATAGAGCTATTTCATGCTTTCATTGCGTGCAGTCGAAAATAAGGAGAAAAAAAAAACAGTTTTCTGCGTGAATTTTGACAATTTAGACCTGTTTTTGTAGCAGAAATTATCAATAAAAAATTCAAACTGTGGGTTACAAATACATACCAATAAATTGCAATGGTCCTGTCCTAATGGATAATATATTAAAAAACATCTTTGATCATAGAGAAAAATGTCTAAAACAATTAGCATTTTTGAACGGACAAGGGGCATTAAATACTTATTCCTTCTAAGAAGGACACAGAACATTCATTTAACATCTTAAGATCACAAAGATAAATCTCCTTTCGATTATCTTGTTTTCGAAATCATATCACATTTGTATGCGTTTAAAAAATAATCTATATCAAGGATCAGAGGAAAAACCAGTAGTCATTCGAGCGTAGCTATCTTATTTTATTTATTTGGATCAACGGCATCATAAGAAAATATAGAATTATAGAGCCCTGGAAAGAACGAGCGTAAGTTGTTTAAAGGGTTCCGTTCAACATAAATTTTACCTATTTATATACTACAATCAGTATAAGTTTTAACAAAATATAAAACGACTTCATGAAAAAATCCTATGCTCACATTAAAACGCTTCAAAATTGCGAATGCATGAGATGCTAAAAAATACTCGGTGAATGATTTATGCTAAAAAATACTCGGTGAATGATTTTATCACGTTTTCGCTTTAATGTTTATTGACCCACCCACGGACCCCTAACCGAGCCTTTCGGGAAAAAACCGAATCCCATCATTATTGCGGTCGTATTCTATCACAAAACCCATCATGGGATACTTTTGTTCTAAGAAACTGTGAGTGTTTAGTTTAATGATCATCACAAATCTTTGAACAAAAAATGGGACGAAATTGCATTGAATGTAAGCGCTACTGGTTGTTCGTTTGCAAGATATTTAAGAGGCTTTATTCCTTTTATATATATTTTTTTATATTATGACAAATATATTGATAATTTCAACCAACTTTTTGAAGTGAATAGTGTTTTTCCCTGTGTTCTAGATAGTAAGTAATAATATCGTACGAATTTATTATCGCAATTAATAATGTGGAAAATGTATAGACAATGTGATAACCATAAATTAAATTAATTTGTGAAATAAGTAACTACCTAATACCTATGCTTAAAATTTGTTGACATGTAACTTGGTGTTACCAATTAAGAATTTGTATTTTTGTATTTGTATTTGTAACAGAGCTATTTCATGCTTTCATTGCGTATAGTCGAAAAAAAAAAAGCAGTTTTCTGCGTGAAATTTGTCAATTTCAAGTAGTTTTTGCAAAACAAAAATTATCAATAAAGAATTCAAACTTTAGGTTCCAAATATATACCAATAAATCGCAATAGCCTTGTTCTAAGTAGTAACATTGATAATGTGTTAAGAAACATGTTTGATCATAGAGAAAAAAGTCTAAAACAATCTAGTTGGTTTTATTTGTAATAACAATATATTTTTTAAAGGAATAAGGCCCCTTAACGCTACTTAATTCCGGTCACTGCTAGTTAAATTGAGATTATAAAAATCCTATTATGAATTTACTACTATCTAAATAAATAAATAAATATCGGACAACCTCACACAAATCAATCTAGTCCCACAGTAAGCTCTAGTAGGCTTGTGTTATGGACACTAGATAACGATAAACATACTTATATAAATAAATCAACTTTAATACGAATAACATTCATGACCCAGGCACAAACATTCGAGTTTATCACACAAATATTTGCCCAGGCCGAGATTCGAACCCAGGACCGTCGGCTCAGTAGGCAGTTGCTTAACCACTGCGCCAACGGCGTCATCAAATTATCACAATAATTATTGCAATTACTGTGTTTACTATATAGTTACCGCGCGGTTTTCGTGCCTTGTTTGATTTGACGCCTACTGGCCTACTGTCAAATCATTAGTGCACCGAAAATGCCGGGGTTTGATAAACGAAACTAAGACATAACTCGAAACCTAACACCAAAGCCAGGTGTTTATCAGAATTAACCTCTCGGTCATTTAATACCATTATGAAATGCTGCATCTACACAATTGCACGAATAATTGCCTTATTGCATTATGAACAGTAAATGCTATATACTAATAAAATTACACAGAGTGAAACAATTCTAAAGACTAGGCTGACAGGATAGTGTAATTTGAGTGATCTACAATCGACCTATTATAAATGTAAAGCTGGATTTAAAAGTGAAAAAGTCGTCAAAATAAAATATTTAATATCAGCGACAACCCTACTAGCTCAAAAGTTTTATTTACATTTTAAATTGACACCTGTCTTTAACTTAAATTGTTTAACAAACTGTATCTCAAAAATGGATAGTAATAGGTATTTACATAGTTTATTGGTGAAAAATAAAGTACTCAGTCTGAACTATTCCCTGTTTGCTTAAAAGTCCCTCGATCTGTTCCACCCTGTATATAAATAGAGTATGGGTAGATGTGAAAAGCGAATATAAATGATATCCCTCATGTACACAGATAAAAAGGGTTGAAGTTCCAATCAGGGCAACAACAACAACGGTTGGCCGTCAGGGCAGCAAACTCTTGGAGTGGCGACCACGTATAGAAAAGCGCAGCGTGGGACGTCCCCTAACAAGGTGAACGGATGACGTTAGGGTTGCAGGGAGTCGATGAATGGAATGGACTATGGGGAAGGCCTATGTTCAGCAGTGGATGTCTGTGGCTGAAAGATAGACATAGATAAAAATGTGTCCCATAAAGCCACACATTTTTCATAATTTTGAAAAGGGTATGGGAGCAGTTAAGCTGAAGCAAGTGAATGCTCATGACAAATATGAAAACATCAGTTTTATACGTTCCCTAGAAATTAAACACTAAATAAATAAATAAATATTAAGGGACAATCTTACACAAATCAACCTAGTCCCAAACTAAGCAACGCTTGTACTATGGGTACTAGACGACGATATATATAATATATAAATACATATATAGATAACATCGATGACCCAAGCACAAATATTCGAGTTGATCACACGAATATTTGCCCCGGCCGGGATTCGAACCCAGGACCGCCGGCTCAGTAGGTAAGTGCTTACAAACTGAGCCAACCGCGTCATAAAACACTAAACTTGATCCTAACGTAACATGATACTACAAGATAACTTGCACCTGCGATATTCGCTTGTAAAGGCTTTTTGCTTGTTGTCAACAGCGGTTAGGAGTCCTGATGTTACATTAAATTAATGCGCATAAGATTTATCAAGCAATTCGTAAGTTAAGTAATACTACTGTCGTTTGTACATTATAGTACATTACTACAGATGACGAGAAAGAAGAGCTTGCTGGGTGAGTACTAGGGTGGGTCACTTTTGTATGGGAAAAAAATTAATACTTTTATTTCTTTAGGCATAGCAAAAAAAATGTAACTCATAATAATATAAACTTAATACCAAAATTGCATTGCAATTGATGTCTGATCTTTTGCCTCCGGATCTATTTTTAAGTTAGTATAGAAATGCCCATATTAAATGAGCGTTATGAAGTCTGGTTATATTATTTTTGGCCCAATATTTTAATGTATTTTTATTCTGAGTATGATAAGTAGGGCATCACAAAAATAATATACAAGGCCACTTTTTTTTAGTGCTCCATACATTAGGAACTTTTTTCTGGTGTAATCCGGAGGCAATAAGACGGAAATATAAAAATAAATAAAAATATGTATACATTAATGGCACTAATTGGCACCTTTTTTTAACTGTGCCCGGTAGAAATAAAAAAAAATGACCCACCCTAGTGAGTAGGTATAGACAGAAACCAACCGGAGGGAGGGCGGATAGTGATACGAAGCCGGCAAGCCCTTTTCATGGCTAGGCATGTATACTGCTTTTCTCAAACATTATGCAATGAAATAAAAAAATACACCACTCAAAAAATATTATTCAGTTAAGCCTGTTCATGAACACAGGCGCCATGTTAAAAAAAAAGACATTCCCGGCTTAGGCCTTAAATTTTGTATGCAATTTGTATACAGTTCTCTCGAGTTGTTCCGCACGAAACGTGATACTTCGAAGCCTGATATAACGCACGTTATGACAACATTTTGAGAAAAAATGGGCCATTCAATTCTGCAGTACATCGTACATGCGCCGATCCGCCATTTTTGTTCAAAAGGTTTGCCAACAACTATACTAACATCTTATCAAAGATGGAAGCCAAGCAATCATCCCTCTTAGCCGGATTGGGGAGAACGGCGCATTGTCCCTGAATCGAACTTGCCATAACTAATTCCATCGAATTTGAAGCGGTTTTGGTGAATTGGCACTTATAGTCGGTGCTTGGATGCATCAATCGTTCGTGAATAGAATATAATATCATCATCAAACATCTAAGAGCTAGGTTCTTGTCGGCGGGGAAATTCAGGTCTACTTTGTTGGGGGCCTCCCACGCTGCGTCTTTCGGTCCGCGGTCGCCACTCAAGAACCTTTCTGCCCCAACGGCCATCGGTTCTACAAGCAATGTGCCCACTGCAACTTAAGTTTGGCGACTGTCTGAAGTGTCTGAACTACTTACTTTTACTTTTTACAGTGTAGTTGATGCAACTGCTACATAATGTGAAGTCTTAAAACACGAGTGTGGTTTTCACACGAATTCACGAATGTTTAAAGACCTAATTATGTACAGTTGCAAACACTACTTTATTTACACACATATTCGTAATCGTTATCATGGATTTTATTTTAGAAAAATATGAAATGCTCACACCTGCCAGTCAGTCCGCGGAGCAGAGGAACACATAAGGTTACAGTATCAATTTTGATCAAAATTGATCAAAATTGATCAAAATTGATCAAAATTTATACTGTAATGGTGACCTCGCCCCCGCCGCGGTACTGTTATGAAATTACATCTCTGATTATGGTCGCTACCAAGTAATAGGTCCTTACCTATAACATCTGAAATTGTTGTAGGAATTTAACAAGATGGATGTAGATAAAATAAATAAAAGTTTCCAATGGTGAAACAGAGGTATTTTCTCCCATCCTCTGAATGCACTTGTTTTTCCCGATCAATACGTTGATTAGACACATAGTCGCAATCACGCAAATACCTGTAAGACCTAGGTTTAGCTCTAATGGATACGAATGGTCGTGCGCGGACCTTAATGGTGTTTACGCTTTGGAATTGGTCCGGGGTAGTGATGGGCAATGAATAACAGTGAAAAATCACAGCGATCAGCCGTCTGAAAGTATTCTCTAGCTAAAATCTAGCAAAAAAGGAAAATTACGGGGAACGTACGAAACAAGTTTAGTGACGTAAACAAAAATAATAGTGTGCTTTAAATCACAGTAGTATATTTGTTGGTAAAAAAATATTTAATCCAGTCATCACGCCAAAACGGCTGGACGGATTTTAACAAAATTTTTTTACCGGACACTTTTTACAAAATACAAATACTTACCTACTCTTTATTGCACACCTCAAACATCACGGAGTACACAACACAACATGAGATACATTCAAATAACAGGCAGAGGTAAACAACAGGCGGTCTTATCGCTAAATAGCGATCTCTTCCAGACCACTTTTAGTTAGCGAAGCTAAGTTTGAATTAGAACTGCGCCGAGCGAAATGTGAAAAAATTGGCAGTTGCCGTTAAGTAGATAACGTCAACACTAGTTGTTTAATCTATTTCTAAACTATATATTTAGCAATTGATTGTGCACAAGATTAGCACAATAATGTGTTAACAACTTCTCCGTGGAAAAATTATAAGATTATTAATATTTTACCCTAGAAAACTAAGTAAAGTTGGATGAAAATTGTAAATTCGTAAGCAGGCGTTAAGTGTTTTTTTTTGTACTTTAACAATGGAAATCTATTCTGATGTTCAGTTCAAAAAAAGATGGATGTTTACATTACAATTTGTCCGCATCAAATATTTCAATTATTGTTTGGTATTCAAAAAATATCAAAAAGTGCTTTTAATTTTCCATACATTTTTACTATGGCGGCCGCGCGCCGATCTAAATACGCATTCCCCGCGCTCTATGGTTCAGTCGCTAACGCTCGCTATAGAGCCGAAAGTCCTTTGCAGAGGTACTGGATATCGGCATTAATAAGCCCTCACTCTGAGCAGGTTTGTAATGTTAATAAGGTAGTAGGTTTTAGTGATTATATAGTTAACTGTTTATTTATATTAGATAAACAAAAAAAACATATTTACAATATTAAAGTTGATAAATACTAAATATGCTACTAATACTAAATGACTAACTAACCTAGTTATAAGTTTACTTACTATCATGGACCACTGTTAGTCTCAAATAAAGAAATTTTGAATTTTGAAGTTGAACCTGACCAAGTTGCACCATCGAGCGACGATAATAGCCCATAAATCAGCTCCGCTTTACACTTTGTTCGACACGTGTTCAAAGCAAGCAGTCGCAGTATTCAAGCCTCAATCAGTCGCGTCGCCACAATCCACGAAACGCTGCATACACAACTAATAAAATGTAGTAAATAACCGGCTTTTGTAACGAACAAATAAGATAACCTTCTGTAGGGCTTAATTTTTTTGTTATTTCACAGTGACCGAAACTGTACACTTTTCCCATACCTAGCTTAACGGTTTATGGTCAGTAAACAACGTTTAAAAGTAAACTTTAAAGTGATATAGGAGTTGTGAGACAGGACTAAGTTTACTGTGTGCGAGTGATATGAGCGAACTTCGGAAAGTAAACATAATATAGTCAATCCATATCTTGCATTCTGTGTTTAGTGCGATGCAAACTGGATGCGTATAATATCGGAACCGGGGTCTTAATATTATACGTTTAGTAGACACTAAACTTCACTAAACTTGACGACGCGGTTGGCGCAGTTTGTAAGCACCTGTCTACTACCGGCGGTCCCGGGTTCGAATCCCGGCCAGGGCAAATATTTATGTGATGAATTTGAATATTTGTGCTTGGATTATGGTTGTTCTATGTATTTAAGTATATATTTATCTAAATAAGTATGTATATGTTTGCCCCCCTGTGACATAAAAAACAGATAAGTACCTATATAGAATTGCCAACATTTCACATTTTTAAGACTATAATTTTATTGCTTTTCTGTATTCAACTTAGAAAGACGATTTGAAATCACTGTTTTTATACTTTTCCTGTAATTACTAAATAAATATTTAGTACTTTGTTTGTCCTGTGATTTACTAAATAAATAATTGTCTATTTGTTAAAACTTACTCATTTTAAAATGTAGTAACTCCAAACCTATGACTCAATGTAAAGGTTAAGTACTTTAGTCTGGTGTGTAATAAAAAAATTGGGCAAGTGCGAGTCCGACTCGCGCTTGAAGGGTTCCGTATCATAATCTATAACAAGTTTGTTGTATGGGAATGGGAGCCCCACTTAAATATTTATTTTATTTTTGTATTTGTTGTTATAGCGGCAATAGAAGTACATCATCTGTGAAAATTTCAACTGTCTTGCTATGACCGTCCTTGAGATTACAGCCTGGTGACAGACGGACGGACGGACGGACAGGGAAGTCTCAGGAATAGGGTCCCGTTTTTACCGTTTGGGTACGAAACCCTAAAAAAACGAATGAAGTTGAGCTTCACATTACTGACAGCTATTTTTTTCGCGGATAGCAGACACTAACTCTATGCAGACATAGTTGTCGTTGATCAGATTTCTTACTTCGCTTTGAGTCTCAGTTCGCTTTAACCCAAATATCTATATTTCATACATCGCAAGCATTTTTGCACGTCATTCATGTTGACGATGTAATGTAAGCTGGCTTAGAAAGCATTCTAAGAATAGAAGTGAAGATACCTACTTATTTACATGTATAACCTCGTGACGTGTACCATTTTGTGAGCAAGCTTAGAGCCATCATCATGCGCCTATGTTATTATAAGCATGTAAGATATTTATTGGAATAATGTACAGCCATCGAATATAATGCTCAAAAGACAATAAAGAAGAATTAATTCAAGACAAGTATTTTTAAATTCTGTGACATTCAAATTACCGATTCCGCATTTTTTACTATTTCTAGATGTTATCGTAACGACTTAAACATAAAAAGTATATATATTTTTTTAAGTTTCTTCTCTTTATTTCATTTCGTCATTTGCGATTGTTCGTCAATTGACAATAAGCAATTTTAAATCATTACTCGCCCAAAGCTCTATTTTACTTGTCGTTCAATAATGACAAAGTTTCTGTTCTAGTGCGTAAAGAAATGTAGTTCGGCCCGGGGCAAGTCGCCTAATTAGGCATATCGGCTGCAGCTAACCTGTTGTCATTGTAGGACAAAGTCCGGGGTCCGGTTATACTTCCAAGTCGCTGATCGTGGAGCGATTTTACCGAGCGAGAGAAGCTCAGCTTTACCTTTCAACTTAGTTGAGGCGCAGTTGTGTCTAGCGAGAAACGCCCTACGTCCTATTGCGTCAGATTTTACACAAACAACCAGTAAAATACAATTCTCAGGGACTTTTGTGCATGCCCGGTCTTAGAGGGTCAGGGCCCCAAAGTATGTACTTGCGCCAAAGATGGCCCGGTTCCTAAGATAGCCCACTTCAAAAAGTTATAGTTATAACCGTTCGAACGAATTCAAATTTCGCGCCCATGTTCGGTTTGTATCATTGACTAACTTTATTTCTATGGTACTAACCGAACATGGGCGCGAAAACTAAGCAATTGGGCCCCTATAAGGCTAACATTATTATGGTGTAAAACCTGCTTCTGGATGGGCCCCTAGACTGGCTGGGCCCCTAGACTGGCTGGGCCCCTAGACTCGCTGAGCCCCTAGACTGGCTGGGCCCCTAGATTGGCTGGGCCCCTAGACTGGCTGGGCCCCTAGACTGGCTGGGCCCCTAGACTGGCAGGGCCCCTAGACTGGCTGGGCCCCTAGACTGGCTGGGCCCCAAGACTGGCTGGGCCCCTAGACTGGCTGGGCCCCTAGACTGGCTGGGCCCCTAGACTGGCTGAGCCCCTAGACTGGCTGGGCCCCTAGACTGGCTGGGCCCCTAGACTGGCTGGGACCCTAGACTGGCTGGGCCCCTAGACTGGCTGGGCCCCTAGACTGGCTGGGCCCCTAGACTGGCTGGGCCCCTAGACTGGCTGGGCCCCTAGACTGGCTGGGCCCCTAGACTGGCTGGGCCCCTAAACTGGCTGGGCCTTGTGGCCTAGGGATAAACACGGCACCGCTTTTATGAAAATAAAGAGATAACTTTCGCTAGTAGTTTATTCTTTGTCAAGTTATTTGCCTTCGATCTAGGTAAGCCCAGAAAGGGCAAGACTTAATTTTTTTATTTATTTAATCTTTATTGCACAAAAAAAACTTATCGTACAAAAATTGGACTTAATGCCATGAGGCATTCTCTACCAGTCAACCTTCGGGCACCGCAGATAAAATTGTTGGCGAATTGTAGGTCATAAATTATGTTTTTCTTTAGTTTGTTTTAACCTTATTAATGCTGAGCCCACGTTGAGCCCAAGTAAGTACATCAAATTGTCATTCCATAAGCGACGGCGGACAACAATATGTACAGACCACCGATCTGCGGTCAGAGCAAGTTTTCTCAATTATTTTCAACCAAGCAGCCATCTTTCTATCGAGACAGGTTTGGTAACAAAACTCCGTGTAATTAACAAGTACAGAATAATATGTAAGTACATCGAATTCAAGGATTACTGGCTCTATATTTGGGACGATCAGTGCATATAACCAGGTTCTATACAGGTTTTAGTTGGATTTCTATTTGCGTACAGTAATACTTCGTACGTTACAATGAAAAGAAGCTCATGGCTCAAACTCGAGGAAGCACTGTGGTAAGGGTCCACATTGGCTCACATAAAATTAAAAAATCCCATTAGTTTAGGTGAGGTTAGGTTAGGTTAGGCAAAAAAAAATATTCGTTTCAGAGAATAATAGAAATTATGAAAACGAATATTATAACCAAGGCTGATCTCTTGGAAAAATGTTATTAGTAGGTAACTTAGAACTAAACCTAAAAGAATACAATTCTTATCGCTCAATAATTTCCTTTTCTTCGAAACAATAAACGTGCTCGGTAGTTCTCGGTCCAAGTTTCACAGACATCGTTGTCCATGCACTAGTTTCAAGTCATTATGTATAATTTCAGCTTATTATCAATATTTTTCTCTTCAACTGGTTCCTTGGCTGGTTATTTGCGAACAACTGTTATTAGAGCAGTTAAATACGAACCACTTTTCCACATTTTACGTGACATGTTTTTTCACATTTAAAAACTTTTCTTTTAATAGTGTTTTATGCAATCGTTGCACAATGAAGGTTCTTAAAGTCGAGTACCGTTTAGGCCTATGGAAGGTACGAGATTTTAAGACCTAATTGTATAACTGTTGCATACAACGTACAATACTTTTAATACGAAGAAAGTGCAGAAAAATTAAGTTTTATTTATCCTTTTTCGTTCAACTCAAACTGACCTATAAAAAAAACATTATCGCGATGGTCATGATGGGTGCCTCGTGATTGGTTAATTTTTATTAACCGACTTCAAAAAAAGGAGGGGGTTCTCAGTTCGGTTGTATGTTTTTTTTTTTAATGTTTGTTACCTCATAACTCTGTCATTTATGAGTCAATTTGGAAAATTCTTTTTAAGTTCATGAAAAGACATTTCAAGGTTGGTCCCATAAAATTTGGTGACGATCGGATGACGAGATCCATGAGGAATCAAAGGAATTCCTGAAATTGTATAGGCACTCATAATATTTTTCATATATTTTCTAAAACTATTTAAGTATTTGCATATGGTAGTCATCATCTTCCAATGCTGAACTGATGATGGAAGGTGGGCTACCCTTGTTTGGTCTAATACAATACAATACAATACAATACAATACAATACAATACAATACAATACAATACAACAATACTTTATTGCACACCAACAAGAAAAATATTACATGAGAAATCATAAATTAAATAATGGTAGACAATAGGCGGTCTTATCGCTAAAATCGCTAAAGAGCGATATCTTCCAGACAACCTTTGGGTGGCGGAGATAACAAAATTAAACAGAAAATAATAGGTGGTGAGATAAGAACTTTAAGTAATTTGAGAAATAATAAATAAACGACAAACAAAATATTAAAGGCACATAGGTCATACACATACACAAATAATATCTATATATATAAACATACATAAACGTACATACATACAAAATGGAAGAATGAAAATAATATCACAGCTAACATTAGACTTATAATGAAAAACGACAGCATAGAATTATTAAAGGATTAGGCTACGGTAGAGATAAATAGTGATCTTTAAGTTTATATTTAAAAATTGCCAAAGTCTAATAATTTTTTGCCTAATTTTGATTTGCCTAATTTCATTTTGTCTAAAATTACTTTGCATATTTATTCAGTTTGCCTAATATTCGTTTAGTCTAAAGTCATTTCGCTTAATGAATATTTTGCATAATCTTGTTTCGCCGAATTTTCATATTGCCAATTTTTTGTATATATAATTTCATTTTATCTATTATTCAACTAATATAATTACATTTCCTATAAAGTTTGCCTACTACAATTTTTGTATAATTTCAGTTTGCCTAATTTGCACGTGCAGTATATTATTTTATGTATTTTTTTTATTACCTATTATTTATTTATCTGTATATTCTTTATTCCCTGCAAAACTTAAGGATGGAAAGTATTGTACGGAACCCTCGGTGCGCGTTCGGGTTGCAGTTCAACCTAACACTCCTCTTCGCTTCGCTCGTCGTCGTACCTAACCTAATCCAAGTCGGATCTGCCTTAAGGTGAAATAGGTAATGTTAGATATCGTAAGCCAAGTCGGACCTGCGCGGCTCGCTCGCTTCGCTCGCTCGTTAGGGTCGTAGTTCAACCTAACACTCCTCTTCGCTTCGCTCGTCGTCGTACCTAACCTAAGGCAAGTCGGATCTGCCTTAAGGTGAAATAGGTAATATTAGGAATCGTAAACCAAGTCGGAACTGTGCGGCTCGCTCGCTTCGCTCGCTCGTTAGGGTCGCAGTTCAACCTAACACTCCTCCTCGCTTCGCTCGTCGTCGTACCTAACCTAAGCCAAGTCGGACCGGCCTTATGTGTTATGTTCATAAAATGAGTTTCAACGTGATGGTCGTTAGTTAGAATAACATTCGGCAAAATAATCATTAGTTAAAATAGCATTCGGCAATATAATCATTAGTTAAAATAACATTCGGCAATATAATCATTAGTTAAAATAACTTTCGGCAATATAAGAATTAGTTAAACTAATATTAAACAAAACAAACTTTATTTGAAGTGATGATTAGACTAAACGAGTTTTCGACAAAGTGATCATTTATTGAAACAATAATTATGAAATTAGGCAAACCGTTGGTTATACTAAAAGTTGTTAGGCAAACTGAAATTAGGCAAATAATTTTTAGACAAAACAAGGGAATACCGATGGAAGGTACAACTCCTTAACGGTTAGGAGTTAGGAGATAATTCAAACGAGATGCATGCCTTCAAGACCTCCCTGATCACCCCGCCATAAGTATTTTATATGAATCACTAAAAAGTGAAAAAATAAAATTTTAACAAAAAAAGGAATCGACTTCAGTAAAACTAAAAAGCCAAAAATAACCCGTTCAAGTACAGATTACATTTTAGACCTATAAAAAAAAACATTATCGCGATGGTCATGATGGGTGCCTCGTGATTGGTTAATTTTTTTGGCAAGTAATATCAACCAATCAGAGAACAGTAGCGAGTTTTTGTTTTATCAATGTTCAATAGCGGGTACCATAGAGTATAGAATCTTGGTACAGGTTTAAAAAGTGCGTTGTTGTAAAATTATTATAATTGACAGATTACTCGACGTAAATGTTTGCCTTGTTTTTTTTTTATTTATTTTTTACTGGATTAGACTTCAAAAACATAATAGATATGACTTAGTTGGAATTATTTTAGTAAAAAAATATCAAAAGAATATTCGGCCTTTCATAAATCCTTTTAAGTATTTTTTTTAACTTCAAAGGCAATCAGAACATCACCCTTCATCCACAGTTTTAATGGATAAACTGTTATTTATTAAAAAAGAGCAATTTTCGACTATCAAAGAAGAACAAATAACATTTCTGGAAATTTCTACCTTTATATGTATATATCAGGCGTTTTTTACATCAAGTTATTATTTGTGATTAAATTTTACCAATTTCAAAAATACTATTATTAAAACTACCGTGAGATATATCTATATCTTGAAGAATGAAATTTTCAATTAAATTGTACAAATAGACTTTGCAACACGTAATCTTTCCGCCCATAAATCGGTAATTTCTAAGAAATCCGTATCGAAATGGTAAACATTTGTGGATAGATTATTCGGTTATTAAACTAATAGTTAAATTAGAAGCGGGCAATTTCTATCAGTTCCAATTGAAATGAAATATGTGGCAACATTTGCTTTCGTAATTTTATTTGCATTTATGCATTTTCTCAAACATGCAATGAAATATCGCCATAACGTGCGTTAAAACAGGCTTCGAAGTGTCACGTTTCGGGCGGAACAATTTGAAAAAATTGTAACGGAATTTCATGCAAAATTGAAGGCCTAGGCCGGGATGTAATTTTTTTAAAACATGGCGTCTGAATTCATGAACGGGCTATACAGCTGAATTATGTTTTTTTGAGTGGTGTATTTTTTATTTCATTGCATATGTTTGAGAAAAGTACCTACTATACATGCCTTAGCGGTGAAAAGAGCTTGCCGGCTTCGTATCACTATCCGGCCTCCCTACGGTCGTCTATACCTACTTAGCCAGCAAACCCTTATTTCCCGGAGTCTGCATTAATGTATTATTAAATTATTAAAGTTTGCTTTTTTGTTACTTGCTTCCATTTGTCCTAAAGACGAGTACATTGTGGGGTCATGTTTACAATATAAGCTTCTTTATGACCCTTTAATTTTTACTATCGGTAATCCAGTACTTACATACAAGTATAGAAAAACATAATATCCAATATCCTACAATCTAAAGGTACTATTTATAGCTAATATGTGACTTGTAATTAACCTACTCAAAGTGCACATACTATTTTCCATGAACTAGCAAAGAGACTAGTCGATGCTACGGGTGACCAAACGGCTGGTTTATACCTATGCCAAGAATAGCCCTGGCTATTCAGCGTGGTAATGCGGCCAGCCTCTTGGGTCCCGGTCGGCACCGATCTGGAGCCGTTTTTTATTTACGGTTTTAGTTTTAATTGTATCTATATATTACGTTTAGTATTGTGTTTTAATAAATTACCCCCCACCTCGTCATTTACCGATAAATAATATCTATGTCTATGTCTACTATAAAAAAAATCTACATTGGTATTCATAATCACTTTTCTATGGAGAGGGGTCATGATTTCAGGAAAAATATTAATAGCGTGATGCAGGATCGTCATTTGTTTTGTATGGGCTAACAGCACCATGCCAGTTCTGGCATATATGTTGGTCATAATTTTCATTGTCTCATCACGCCGAAACGGCTGGACGGATTTTAACCAATTTTGGTACAGGGATAGCTGGACATCCAAAGATGATTATAGAATAGAATAGAATACTCTTTATTGCACACCTCAAGAAGAAATAAATACAAATACAGATAACACTAATCATTACAATAGAGGTCTATAGGCAATTTTTGATTAGGTATAGGATACTTTCAAAAAATACGCGTACAATTTTGCGGGCACCTTTTAGTACTATCAAAATAATAGTTTACAGTTTCCTGTGTTAGTGATTTAAATTAAAGATATACACTATTGCACTTTTTAAATTTGTATGTTCTCATATATGACCTACTAGCTACGGATGACGTATTCTTTTGTACTTATTATAATAATGCCTCGTTCACTAGGTCACTGATTGTATCTATAATATTTAATTAGTTATTCCCATATACGGAGTAGGTAGGTCGGTTTTGATTTCCACTAAACTCAATGTTCGCAATAAAGTAAAATGTTTTTGAAAAATTAAAAAAAAAAAAATGGTTCAGGCAGGTTTGAAACCTGCGTCTCCAACGGCTTTCCGGGCCAACACGGGCGTCCTACCTATTGGACCACTGAACCTGAAGCGAGAGCCATTGAATTTTTCAACCAGTGGCTAATGCATGCCTTAGGGTGGCATCGTAGCGCCAGTCATATCATGCCTTTTACTTTTATATTGTGTGCAATAAATCACACCATAGCTTAAAAAACTGGCTAAGCGCGAGTCGTATCCGCGCATCGAGGGTTTTGTACAACTAAATTATTTTTAACTTTATTTTTGTTTTCTATGTTTGTTGATATGGCGGCAACAGAAATACATTGACTGTAAAAATTTCAACTGTCTAACTAGCTATCATGGTTCATGAGATACAGCCTGGTGACAGACGGACAGCGAGTCTTGGTTTTTTACCCTATGGGTACGGAACTCTAAAAATGTCATATTTCATTTCGATGGTTGCCATTTTAGCTCACACAGCCGCTTGTCTATGGTACTTAAGTGTAATCAGTAATCAAGTAGCATTCTATACAAGCCTCCATCCCGTTGCAATCTAAAACCAGCTTCCAAGTTTCTAAATCGTCTTCCAAAGGAAATGAACCAGTAATCAGCTCGACGTAACCGACTAAAAAACTTGTCTCTCCTTCCGCAATGAACTATATCTATGACCCTTACATCAGTACACTTATCTATTAAATCAGGTGCCTATCTAAATTGGGCTGGTTATAGAGCGGGGATTGTGAGAGCGTACGGAATGACCCTTACATCACTACATGCCTCTATTAAATCAGGGATCTATCTTAACTGGTTGAGGAATGACTGGTATAATTTGAGCTTAGGTATGGGAGAGAATGTTGGTACGGAGAGGTCAGGTGGAAATGGTGTGTGAGAGGATTTTTTCTAGGGGTCAATAAACTAGTGTGAGTGGGATGACCTTATCAATTATCGATGGAATATGGTGGCTGCTTGAGATACAGGGTGTTCTGATTTGTGAACGTTTACTTTGAATACTTATGTCTTTTTGTACATTAAAAATGTTTAGGTTTTCCTGAGTATATTCCTGATTTATGAAATGGTGACATTTGCCTGTAGTTTTGCAGGTATGAGAGGACTGCATAAAAAATGTAACACTGATTTCTACTCCATTAGTCCTGTTCCTTTTCTGGACAAATTCCTACATGTATAGATATTTGACGATTCATTTATTTTAATATTTTCCATAATGGCAGAGTTATGGGGTTGAAAACCTAAAAAAAAAAAAGATCAGAAATTTTAATTATTTTACTAGTTATTTAGCCTCCTGACTCCAATCATTCAATCGTTATTTTTAATTATTATTCATTTAATTTAAGCTTTATTTATTTATTTATTTATTTAAACTTTATTGCACAAAAGAAAAACTTAACGTACAAAAGGCGAACTTAATGCCATGCGGCATTCTCTACCAGTCAACCTTAGGGCAAAGCAGAGAAATTGATTAGGCATGACCAATAGATAGTTAACTATTAATTGAAGTTTATATAAAATGTGTAGGACATTGGAGCTCGGGAGATTAGATCAACCTGTGAATGAACAGCGGTCCATATCCGCACACGCACCTGCCGCCGCCGCCAATCACGAGCGAGTCGATTATATTTATTTATTCCTTTCATTTTAATTTAATTTTATTTATTCGTTCATTTTCATGCGCTACTCTACCGCAAGTAACGCGAGTAAGTAATTGTTAATTGAATTGGTTTTGTTATGTCTGTGTAATTTTATTTATTATTATGGATTTTTAGATTTACGAGTGGCGTTAGTGTTTTGTGTTAGGCACTGAGGAAATCGGAGTTGGTAGTACTTAATTGCTTATGACCTAGGAAACCATACTTGCTTTAAATTTTCATTAAAATGTAGATTAGATTAGATTTATTTATTTTATAATAACAGTTTACATTATAAATTATCCTAAATTGATTTACACGAAATTTGATATTTTGATCGTCAATAGAGATATAGAATTAAATAATAATCATTCAATTAAGTCAAATACAGCACCATAAGATAACTACACCAAAAAAAAAATAGAATCATAAAATGCAATGTCAGATAAAACATATAATTATTATGACACTATGAGTAAACAAATTGGGCAAGTGCGAGTCCGACTCGCGCATGAATGGTTCCGTACCATAATCTGTAACAAGTTTGTTATATGGGAGTCCCCCTTAAATATGTATTTTATTTTTAGTATTTGTTGTTATAGCGGCAATAAAAATACATCATCACCGTTCTTTAGATACAGCCTGGTGACAGACGGACGGACGGACGGACAGCGAAGTCTCAGTAATAGGGTCCCGTTTTTACCCTTTGGGTACGGAACCCTAAAAACTAGCTACACAACTTATAATAGGTATACTGTACATATCACCCATGAGATCGTCAGAAGAAGACTGAATAAATAAATGACATTTTATGATTTCATATCCATGTACTCGCTTACAGTATAAAATGGATATGTAGTTTGGTTTTATTATATTTCAATGGCATAGTTGGAGTTTACTAGTTACTTAGTAAAATTATGATAATATGCATAACCTGGGGTTTTTGATGCATAGATGATTTGATCTGTCGGTTAATCCGAAGATGGTTATAGAATACGTCGTCCAAATATAGGTAGTGAATTTTTTTTACGCAGAGAAAGTTATGATAAAACGTTTCCACGATTTAATTATCAATCTGTCGTGCGATCTCCTAATTATCTAGACACGTAATATCCAATTTAGTCAGTTTGTGAAAACTAGCCAAGTCATGTCTTGATATTGAATTACACTCCAAGTAAAATAAATGCATTGAGTATGTCCTCGTATCTAAACATTTTAGGGCAAAGAACTTGGCGCCCATATAGATCTCAATTCTTTTGTCGGCGAAGTCGACAACGTTGTACGCGATATTGAACTTGGCTCTCATTTAACATTTATGTTTTTGATGGGATTTAAGGATTACTGAAAACTACTGCTTCAGCATGTGCTTGCTTCATATCTGGGTAGGTACTTCAGTTACAAAATGCTATAAGTATTTTAAGACGATAGTCTGATGACATACGTCATTTTGTTATTAGCTTTGCTTAGCTACCTTCAGTTACATAATGCTGTAAGTCGTGACGATAGTATGATGAGATACGCCATTGTGTAATTACCTTTGCTTAGCTACCTTCAGTTACATAATGCTGTAAGTAGTGACGAGAGTATTATGAGATACGCCATTTTGAATTCTTTACTGTTGTAACCCTATGAATAGTTTCAGCCAATTGAACTTAATGGGTTGAATGGTGAAGTAGTATGGTTGAGTGTATTTGTATTTCGATTATATATTTAGAAAGAAAGTGTTCTTATTTAGACAAGGAGGTACCCGCAACGTACGCTTCTTTTTTTATACCGAAGGCGGTTAAAAAGTATCCTATAACCATATTTGGATGTCCAGCTATCCCTGTCTCGAAAATGATTAAAATTTGTCCAGCCGTTTCAGCGTGATGAGAGGATAAAGGAAATTATGACCAACAGATGGTGCCAGACTGGCATGGAGCCAGTTAGTACAAAACAAAAGACTAAGATTTTTACGGAAAATCTTAATAGTTTGTGTGCAGCTGCCTACTGACTAGGCGGTCCTGGATTCAAATCCCGGCAAGGACAAACATTTCTTTGATAAACTTGACTGTTTGTTCCTGGTTCATGGATGTTATCTATATTATGTATTTTATATGTTATGTATATCGTCGATTTGTATAAGATTGTCCCTTAATATTAAACAAATCACATATAAAAACAATGATTTTCAAAACTTCGTTTCATCGTCTTTAATTCTCATTTTAAACAAATTTAAGGCACCCCCTAGTACAACAATACAATACAAAATGCTTAACACCTATAAAACACCAAAAAAAAAACCGGCCAAAAGCGAGTCGGACTCGCGCACCGAGGGTTCCGTACAAACACTTTCCATCCCTAAGTGGTTAAGTTAAGTTTGCACCTGGTATGTATAGCGCCCCATATAAATTAGGTGCAAAGTTAGGTATTAAAAAAAAAATTTATGGTTTTCGTAATTATTCCTTTATCTATGCTATAAGACGTTGCTTCGTACCAAATTTCAAGATTCTGAGTTCACGGGAAGCACCCTGTAGGTTTTGATTCCCTTGCAAGTGTCGAAAATTTGCAAATTAGGTGCAAAGTTAGGTATTAAAAAAAAAATTTATGGTTTTCGTAATTATTCCTTTATCTATGCTATAAGACGTTGCTTCGTACCAAATTTCAAGATTCTGAGTTCACGGGAAGCACCCTGTAGGTTTTGATTCCCTTGCAAGTGTCGAAAATTTGCGGCATAAACGGCTGTATCTTTTGATTGCGTTGGCTTAGAAGTTTGATTTTTTCACAGCTTCAAGGGACAGTAGACCTGAGTAATTGATATAAATTTCAGCTTCATACGTCCACGCGTTCCTGAGAAAAAGGGTCTTGACAGACGGACAGACGGACAACAAAGTGATCCTATAAGGGTTCCGTTTTTTCCTTTTGAGGTACGGAACCCTAAAAAACACAGAAACAACATTAAAATAATAAAAAACTTCGCCAAACCATTTCCTTATCACACGCAAAACATAAACATTTCTCAAATTGATTGCGGACAGTAATAAATATGCTTACAAATTTTAATGCTCATAAAATTTTATTTACGATGTTCTTCCGCGATAACTTTGCTAAATAGACGTATTTCACTTGACACGACTCCTTTTATATGAAAGTTTTATGTATTTTTTTATAGCTGAAACACTAATAGTGTCTAATATAATATATTGTGGGGTGACCAAGTTTGTGTGGACGAAAGCGGACAAAAAAAAGATTTGTTAGCAGTAGTTCAAATCTTAGCTGCTAGTAAATAAATCGGAGGCCTGACAAACAAAATTACTAGTAACCAAAATAAATTGAGTAAAATGAGCATAATTTTGGTTATTTCTTAAGTAAATAAATTAGTGAGCTATATTTTTTTTGTGTAATTTTATACTTTTTAACTTCAACAATACATATACTTATGGCTATGGTGTCGTTGGCAATAAGACTCGTTATTTTATTTTTTCAACCGACTCCAAGAAATATGGTAGTCATCGATTCGAATCTATGTTTTTTTGCATGTATATTCCGCCAATTTTGTATCGATTGTTATGATTTTTTCGTTAAACTTTCTGAGGTAGTATATAAATTGTAACAAAATTGATTTAATGCTTTTTGAGAAAATTAACAATAAACTAAATAAGTATATACAATTATTTTTGCGAAAAAGTAATTATATTAATACCGTGAGAAGCTTATTTACCTATCTATGAGCCATATTTGCCTGAAAATAAATTATATTGATTGATTATTTGATTTATATCTTAATGAAATATTCTTCATTTTTGCTAAATATTCAACTTAACTAGAGACTATACAGTATCCCCTGAAAATTCGGAAGTATACTAAAAATATCCTTTAAACTCAAAATTATGGCAACCCTAGTGACAAACTTATTAAATTCAGCTGAGAAAGCACCTCTGCGAGGCAAAATTAAACGGGAGTCATTAAATTTGTATGACAAAATATGACGTCCATTTATATCTATCAAGCACCATAAGTTTGTAGCATTAAATAATAGAATGAGTGTTAAATTTCCGTTTTGAACCATTAAAAATTAATACAGTGATCTTGGACTTGGTTTATGATATCGATTTAAATATATTAATAATTATATTAACGTATTTTATTGCCCATTTTACATGTTTATAAACATCAATGAATATAATTTCATGCTAAGGATGTCATGGTGGAAGTAGTAATTCAATAATTAAGATTGTGGTATTAAAATTGTCTTGTATTGATTTGTATTAAACCAAACATTCCTAACATACCATTTTTTTTATAGGTAGTTTAAGTATAGATATTTTACATAAAATATAGCTTATTAATTTTTGCACATTTTTGCAATCTTATCACGGTGAAAGGGCTGGACAGGTTTCAAAAAGTTTTAATACAATATCTTGTCATCTATCTAAAGTGGTTTTTGGTTAGTTTTACCCGACTACGGAGTGGCTAAATTTATAGATCAATAGCGATTTGTCAAGGTTTTCTCATCAACCAAATTCAAAACATTGTTTACCGGAATGCTGCTCAATCCTTCGTTCTTCTTGCGAAATAAATACTGAATCCTATTGAAATATACCTTGACTTTTATCACTGTGGATAGTTTTGGCTTTAATATGCAAAAAAATACTTGAAATTTGCGAAAAATATTTAGTCACATTTCCTCTTTGTTTACATCAGTGACATTCGGCGACTTTCAACGTCAGTTACCAAAAATTTGTCGTTGCCGGTAAAATAAATTAGTACCACTAAAAACCCGCAAGATGGCGTAGGTTATAAAAGCCCCAGTTGGGCTACCTTAAACAGCGGTTAAAAACAATGCGTTAACCGTTTAAATCCATTTAAAATGATCAAAGATTTACTCCAAGCATTTAAATCTAAACGTGTGAAATAAATTGAAAAGATAATCTCTAATTTAGCCTTTGATGGAATTATTGCAAGTGAACGAATTTTGGCACATCGCCAACAGAACACCAGAACAACGACCACTGAAAATAAACCCAACCTTAAATTACAGAAAGTCGAAACTCTATTGTCATTTACTTGAATGTTTCACAAAAGGAAACCAACTTTTTTGGACGACAGTTAAAGTTTATTTTCCTTGGAACGGTATTCCAGTAATTAGTAGAGAAAAAAGTTTAGCAGTCTGAAAATAACAGGCCTCGGCAGAAAGGATACAAGTCGGCATGTTATTATTAAACTCGGTAAAGTTTGCGCGAAGGGGAGGCAAAGGACATTAACTCATAAATACAGTAAGGCATAACTTGCAAATATGTTTTTCTCAAACATGCAATGAAATATTGTCTTTACGTAGGCTCGGAAGTATCGCTTTTTGGGCGCAACAACTCGAGAGGACTGTAAAGGGATTTCATACTGCTTTTCAGGCCTAGGCCTGCAAAGTAACTTTTTTTGGTTTCAACAACAAGGTCATTCACACAGCTGGCTGGTTTGACAAAAAGCAGGTTTTGTTTTTAAAGGTTGGTTGTTAGACTAAGATGTCCTATTTGTCAATTAATAAAATCATGTTCTTTGAAGTATATTTTTTTATTTCATTGTATGTTTGAGAAAAGCACTATACATGCCTCGTCGTGAAAACGGATTCCCGGCCTCGTATCACTATCCGGTATATACCTACTTGGCCGGAAATCCTCATCTTCCCGGCCTCTGATGTAATGTACTATTACTAAGTACAGTTTCATGAGACAGCTACTCGTATAGACTTGGCGGGCTTAAATAATCTAAATTCTAAATGTAATATACCCTCGACACAAGTAGCTAGTCATCATGAAATCCTCATTCAATAACTGATGTAGAAAATGCTACTAAAACTAATACTATAAATAAATATCGGACAACCTCACACAAATCGATCTAGTTCGAAATTAAGCTCTAGAAGGTTTGTGTTACTAGACGACGATATACATAACATAAATATAAAATACGTCATACAGATAAAATCCATGACCCAGGAACAAAATATTCAAGCTCATCACATAAATACTTGCCCTAGCCAGGATTCGAACCCAGGACTGCCGGATCAGTAGGCAGATACTCTACGAACTGCGCCATACGCGTCGTCGAAAAAACATAAAGATATAAAACACATAAAAATAAAAGAGTAACGTTTGCTAGCGTAAAAATTTAGACCAAGTTAATAAAATAAAATAATTATATATAACTTATTTTTTTTGTGTTATATATTATTTGGAATTAAAGGTAATTATTGCTTACAAATTGTTGTAATACGCGGGGTATAGAGCCTTGAAGAGTATATTTATTTAAGGATTTTGGTAAATAGAAATTAGAAAAAGATGTTGACGGTTAAAATGTATATTCGAAAGTGTAACAGAAAATTTAAAATATGACATAACTATAAAAAACTTAATTATTAAAAAGTCTAGACACAACTAAGGTTACTATCTACAACAGCCGCCCTTAATCGAAGTTGTGCCAAAAAGACAAACGAAATTAAGTTCCTAGTCCTAACTTAACTATACATCGCTTATGTACAATTGGCCCAAGTGGCTTTGTTAAGACATCTGCAGGCATATCACTGCTTTGCACATATTCTAAATTAACAATATTACTAGATACTTTTTCCCTAATAAAATGAAATCTCGTATCTATATGTTTCGTCCTGTTGTGGTGTACAGGATTTCGAACGAGATTCATGGCACTCTGGCTATCAGAAGCTAAGTTAATTGAAGAAAACTTACCCGTTATTTCATAAATAAAGCGACGTAAGTAACAAGCTTCCTTTGTAGCAGACGCTAGTGCCATGTATTCGGCTTCCGCGGACGACAACGCAACTGTCGGTTGCTTCTTTGACTCCCAGGAAACTGGACCGCCACTTAACTTAAAAGTGTAACCAGTGTATGACCTTCTGTCAATTACACAGTTCGCCCAATCTGCATCACAGTAACCTCGTAAAGGTTCTCCTGTTCTCCTATAAACCAAAGAATAGTTTAAAGTACCCTTCAGGTACTGCAGGACTCGCTTTGCAGCATTCCAGTGTTCCTTTGTAAAACACGTATTAAACTGACTTAAATAACTTGTTGCGTATGCAATATCGGGTCGTGAGTTTACCGTCAAATACATGAGGCATCCTATTAAGTTCTGATAAGGATAAGACTCACCAACTTGACCATCAGTTCGTCGTTCCATAGTCTTTTTTACTAAAGGAGTGTCCACAGTCTTGCAATCCTTCATATTAAACTTTTCAAGCAAAGATAGAATATAATTCTTCTGATTTATTTTTATATACTCGGAATTGCTTTCCACTTCTAAACCTAAATAGCATTTTAATAGTCCGAGATCTTTCAGAGAAAAATATGTAGACAAATCTTTCTTGACATTGTCAAAAATCAAATCTGATTTATAAAAGACAATTATGTCATCGACAAAAATACCCAAAATAATAAGTTCATCTCTAAAAAGTTTCGTATAAACGCAAGGCTCGGAAGGAGTTCCTGTAAAACCAATTTCTAAAAGCGTTTCGTTCAACTTTTTATACCAAGCACGGGGCGCCTGTTTAAGGCCATAAAGAGATTTCTTCAGCAAACAAACCTTGTTTTCCTTGCCCTTTTCTCTGTAACCAACAGGTTGCTCCATAAAAACCTCTTCATCCAAGTCCCCATTCAGGAACGCCGTGTCCACGTCTAAGTGCCTCATTTTTAAGCCTTTTTCTGCAGCTAAGGCAAACAACGTGCGGAGGGAAGAATGACGAAGAACTGGAGCGAACGTCTCTGTATAGTCCACACCTTGGACTTGATTGAAACCTTTGACAACCAGTCTAGCCTTATATTTGATGACGTTTCCATGAGCGTCCCGTTTCTTCTTATAAACCCATTTACATGGTATAACCTTCTTGTTCGGTCTATCCACCAGGTTCCATGTATGGAGTTTCATTAACGACTTATACTCGTCAGCCATTGCATGGTGCCACTTTTCGGCATCATCGGCATGAGTAGCTTCATAATAAGTCATGGGATCGGAATCATCAATCGACACATTATATGAAAGGAAATCAGGTGGTTTCCTACTTCTTGAGGGATACCTCTGTTCAGGAATATATTGTTCCTCTTCCACATCTGTTGGCTCCACATCGACACTATGAGGTAACTCATGGAGAGACTCGCACTCGCGATCTTCCATATCTGCTGATTCTACAGCGCTCTCTGGATTTACCCGTGAAGATGGTCCAGCCTCAGGTTCGGTATTCCCAATACAGTCGAAGAATTGAGGATCTTCGTGCTCAGTATGGAGCTCATTTTCTTCAAAGATCAGTACGGAGTCGGACTGTGCCACAGGCTCACTCTGCCTCTGCTTCAACGTTGTAAAACTATTTTCAAAAAAGGTTGCATCTCTGGAAGTAATAACTTTTCGAGGATTAGCTGGATCCCTAAACATGTATGTATTTGGATTCTCAGAATAACCGACAAAAATCGCTTCCTTTGCCTTGACATCCAATTTCTTCCGGTGACACGAAGGCACGTGGACAAGTGCTCTACATCCGAACACTCTCAGATGTTCAAGATCACTTCTACGACCACACCATCTGTCATATGGAATTTGTCCACCTAAAGCTCGATGAGGTGACCTGTTCTTTAGGTATACGGCAGTTTGGAAAGCATCTTCCCAGAAAGCTTTTGGCAGTGAGCTTTCAGCCAACAACGTCCTCGCCTTCTCAGTAATGGAACGGTGAGTACGTTCTGCGACTCCAACTTGTTGAGGGCTGTAAGGCGTCGTCGTTTGATGTTCGATACCTTTTGAAGCAAGATAATCAACAAACTCTTTATTCACGAACTCTTTTCCGCCGTCAGTCCTAACCGCTTTAATTTTCTTGTCTAATTGATTTTCAACAAATGTTTGAAACAGACAGAATTTATTTTTAACTTCAGTTTTGGAAGGGACAAAATAAGCAAACACCTTTCTCGTAAAATCGTCTACAATAGTCAACATATACCTATTTCCTTGAAAGGAGGTTGTAGAGACCGGTCCTAGCAAATCCATGTGGATCAGCTCAAGAGGGGAAGTAGCTCTATTATGCGCTACTTTCTTGAAAGGTTTTCGTGCTTGTTTACCTTCCACGCAAGCAATGCAACTGCTTTTGTCTACTTTACTAAACTTTACGCCTACCTCGTGATTCTTCAGCTGATTCATGCCTATACGACACAAATGTCCTAACCTCTTGTGCCAGAGCTTATAACTATTGTCCTGACAGCCAGAGTGCACATCTTGTGTCAAATTATTATTCGCCACATTCTCGGGAACATTAACAGTACCGTCCAAAATGTACAATCCACCACAGGGCGAGGCATGTAAAACGGAATCACCTGTAAAACGAAAAGTATTAGATTTATAAAAATTACAACCAGTAGTATCAAAAACACAAATAAAACCCTTATCAACAGCTTTCTTTACAGAAATCAAGTTAGCTTTTAAATCTGGTACAAAAGCAACATCACTTATCTTGTTGATAACATTTTTGGGTGTGTTTAGAGAAATGTCTCCAATTCCGCAGCATTTAATTTTTTCACCGTTAGCGACAGTAACGCTACCATTATCAAGAGCCATAATATCTTGGAACCAATCACGTCGTGATGTCATATGTTTTGTACAACCCGAATCTACGTACCATTGGTCCTTGTTTGAGCTTCCAGAAGTGTTAAGAGCGGTAAATGTGGCGTCGTTTACTTTTACTACATTAACCTTCTCTTTATTCTTCCTTAACGGACAGTCTGGTCTCTTATGGCCAGGCACTTTACATTCGTAGCATATAACTTCCTTCTTCTTTGACTTAGGCATCTTCTTAGTAAGTAAAACCGAATCTCCAGGTACAGCTGCGTCCTTAGACATTTCGTTCAGCAGTTTTGTCTTCACCAAGTCAGTGGTCACGTCGACATTACAATTTTCTAGTGCCATAATGAGAGGATCATATTTTGGGGTGAGTCCTCCTAAAAGTATGGCTGCAAGCGATGTGTCCTCTATAACCTTGTCAATATCCGCAAGATCCTGTGCGGTTGACATTACTGCATTAATGTACAGTTCGATATTTTCAAAATCCGACAAGCTTAATCTGTACAATTTTCGTTCTAAAGCTAGTCTTCTACCCATTCCCTTGTCCTCGAAAGCTTTTTGCAAATTTTTCCATGCTTCGGCAGCAGTTTTCGCACATCTGACATGAGTGATAGCTGCACCGTCAACTGTTAAGCAAATTTTTGCTAGCGCTTTTGCGTCGTTTCGTACCTTTTTCGAAGCGGGGGTCGTGTCATCTTCCGGATAACCACATATTGTTGCCCACAGGTCTTCATGTAAAAGATAATTCCTCATCTTGAATTTCCAGGTAGGATATCCATCCTTATTTCTTATACCAAAAGATGGAATTGAAGATGAACTCGTAGGGGAATTCGACTTATTGACACTCGAGGAGTCTCCAGTTTCATGTGACATTTCGATTACTTTTACTATTTTCAGTCACAATGAAAACCACAACTTTTTCACAATTTTTACACAAACCTACTACTCTTCTACGGCTTCGTGCTGATAACGTGTTGTAATACGCGGGGTATAGAGCCTGGAAGAGTATATTTATTTTAGGATTTTGGTAAATAGAAATTAGAAAAAGATGTTGACGGTTAAAATGTATATTCGAAAGTGTAACAGAAAATTTAAAATATGACATAACTATAAAAAACTTAATTATTAAAAAGTCTAGACACAACTAAGGTTACTATCTACAACACAAATAATATTTTGATTTTTGAACTAAATAAAAATAATCGTTAATAAATAATTTTTTATAATTTTTTTTTATCGATTCTATTTTTTTATGTAGAAATACCACATTTTTATTTTTATAAATAATGACACAAAATGCAAATAATGCGCATAAGCATTTCAAACACATATGACGCAGAGGGCGCTCCAGTAGCGTATGAAATATGTACATACCTAATGAAAGATTTGGTGTGATTGACGTAGCGATCTAATAGCTCAGTTGGGAGAGCAATGCGCCGGTAACGCAGAGGTCGCACGTTCAAGCCCTGCTTAGATTGTAGTTGGATCGCATTCAATTTTTCTTTCTTAATTTACCTTTGTGTCATTAATCATTATTTATAATCGTTAATAGTTAAACCCTCATTAGTATGAATAAACTGTAATATACTAGCCCCGACTTCCTCTGGTAGGTAAATAAACTCATAAGCAAGTAACTGGTCTAGTAAGTCGTGTACGCAGTAATCAAGAGCAACCAGGAAGTGGCGCAAGTTATAAGCTTGTTACTAACTCTAGGAAACTAGTGACGCAACAGCAGCAGTGGTGTATGTACGTGTCTCGCTCACTCTTATGCGCCCACGCTCGGATCTCTCGCTCAACCACTTACGCGCAAGGTCGTGGCAACTCCATGTGAGCTATATACCTCGCGAGTTTGTATTTTTTTATGTTTTCGTTCTCCGCCATTTTTATAAACTGAATAGACAAGAAAAATCTACTCATCCGGATTCGAATCTACTACCAAAATGTCATGAGATCATTTGAGAAATGTAATCGGTGGGCAGATTAAACAAACATCTGTACATACGAATGATTTTTAAGCTGTTTCATAAAATAATTTAAAGTATGTTTTTTGGTAAAGTAGGGTAAGCCTCTGAAACCCAAGAATATCTTAAGAAGGATGCCATCTTGATCCCCATCAACAGGAAACACATAATTTGTAATTTGGGCGATGAAATACTTTATTTACGTCACTCTAGGCCGTGAATGGGATTTTCTGTTGGGAGAAAATTTCACTTCATGGCCAAGGCCAAAGGTAAAACTTTAGACAAACCGCGGGCTAATTCTTAATTCTCATTTCGGAACAAAGAAGTCGGGTGACAATCGTTTAATGTTTATTTTTGTCTTATGTATTTTTTATTTGCTCCCAAATGTGATGAAAAACATTGTGTGTATGACGGGCAGTTAGGGAATTACAAACTTAGGCATCGGGCTTCTAATAGACCTCTGTTAGTGATCCCCTACTTACCACCCTTATGATTATGACACAGTGTACTATTGTCATTGAAGTTGACAAAAAAGTGAAATATGTAGCAAATAATCCCGCTACAAGCTTATCCCAAATACCACAACGCAATCACAGCGAACATTCCCAAACAGCAGGTGTTGGCTACACGACGTAACAAACTTAACCCACCCACCCTATCCCAACGGAATACAGCCTACTATCCCTTACACAGCTACCACTTTTAACTTTGTATTCCCTGAAAATATGTGTTCGTCACCTTACTTTTACAAAACAGCTTATGTGACTTGAATTTTAAGGGCAGTTACGTCATTTTGGGACTGAGGGTAAGTATGAGTTGCGCCTATTTTAAAAGATGTATGTTATGTGGATGTAAAGGGCTTTTAAGTCTTTTTGGAGCTGGATATTGCTACCGATATGGAACTTAGCGTGGGACTTTGATTTTTTTCCCTTTTTCGATCATTTGTAATGGATTTTATGTTATCATACGTATCGCGTATCTGTGATGTTTTCCTGGTAACGTTAATAAGACAGAAAGGAAGTTGCTTCGGGTTATTGTGTAAATGTGACTCTTTGGTGTTCACCCTCTGAAGGGTTCAATCAGAGTTAGTATGTTCAGAAACAAGTGCCTACTTAATTTGTCTCCATACCATATTTTTTATATCATAGACGGGTAAAAAGTATCTTATAACCGTCTTTGGATATTCAGCTATCCCTGTACCGAAATTAGTTAAAATTTGTCCAGCTGTTTCGGCGTGATGCGAGGACAAAGGAAATCATGAAAACAGATGGCGCCAGGCTGGCATGGCGCCGCGCACCCATACAAAACAAATGACGATCCTGCATCACGCTAAAAATCGTGACCCTCTCCATCCATAGTGAACTGATTTCCAATACAAATCCAAAATTTTATAATAGTATAGATGTGTATTGACCAAATGTTATTGCTTTCCAATTCAATAAATATACTGCTTTTACTAATAAAAAAAGCAACATTAGCATCAAAGCCCAGACAATTTTACCCCAGATGCAAAATTAGTCTATAAAAAATCACTACCTAAAAACTTAATCTATACTTCAAACGCAACCTTTTTTTGCCAAGCACTAAACCCCATAACTTCGCAGCTAAGCTGAAATCCTGAAATAGCACGAAACTCCAGCCATAACTGTCAGTAGCACATGTTGGGCCTTTCTTGGGTTCTTTCTACTTTACAAAGTTTATTTTACGGAGTGTTTACTTTTTGTGATGGCGGCATAGCTCTCCTTTCGATTCGCTGTTGTTGGGTAAGGAGTAACTTATTCTACATCTACATCTCTGTGGAATTAAATTAATTAAGTAATTTGTATTTTATTTCATGTTGTGACACCTAGAGACTTTATACATCTCTGGGTATATTTAATATCCTAAATTGATCGTTAAAATTTTATTTAATGTTCCTACTTAACCTTGATTTGGAGTATCTATACATTTTCTTTACGTGTTCCCATGTAATTAGTTATAACACAAGTGTAATGTAATTGTTTTAAGTTTTATTTACGAAAAAATTAGTTACTGTTGATTTTTTCGGATTTCTTCTCAACGGCGGTCTCCTCTTGCGAAATGATTCACAATCTGACTTGTAAAAGTGCCCTTGTGGCCTACTTACTGAATAAATTATTTCATTTCCTACTGAGCTGACGGTCCCGGGTTCGAATCCCGGCATTGTGTGATGAACTCGAATATTTGTGCTTGTGTCATGGTTGTTCTATGTATTTAAGTATTTATTTATCTATATAAGTATGTATATCGTCGTCTAGTATCCATAACACAAGCCTTCTTGGGCTTAATTTGGGACTAGATTGATTTGTGTGAGGTTGTCTGATATTTATTTATTTATTTATTTCATTTCATAACAGATAAATGAGGTTTGAAATTGTGAAGTCAATGTCATAAGTACATAGCTATAATTATGACGACGCAGCTGGCTCAGTTTGTAGTGCAACTGCCTACTGAGCCAGCGGTCCTGGGTTCGAATCCCCGCCAGGGCAAATATTTGTGTGATGAACTCGAATATTTGTTCTTGGGTCATAGATGTCATCTATATATGTATTTATATCTTCTGTTTATCGTCGTCTAGTTCCCATAGTACAAGCTTTGCTCAGTTTGGGACTAGGTCGATTTGTGTAAAATTATAATTATTGTTTTTCTTTTGTGTCTAAAATATTAGCACTCAAATTTTGTGTAGACCTATAGAACGATTTGCTTTCCGGAAGCTAAATCTACAGAGAACCACTAAAAGCTTTGGGATTTAGGGATCGTAGGCAAAGCCAGACCATTTAGTATTTTAGTCACCTTTCAACAGTCTCGTCTTTGCCGACTTTACATGTTGTAAGAGGAATATCGGTCATATAAACCCTTTTTCACCTCACCAGCTGAAACATGGCGATTTTGCTGTCAGCTAACAGTGAACAAAATGCGATTTTGTTTCGAGCGTGAGTAGAAAGTAGCTTTTTAATTTTTTCAATATCTGACCACGAATTGTCATTCTTCAGCCAAAGGTTAATTATAAAATTCTAATCATTTGAATCTCGATGCACTCTGTTTCTTTCATATGTATATAAAAGAGAGGGATAGAAACTTATCAATTTGAAATTCGATTTTCGAATCCGACCTCGTTCGGATACGCGTTATACCAAAAAATTCATTAAAAGCACCCGAAAAAGTTTTAATTGCAAGGTATTTTTTTTTCTTTATTATATTTTTATTTAACGACCGATTATAAAAATTATTGTGCCTTTTATATAAAACATTAGATCTTTGCTCAAATAAAATAAGATTTTTCAACTTATTACTTATTGTAAATATAATAATAATTTATAATTTCACCATTACTCATAGATGGATATTCGAAACGTACCTTAAAAAATATCGAGTTCATATTGTAATTTTTTTCTTTTGCATTTATTTTGTTTGGTGTTTTACGAGTAAAAATATTAATCAATTTATAAACAAAATCTCGTAATATAATATGTATTTATAAATAAACACGTCATGAATCTGCTAAATCTTCCAATTTGATCAAATAATGACAATAACCGTGTTGGTTGGTTGATTATAATTTAAATTAAATTATATTGTTATACCTTAAGCACAGAATTTCGAATATGTTCTCGCTGATAAGGTGAAAAGTTGTGTGTGCTACACGAGAGCAAAGTTTTTTACATCTCGTGCTGTTGAGTCCCTCGCTACACTCAGGATTCTAACGTAGAATCCTTCGCTTGCTCGGGACTCAAAATCAGCACTCGTAACAAAAAACAACTTTGCTCTCTTGTTGCACAAATAACTATTTGCTTACCATCAGGGGAAGTGGACCACTATGTTGCGCCGTTATGAAAAAAAAACAATGACCGATATTGAAATAGAAACTGATATAAAAATAGTCTCTTCTCTGACAGGCCTAGACTTTTTTTTTTTTACGTTTGGAGACACTTTACACCTCCAAAATTACTGTCGAGACCTTTTACACCACCGAATTTAATTTGTTGACCACGGAGACTACATCTCCATTAAACTTAGTACTAAGCTTATTTTGCCTTATTTGACGCCTGAGTTCCTTTACATCTCTGAGAGTATATTATACGTTTATTGTAATTTAATAGAATCGAAGACAATATACATCGCCCTGTAAAATATGCTCAGTGATTTGTCTGTTGCATTAGGCACTACTATTGTTTCTGAGACTGTGCTACTACTATAAATTATTATTGTAAAATTGTAAATGTTTTTTATTATTATTATGTAATTTAGAATCCGACATGTAAATAACTCTTGTACCCTACTTGCAGAATAAAGTTTTGAATTTTGAAAGTACATAACCAGGTTGGTTTGTAATAGTAGTTTATGTGACTGTACATAATGAAGGATATTAAACACTCGTGTGTTTTAACGCCTAATTATGTACAGTTACACACACTACTTTATCTACCCACATATCATAAGCTTCCATGATGCATTCAGGAGCCGCACATTTTGACCACAATAAAAATAGACTGTTTCGTTAGAACAAATCCCATCAAAAACATAAATGTAAAATGAGAGCCAAGTTCAATATCGCGTGCACTTCGCCGACAAAAGAATTGAGATCTGCAAGGGTGCCAAGTTCTTTGCTCTAAAATTTTTAGATACAAGGACATGCGACATACTCAATGCATTTATTTTACTTGGGGAGTAATTCAATATCAAGATTTGACTTGGCTAGTTTTCATAAACTAACTAAATTTTATAAAAGTAACATATTCATAGTCATAGTTCATTATCAAGCTAACAGTATAAGTAACAAGACGTACACTAACTTGCGTACTTACCTTTACGAAAATAGGTTAATGATTTGATTGATTTTGATTTATAATATAAATTTATATTTTAAAACTAGCCAAGTCACGTCTTGATATTGAATTACACCCCAAGTAAAATAAATGCATTGAGTATGTCGCATGTCCTTGTATCTAAAAATTTTAGAGCAAAGAACTTGGCACCCTTGCAGATCTCAATTCTTTTGTCGGCGAAGTGCACGCGATATTGAACTTGGCTCTCATTTTACATTTATGTTTTTGATGGGATATCATTACTTTTTGTACAGAATTTATTATGATGTGTAAATTACTTAATTATTATTTGTTAATTAGTTCTGTGTGCTATTCTAGTACATCTTTTGAAAGTTTTGAACAAACAAAGAATTTTCCAAAACGGTTAGTACGTATTGGATTTTTATGTGCATGTATGTGTAAGTGTGTGCGTGTGAGTGTAAGTATATGCTATTCTAGTATATCTTTCAAACAAAAAAAGAATTTTCGAAATCGGTTTATAAATGACAGAGTTCTGAGGCAACAACCATCAATAATAATAATAATAATAAAAAACATAAAAAAATCACTGTTTTAGATTTTTATATGTATACACACACAATTACTAAGCTGGATGCCAAATTTCACCTTTCTAGGTCACCTGGAAGTGGGTTAGGTTTTTGATTACTAGTCAGTCAGTCAGTCAGTCAGTCAGTCAGTCAGTCAGTGATAAAAATACCGTTTTTTGGACTTTAATATCTCAATAACTATTTAACCTATATTAATGAAATTTGGGGTTCTACTTGTTCTAAAGGATCTTAATACATAAGCCAAATTTCATTTTTTTATGTTAAATAGATTTGGAGTTATTGGGGGGTCAAAAGTGGCTCCAAACGGTTCGTGTAATATAACACACGGCTGCTGCTCGCCAGTTCCTGCGGTGAACTTGGCTGGACACGCTGCCGCGTGTCTAGATTTCATATATCATATCAGATATCAGGAGGCGTCGCGTCGCCGAAATATCTATATCATCTTGATCGCTCATTTTATGGTTTAAATTCAACAAATCGAACAATTTTATGCAACTAAACAAATTTTTACCGGTAATGGCGGTAATGAAGTTTTCTGGCAGCTGTCATAGTTTTTATTAATTCAGAGACAAACTAGAGTCGGCCGCAACTATCATATCGTTCGATATCTTACTTACGTGCGACATTTGTCAAATTTGATTGCAAATTGACAATTCATTTCGAACTAAACCTTATCTTGACTGATATTGGAATAGAGGTCAAATCAAATTTCTTTGTTTTTCAGAGATGTTAAAAATTTGAATGAGTAATATTATCGAAATAGATGTTATTATTTAGCAATAATAACATTTTTACACGTAAGAAATTTGTTCCAACAAAACAGTATATTTTAATGGTGGTCATAATGTGCGGTTCTTGAACGCATCATGGAGGGTTTTTGATATTTGGATAGATAAACCTTGTAACAGAGAACTTACTCGTACTTATGAATATTACAAGTTAAGTGCACGGAAAAACGAGTTATACAACTGCAAATCTCCCAAGACCTAACCGCTAGGATGCCTAGTATTTACGTACCTATGTTTGCCGCGGCTCCACCTATTTACTGCTAGTAATTAGATGCGGTCACTGGCGCCCAGTCTCTGAGGAAATTAGCCGATAAACGGGCTGGTCTGAATGCAACTTTAGTCTGCAAGAGACATAATATAGACTATCTACTAGGCACCTTCAAGCACGGCGGAATTGACCCTCTTTTACTACACCGTAGTCGGGTGAAAACTAAGAAGTATTTTTTGATTATTTAGGAAAACCACGTACCGGCGCAGTTTATAAGCGCAGTGTACCGCAAGGTGGTCGGACGACCTGGTTAGAGTTGCGGGTACTCGTTGGATGTGGGTCGTTACTATCTGGCACATGTGGAAGTCTATTGAGGAGGCCTGTGTCCAGCAGTGGACGCTCAATGGCTGAAAATGATGATGATGTTTGGAAACCCAGCTACTTACCCATGTACCAAAGTTGGTTAAAACCCGTCAAGTCGTTTTGACATGTTAATAGTGGAAATAATTTTGATAAGAAACAAAAGAAAACGTGCACCGCATAAGACATATAGGGTTGTAATCAATGTGAGTACGAAATAAAAAAAATATGTATCGCTGATAATAGACTGCATAGATTGCCTCGTTAGGGTCGCAGGCGGTCTATGGATGCGGTCTACACGGGACACCTTGTGGCGAGCTATAGGGGAGACCTATGTTCAGCAGTTGATGTAGCTGAAAGATAAGACGTTGTAATTGATGCTCATACGGTACAAAAGAAAACGTGCATCGCAAGATCCACACACCGGGTGTATGTTTGCCACGGCTCCGCCTGTTTACTGCCAGTAATTAGATGCGGTCACTGGCGCCGGGTCTCTGAGGAAATTAGCCGATAAATGGACTGGTCTGAATGCAACTTTAGTCGGCGAGACTGTACTGGAAGACACCTTCTTTTAATACACCATAGTCGGGTAAAAAGCATCATTTAATCATTAACACATCTCGATTTTAATTTGAGCTTTGATATTTTACATACGACGCGTTTGGCTCGGTTTGTAGACACCTGCCTACTGAGTCGGCGGTCCCGGGTTTGAATCCCGGCCGGGGCAAATATTTGTTCTTGGGTCATGGATGTTATCTATATATGTATTTATATATTATGTATATCGTCGTCTAGTACCCATAGTACAAGCTTTGCTTAGTTTGGGACTAGGTCGATTTGTGTATGATTGTCCCTTAATAATTATTTATTTATTTATTTATACAAAACTACCGTGAGTCTGAGACATATTAAAATACATAAACGGGCTTACTCAGGGGTTATACTATTTGATCTTTGTATGAATAAGATGCTTTTTACCCGACTACGGTGTAGTAAAAGAAGGTGTCTTCTAGTAGATACAGTTCCGAGTTCGGTTCCCGGACTCTTCCAACAAGTTACGCATTTCAATTTTTCTTTCAGCTTTGATCTTTGTATCAATGGTTTAACCTGGTGTATAACCGGGAATCGAACCCGACAGGGGGAAGTCCCCTAACGCCGGACGGCACCTAACGCCGGACAATCGAACTATCTCGGCAACTAGCAACGCGAGCGAATCAAGGACAAGTGGAAGGGGCGCGGGGCTCCCCCGCGCCCCTTCCACTTGCCGAGTTGCCGTTGCCGAGATAGTTCGAGTGTCCGGCGTTAGGTGCCGTCCGGCGTTAGGGGACTTCCCCCTACCTCTGGATTACCGGTCCAGCGTATTAACTTTTGCACCACCCTAACACCTAGATAGTTAACCTTTCGAATTTTTCCTCATGCTTTTGTGTGTCGATCTTTACATGTAATTATAAATGTATATTTTAATCCTGTTTGAAAGTCCAACTACCCCTGAACCAAAGTGAGTTAAAATCAGTCAAGTCGTTTGAAGTGACTTACAGAATTTTAGATTATTTACTTAAGGAACAAAAGAAAACGTGCATTGAGGTGATTACAGTTGCGCTACCCACTTTTTGGAAAATGCCCAGAGCATCTAACTAAATATCGCTGATAAAAGATGGCTCTGTTATCAATGCGCATACGGAACAAAACGTAATAAATAATTTTGACTTTGATTTTGATGATTGTTATGAGGTGAGGTTGTAATGGGTGTTCAATTGTTCAATACGGTACAAATTTTATTGAAGTAAACATTATCGTGTACCTACGTTTCTTCTTCTGGGTTAATAAGCTTGTAATGTCTGTGGACTCGACGGGTATTGTGTGCATTATGGAATACAGCCACTAACGCTTTTCGAAATGAAAAGTATCGAAGCCAATTATGGCTGCCATTGGATAATATTGTTTATTAGAACAAAGTGAGTTCGGCTGCAAACAAAGATTCCTACTATACCCAATACAGGTTTAGATTAGATTTATTTATTTCATAACTAGTGACCCGCCCCGGCTTCGCACGGGTGCAATGTTGATAAATTATGCATGTATTATACATATAAAACTTAGTTAAATATTTAAAAAAAAACGCATCTAAATCCGTTGCGTAGTTTTAAAGATGTAAGCATACATAGGGACAGACGGACAGACAGCAGTAAGCGACTTTGTTTTATACTACGTAGTGATGATATAAAATGTCTGTATGAATGACGCTAAGACAATTTACTTGCATTTATAATATGATCGTAATAACAAAAAATCAGATATAATAATAGTAAAAAACATAATAATTGATTGCAATAACGGATATAATTATAACAGTTTATGTGTGTTAAAACCAGATCAAACTGACAGTTAACTCTGAGTTACTTATACATTAAATAATTTAATTACATTGCATCTAGAAGTGTTAGTTATTACACCCCATAAAGCTTTATGTTCGTGTTAATTTCCACAGGTAATTGCAAATACATGCAAAATGCAAGTACCTGGGCCTGAATTCGACGAGGCATTGCGATATTGTTGAATAAGTTGAATATGGAGAACTGCGCTTAAAGTCATTTGTCATTTTATAGAATAGAATAGAAGATACTCTTTATTGCACACCACAAAAAGAAAGAAATACAAATACAGATTCCACTTATCATTACAATAGAGGTAAACAATAGGCGATCCTATCACTAAAAAGCGATCTCTTCCAGGCAACCTTTGGGTAGCGGATTAACAAATTATATTGATTTAATTTTATATTTCATTTCATATTTCATTTCACATTTTCATATTTTATTTCATTATGTCTTTTCATACTTCATTTCATTTTATATGTCATTTCATATTTCATGCCCCTAATTCAGCAATATTTTGGCTGACATTTGCTGGCTTTTACTGCTGTGCAGTAAAAGCTTAAGTTATGTTATATTGACAAGTTGATAATCTCAAAGGATCAATATACCTATAGAAATTACATTTATTTCTCGCGCTTGTTACTTTGGCTATATCATTCGCAATTATAAATGTTATGCCTATCAGAATATGCAGCTAAATGAGAATGTGAAACCAGTTGCTTCAAATAACACATCGCTGAAGTAGACATATAACAGCAAGATTTCGAGCATATGCCATTAGAAATGTCGAATTTATCCTCTGTAATTTAATCCAGCAATAGGCAGTATCAGCCAGTTAATTTTAACAGCAGCCATCAGAAGAGTCCTGGATTACGCTGCTTAGAGCAAAGCCGCTCATAATTATAAGTGACATACAGGCATTACAAACGACGAACAGTTCCGTGCTTTGAGTATTAGACCTGCCTACTAAGCCAGCGGTCCTGGGTTCGAATCCCGGCCGGGGCAAATATTTGTGTAATGAAGTCGAATACTTGTTCCTGGATCATGTATGTTATCTATATTTGTATTTATATATTATGTATATCGTCGTCTAGTACCCATAGTACAAGCTTTGCTTAGTTTGGGACTAGGTCGATTTGTGTAAGACTGTCCCATAATATTTATTTATTTAATTATCGTATTAAGCGGATTAGACTCACGTGAAATTGTCAGGAATGGCCGTATGGAGCTCTTCATCTAATTATTTAACCCAAAGACAAGTGTCAACCATTAACAATATGAATATTGACACAAAAGTAAATTATGGAAGAAAAACGAATTCAGGCACCTTTTTAAAATAATACATTTATTAGAACTTCAGCCACTATTATAAATTTATGAAACATGTAATGTCTCATAATATATATATTTTTTAATGTGGGTACACCACAATTTTTATTTAAACTATGAATACAAAGATCAAAGCTTAAAGAAAAATTGAAAAAGGAGCTACCTGGTGGAAGGCCACTATTATTGAGAACTGTCAATTGTAGAATAAGAATAAGAATGATTTATTTTGTAAAACATTACGTAGCTAGGTACATAGTTGTCTTATGAATGAATCAGGATCACTATGTTTTGTGTCAATTTCAAAAAAAAAATTGGAAAAACTATGGTAAAGAAAAATTCATGACCTTTGTAGATCCTTATAGCAGGGACTATCAAAATTTATGCAATCGTTGCACAATGAAGGTTCTTAAAGTCGAGTACCGTGTTAAAGTAAGGTACGAGATTTTAAGACCTAATTGTGTAACTATTGCATATAATACTTTTTATACGAGCAACACACAGAAAAACATTTTTTACTTTAATCGTCATTCCCCGATATGAATTTTTATTTTTGATCTAATCTTCTTCGTTCTACTAAAACTGACTTTGAAAAAAAAAACATGATCGCGATGGTCATGGCAGGTGCCTCTTGATTGGTTGAATTTTTTAACAAGTTATTTCAACCAATCAGTGAACAGTAGCGTGCTTTTTAAAAATCGAATATTCTGATGTTCTCTTTTTGAAATTATTTGAGTTGAGTAGAGAGATATCTTATGAATATGACAAAGTATAAAAGTCAAATCCGCAACGCAGGCATCGTCAAAGAGAATACAAAAATCTAATCAGCGACAGGCTTCGTCAAACAACACACCAATAACGTGACATCTGCAACAAGCTTCGTCAACGTTGTGGATCGATAAAAAATGTCTTGGAAGGTGAAGAAGGACTTAAAAAGGCTCGCCCCGAGTCGCACCTAGCCCAAACGTTCCCATTACACTGGCAGCGTTCCCACGTTGTATGGCCAATGAAATCTGTTGAACCAGATACGACCCTGAGCGAGGATCACACCCTCTGTCTCTGAGCCTGCGACCCACCTCCCTTATAAAGTCCCTGGCCTCAGTACCCCACGGTCCCGCAGTCTCCACTGCCACAGGCACAAAATCATACATTGGAATATTATTATGAATATTAAAGTTCAGTAGCGGGCACCATAGCGTATAGAATTTTGGTACAGGATTAAAAAGTGTGTTATTGTAATTTTGTCTGTGAAATTATAATTGACAATACGCGAGTATAAAAAAATATTTTAAGGTGTTTTGAAAAGTTACGAAGCCTTTTATTGCCCTGTTAATGTTAGCTGGCTATTCTCAAAGACAGTGTGTCCGGGGCTGCTTCTCTTCTCTAGCATTATCTTTCTCTAATCCGAAACGTCGAAATCTTCCGCTCTGCACGATGCGATTCTGCTCTTTTAGAGATAGTCCAGTAAAAATAGAGTGAAATATTATAGAAAGTCAACCTTATGCAATTCTAGAATCTCTTAATTTCGGCGTGTTGAAAAATTATGACTTTAGAAAGTTATTTGCTTAATTTAAAAAAATCCATGTTATGCATTCGGTACAGAATTTTGCGCTTTTTTAATAAAAAATATAAAACTACCTCATTTTGTTTGGTGATAGTTTGGCAGGTAGGTACATGGAACTGTTTAAATATGATTAATAGCGAATTCGAAATCTTCATAATTATATTAATATAATATATATGTAAATATGAAAAATATATATAATTCTACCGCAAATAATGCAATGAATGTTGTTAATTATATTTTTAGAAAAAAAAACACTTCACACGGGAACCTACAGAATTATTATACGGATTTAACCTGGAAACTGCTAACTACTATCTCGCCAGGCGGTAGGAGAAAAAGTGAAAAGAATAAGAGTAGATCTACTAACTTTTTAAATTTAACATTAATAATGCACTCAAAAAAGAAATCAAAGACTTTAACGTTCGGAAAGGTTAAAACGCCATTTTGACCGAACTAAGATATTAATTTAACCTTCATCGCAGCGTTAACCTCTTTGAGAGAAAAAGCAGCCATTTTCTTGGAGTTAACAGCTTTTGAACTAATTATATTTTATATTGATAGTGTTATAATTATAAAGAGTTTCTTTTAATCATTTATAAGTATACTAAAATGAATCACTGTTTAGAAAACTTCTTAATAAAGCGATAGACAGTGTAGTAGCAGCACGGATAGCTGCCCCTGATGAAGAGCTCTATACGAGTTCGAAACATGTCGGGCCGGTCCTGACAAGTTTTACGTGAGTTTAAACCGTTTTATAATAATTTTAGCAAACGTCGTTCGCGCGGGAATAGAAAATGTCATAGCACCCTTTGTTGTTTATCCATATTTGGGTAAAAAGTATTATTATAATCATTATTAATCAATCATCCGTATATAATACCTATACTAAGCGAGCTTGCCAAAATTGGTTAAAATTAAATTATAAATTACCCTACAGCCTTTAACCCCCAACTGAATGAAATAAAATGATATGAAGTTAAATGAAGTGAAATGAAGCGAAATGAAGCGAAATGAAGCGGAATGAAGCGAAATGAAGCGAAATGAAGCGAAATGAAGTGATATGAAGTAAAATGAAGTGAAATGAAGTTAAATGAAGTGAAATTGAGTGAAATTAAGAAAAATTAAGTGAATTGAAATTAAAATTTAAAGAAATTAAATGCAATAATTTATTCAGTAAGTAGGCCGCAAGGGCACCTTTGCAAGTCAGATTGTGAATCTACCGGCATTCCCCAAAAGAAGACCGCTGTTGAGAAAAAAGCCGAAAGAAACAGTAATAAGTCATTTTTTCGTAAATAAATATAAAGAAAAATGTACCTACTTACAGACACCAAAAGGCAAACTATTAAATGGATGCACTTCCTACATATTCTGCAGAAAATTCTAGAAGAGGAAACGAAACGACATTAAGAATTTCGATTCCGACGCCACTCGAAAGCTCTACTACGGGGTTAAGGATCGAGTCGGAGATGAGTTTTGTTTTATATCTTTTCTTCGGATTACTTTCGACTCGATGCTAGTTTATCAGTTGTACAAAAGCGAAAGTAATGTTTTATCAATTTAATATTTAACTTTTTGTTTTGTTTTATGATACTTGAAATATTAAACGGGAATGAGTTTTTTTTCTAATCTTATTAGCATAATACTGTAATATGCAGTAATATTTAAGAGTAAATATTATTTAAGGTTCGGATTCATACGCAAATTAAAAATCTTGGTCACTTAATAGTGTAAGACAGAAAGCCGTAGAATCACGATAAAAGTTTATTTTATTAGAGTAGCGTTATTTTGATTTAATTATTGTATCAAGCGGTTAATAGGGCGCCGAGCGTTTGCGACTGAACCATAGAGCGCGGGGAATGCGTATTTAAATCGACGCGCGGCCGCCATAGTAAAAATGTATGGAGAATTAAAAGCACTTTTTGATAAATCCGGACCTTTAATACCAAACAATAATTGAAATATTTGATGCGGACAAATTGTAATGTAAACATTCATCTTTTTTTTGAACTGAAAATCAGAATAGATTTCCATTGTTAAAGTATAAAAAAACACTTAACGCCTGCTTACGATTTCACAATTTTCGTCCAACTTTACTTAGTTCTCTAGGGTAATATATTAATAATCTTATAATTTTTCCACGGAGAAGTTGTTAACACATTCTTCGAAATGCTAAATATATTAGTTTAGAAATGGATTAAACAATTAGTGTTGACGTTATCTACTTAACGGCAACTGCCTATTTTTTCACATTTCGCTCGGTGCAGTCAAGAGCTCCATACGAGTTCGAAACATGTCGGGCCGTTCCTGACAATTTTACGCGTGTGTAAACCGCTTAATACAGTAATTTGCGTTAACTTGTACATTTTTGTGCAGCTCATTCGTCATAAAATGTATGTTAGACATTAATAAAGCATATCGCTAAAGTAGACACCGTGAATATTATAGATTAATGTCATCTCATACGAATCTTCGAAATTAGTAGCAGTTATTCAACGTAATTTCCCTATTTGCTTAACATTTTGACCCTCTCGGTTTGTTATTGCTATTTTTTATTTGAGTAGCGTTATTTCGTATATTATTGTTGTTTGTGAACTGTCAGTACCAACATTAGCTTTTTTTTTCATGTAACTCATTCGTGTCAACGTTAGTAGGGCCGCAGTTATACCTTCCTTCCTTCCTAGGGCCATAAAACTCGGATTCCGTCTACTGCAATGGCCCCACATGATTTATTTTTACCCACCGAACATAATACGGGTTAAGACATGTTTATACTCCTTAAAACGTGCATTTTGAGCCAGTTCCCCATTCCAAATTTTCAAAATTTCTCTTTATGGAGTCAGTTTCCACAAATGTAAGAAACATCTATTGATATACTTTCTTTCTGCGTTTCTTCTCAAAATTGGTCTCCTCTTGTGAGATACCACCGGTAGACTCAGACATGTAAAAGTGCCTTTGTGGCTTACTTGCAGAATTAGTATGATTTTTCATTATTTCAATAATAGTTATTTGTTATGCAAGGCTGCAAATTTGTTATTTGGCGCGAGTGTTGAAATTGAAAGCTGAGCGAGCGAAGGAATCTAAGATTGAACCATGAGCGACGCGAATGGTTCAAAGATAGATTCCTGAGCGTAGCGAGGCTTTCAAGACACGAGAAGCTAAATATTTTTGCAGCCATGCGGAACACACAACTTTTCACCTCACTACAGCGAGGAAAATGCAAGATTCAAAAAAACAATTAAAACAAAAAAATAATCATGTTTAATTTTTCCTTCTACTTAACACATCAAATTTAAAACATAACAGGCTCAAATCCAAACCAAATAAATACGAGAGAAGCACACATATTAAAAATTAAAAGTAATATGGCCGTATTTTATCGTTGAGTTTTTCTTAAGCACTGTTATATTATATTTGTATTTGAAACTACTTGACATATTCGTTGTGAATGTGGGAGAATGGCATTCTGGGAAGGATAAGTTGGCTACTCGGAAGTATTTTCCATAACACTTGCTTTGGAAGTTATTGGACGATGGGATCCGCACAAGATTATTTCGGCTTTATCTTCTTTAAAAAACCGGCCAAGTGCAAGTCGGACTCGCGCACCGAGGGTTCCGTACAAACACTTTCCATCCCTAAGTGTTTAAGTTAAGTTTGCACCTGGTATGTATAGCGCCCCATATAAATTAGGTGCAAACTTGCAAAGTTAGGTATTAAAAAAAAACTACTTACTAGATCTCGTTCAAAACAATTTTCGTTGGTAGTTTTTATAGTAATGTACATCATATGTTTTTTTTAGATTTTTCATTTTCTTATTTTAGAAGTTAGAGGGGGGGGACCAACTTTTTTCCACTTTGGAAGCGTCTGTCACGCAAACTATTCGGTTTAGAAAAAAAATGTTTTAGAAACCTCGATATCATTTTTGAAGACCTATCCATAGATACCCCACCCGTATGTGTTTGATGAAAAAAAAAATTTTGAGTTTCAGTTCTAAGTATGGGGAGCCCCCAATATTTATTATTATTTTTTTATTTTTGCATCAAAATCTTAATGCGGTTCACAGAATACATCTACCTACCAAGTTTCAACAGTATAGCTCTTATAGTTTCGGAAAAAAATGGCTGTGACATACGGACGGACAGACGGACAGACGGACAGACAGACAGACATGACGAATCTATAAGGGTTCCGTTTTTTGCCATTTGGCTACGGAACCCTAAAAACGCCAATAGTTACGGTAAATTACTTATCGTCTCCCAATATTTATAACAAATCCTTTTTTGTTATAACGCAGGCTTTTAGCATTGAATAAATACTCCAAATTGGGCTTAACTTTCTTGTTTTCCATATTTCTATAAAGAAAGACAACAGTTATGTATTCTCCACAGAACCAATTTACGTTGTTTACGTGAATTGTGAAAACTTCCAACTTTTTAGGGTTCCGTAGCCAAATGGCAAAAAAACGGAACCCTTATAGATTCGTCATGTCTGTCTGTCTGTCTGTCTGTCTGTCCGTCTGTCCGTCCGTATGTCACAGCCATTTTTTTCCGAAACTATAAGAGCTATACTGTTGACACTTGGTAGGTAGATGTATTCTGTGAACCGCATTAAGATTTTGATGCAAAAATAAAAAAATAATAATAATTATTGGGGGCTCCCCATACTTAGAACTAAAACTCAAAATTTTTTTTTTCATCAAACACATACGTGTGGGGTATCTATGGATAGGTCTTCAAAAATGATATCGAGGTTTTTAAAATATTTTTTTTCTAAACCGAATAGTTTGCGTGACAGACGCTTCCAAAGTGGAAAAAAGTTGGTCCCCCCCCCTCTAACTTCTAAAATAAGAAAATGAAAAATCTAAAAAAAACATATGATGTACATTACTATAAAAACTACCAACGAAAATTGTTTTGAACGAGATCTAGTGAGTAGTTTTTTTTTAATACCTATTAATACCTAACTTTGCACCTAATTTATATGGGGCGCTATACATACCAGGTGCAAACTTAACTTAACCACTTAGGGATGGAAAGTGTTTGTACGGAACCCTCGGTGCGCGAGTCCGACTCGCACTTGGCCGGTTTTTAATTATTTACTTTTTTCTCGGATGCGTTCAGAAATTACACTCTTATGTTCCAACTTTTATAACAAATAAATATACATAAACATATTCAACATAAAATAAAGTGTAGAAAAAATAAAAACTTAAAAATCTGTAACCACAAAGCAGGTTTCTGGACGTGATATTGTAGATGTATTTTTTTTTAAAGAAGTATTTAAACGTACATATTTTTTTAGCCGGCCAGACCAGATCGCCCTTTTTTAGCGTGCTTTGATTGGTTATTCGAAGATTTATCGACTGATGAAATCAGTCACGCGTTGAAGGAGTCTTAATATAAAAAAGTTACATGCAGCACAGAGAATCAAAATCATCGTGTTCGAAATTCAAATGACTTTTGCACGCTAGCGGATAAAATAGACTTTTGCACGCAGATTTCGCCCTATAAACGGAGGTTTTCCGAGCGAGTGAGGTGAAAAGTAAATTGTTACTTTGATATTGAACTGAATAGTATCTCTTATATACATATATATATATTTTATTATTTCACTTGATCAAGAACATAAGAGATTTAATAACAAAAATGAACGTTCCAAAATTTTCATGTCAGTTTTGATAGGTAACTGATAAAATATTATGATGATTATTGAACACTTAGTTAGGTAATAAATGTTTCGTGAACATATAAAAGGAAAATTAGTTGTACCTACTTAATTAGTATGTTAGTGTACATCTATATTACGTGGAAATATCATTGACAAAACAGTTGCAATTAGTACGAGTGTGCTATTTAGACTATGTCCCAGATTTTTAAAACAACTCTTTTCTAATCTCATAAATAAGCTACTTACTGTAATTCGTAAATTAACCGGAAAAGCGAATTGTTTTACAAATCTAGGTTAATTACAACGGAAGTTACAAAGGATTTTCTACTCACCCGTTCACCTTTGAGTGTATACAGGGTGACTTTTGCACATATCATCCCTAATGTAAAACCCTGTACTGGTCTCATGCTCGTAAAATAATCAAAAGTATAGTTTTAAATTTTAAATTATCCTTTTTTTGCGCTTGCTGCGGCTACCCTACCACTACCACTATGATTTAAAACAAAAAGGTTTAAAGTAATTCTAATCAACACTTTCCTCTTAGTTTGACATCTGACATAGCATTTATGAAGTAAACGTGTTTTGATTACTAATTGTCACTTGTCAAAGAAAATAATATCTTTTGTAAGGTTTAGATTTTTAAATAAATGCCTCGTCTTTACCCCTACACTAACATTCAAGGAATGGATAATGTTATTTTTTTTATTTTACATCGCGAAGTACATTGCTTACTCAGGAATAATATCAGTTAATACTTTGTAAACTTCGATTGACGTAACTAACGTTTATAACGACGAGTGACAGATATAATAGTTAGCTATTGAATCTGCGGTAACGATTGTTTTTTTTTTTTAATAACTATATAGTTGAAGATAGCAAATTTTAAGAATTTACATTATTATATAGGTATTATTGTTAATTAACCTAGCCACAATAAAGTATTACGAATTTGATGTCACCCTGTATAATTTAATTTGGACCGTCATTAATTAAATCGGATCTACAAAATACTCTGAAAATACTGGCAATCCCCCAAGGCGGTATGCTGAGCCCGAAACCTTTTAACAAAAAGAAACAATATTGTTATAACATTAACGTGTTTGATGAAAAATAATGGCTTTGCTCACGACGTTTGTCAGAAACGGCCAGACATGTTTCGAATTTGTATGGAGTTCTTCTTCAGGGACCTAGAAGCAATCACATCTGAGCGCACGCACGCCCATATAAAACAAAAGACGATCCTGCATCGCCCTATATTTTTTTTTGATATCATGACTCAGTTGGAAGAGCAATGTTCCGATTAGCGGAGGTCGTGGGTTCGAGTCACATTTGTAAGTGTCGGTCCGATCTAGGGATGGTAGTGCTACAAACAGCTTTAATAAGGTAATAATGTGCATACGTCATATATTTGCATTATTAAACGTTAGTAGCGATTTAGGATTTGCCATTAACCAAATTCAAAACATTATTAACCGGAATGCTGATCAATCCTTCGTTCTTCTTGCAAAATAAATACTAAATCCTATTGAAAAAATAATTACTTTCATCTCGTTAATGTGGGTAGTTTTAAAACTATAGTATGAAAAAAACACTTGAAATTTTCGGAATATCTAGTCCTGTTTCCTCTTTATTCACATAAGGCGACTCCTAACGTCGATGACCTTGAGGATCCGGGCGCCCACCCCCCGCCAGCCACGCTGCTCCGCTACAATTTTACGTAACTTTAACCGCCATACTGCTCTGTAGGCCGAGATCCCGCGTCGCGGTCTCATCTCTGTTACTTCGTTGTTTAAAAAATGTTAATGTGAAACTTTTTTAATATTGTTTATGATGTGATTTCAAAATTAAGGGACACAATAGTCAAATTGTAGATTTTAGCCGTTTGTTTTCATAATGTTGTGGTATGTTTAATATTATTATTTTTATATTATAATAGTTTAGTTTTACTGTATGTTTCACATGTACCAAGTACCAAAAAATATAATTAAATTTATTAACACAGTATATGGATATTTGTGAACTAGAAGAAATAAACGAATGAATGGAAAATAAATAAGTAAGTACGTTTAGCTCGACTTGCAAAATATGCTGACCATAATATTATTTAGTTGTTCTATAACACCGTATTAGAAGATGGGTGGTACAATAAAGCAAGGCACTAAGTTAATAATGAGGTGGCGACAAATAAAAATATCGATGGGGAAGAATTTCGTATCCTGGGTGAAGTTTCAATAAAAGAAAAACAAGAGATAACCAAAGCCAAGAATAGAAAACTACCAATGGAAGTAGAAATGGCCAATTAACATGAAAATAAAACAATCCAAATAAGTCGAAAAACACAAATTGATGACGGTACATGTGATAAGAATAATAATAATCAGATGTCGGCAAATAATGATTTCTATGAAGAAAACTTAGAAATGTATGAAGCCTGTCCCAATAATCATTACTACGGAAAAACTAGAGAATTAAATTTTTGTGAATTTTATTATTTGTTTTCATTATAAGAATTCTTAAATTAGAAACCATACTATTTACAGAATACTTTCATTCGAATGATAGTAAGACAAAAATTAACTTCATTTTGATATAATATTTATTGTTTCTTTTTCTTTTTCATATGGTTAAACTCATTAACTTTCAATTTATTCATTTAATTTCATAAAATTATTTTCGATTGAGAAACGAGATTTTTAATAATTTAAACCATATTAAAAATATTATAAGCATTTTTTGTTATTTGCATGTTGTCGTCATTAAAATACATGACGGGATTGATAAATTTTTGTGCAAAACTAATCGCAGAAAGAAATTGACTTGCTTATTTAATCCCAGTTTTGGATACTTGACTACCTATTGGAAGTATTTGATAATGGGCTATGGTCTATTTCAAAGTTTTAGGTAAGTCACCTAAGACTTTGAAATAGACCATATAGGGACAATAATTTACTTACGGCAAAGTTAAGATTGTCCCTCAATCTAGTTTATCTTTTTTGTTAGAGCAGTATTCATTTTTGAGTTTCGTTCGGCATTTTTTCTCAGCAGTGGTCTCCTCTTGTGAAATAGTGGTAGATTCAAACATGTTAAAGCGCCCTAGTGGCTAAAGTTAATTATTTATTTATTTACAGAAATGTAAATAATCATTTTAAACTTTTAATTGTTTAGCTAATAAATCTCACCATCAGACAAGACAGAAAATTTTCGATCAAGGGCACGTTGCGCAAGCATTCCTTAGACAATACCTCTGATTAATTTACTTTGTAATGTTTTACTTTTGATACACATAATATAATACATATTTATTTAGTTAATTATGAGTTGAGTTTGTATCACTTTGTTTGCACCGTTACTGTTAAACCCCATGGTTGACTAGTAGAGAATGCCTTAAGGCATTAACATACATTCGTTAACATAGATCTATAAGTTTGAGTATTACTAACAATTATATGGATTGCAATAATTCGAGATAAAAGATTTGAATTTGAATTAAGACCGCTATTTCTATTTCTTTCGTACCTATATTATGCAATAATGATGACCTCGTGAGGGTAGCGGGGAATCAATGGATGTGTTCTGCTTGGGATCGCACTTTGTGGCAAGCCATGGGAGGCCTATGTTTAGCAATCGACGACTGTGGCTGATTGATAGATAGATATTATGCAATAAAATTTGATAATTTAAGTAGATACTTACTAGAATTTAATTCAAAATTCTAACCTACTTTAAATATTATGAGTCAAAATAATTACTTTCAAGCATTTTTACTCATTTGCCGCGCAGTCATGAAGTTAGTTTTTTATATGGCTTAGACATAAGAAACCGTAACACTTGTAAGAAAAATCGACATAGACTCGTAAGTTAAAGCAATTTTTATACTTTTGAATATAGATTTTTTTTAAATAAAAGTCAATTTCAAAACTCAATTTGAAGTTGTACTATATAAGTTATTAACCATGTAGAGACTGACGAGATTAAGTAGGTAAAATTTAATATCGACGTGTTTCTGAAATGTATTAAAAAATACAGGTACGAGGACAGATCACACCTCCGCGGGATCTGGTACTATAACCATTTTTCGTAACATGATGGATCGCGAGAGCAAGAGACACAGCCTTCCCCTTCGACAGCTAGATTTACACTGAGCTCGCAGCCCGCGCACGGCCGCGCTCGCGGAAATTCAGTTTTTTTGATTCTTTATTAGACCGAATTTGCATTTTACTAACTTTTAAACAATACGATTGAAGATCAAACAATTGCCAATGTTTTTCCAAAAGAGCCGTGTAAATATCACATGTAGTTTAGAAGCCTTAGGGAAATAAAAATTGAAAACGACCCTATTTCAACATTATTTTTGGCATAGTATTTATTAGTTTAGAAAAAAATCCAACTATATTTTTTTAGAAGAAATAGTCAAAAATAACATATATTTTTTTCAGATTTTTCCGTTGGCTAGATTACGAGCCTTAGGACTTTAAAAATCACCATTCCACATACGGAGTCGCCATAAGTGACATTCACCGACTTTCAACGTCAGTTACCAAAAATGTGTTGTTGCAAGTAAAATAAATTAGTACCACTAAAAATCCGCAATATGGCGTGGGTTGAAAAACCCTTGGCTGGGCTAAACAAAATAAGAAATGATCCACATTGATTCTCAAAAGCGTGTTCTCTTTGTTTCAGAAAGGACCCTAATCTATGGCATATGGCTACTGAAGAATGCCCTATAGAAGAACTCTTATCGGAAGCTATGGAGACAGAAACCAAGAGATAGCGATCAAATGTGACAGTATGTGCGAAGTCAGTTCAAAATCTCAGTGCCGAGTGACCAGTAGATGTGCCAATACATTGTTCCTCCTGTTGAGGATACGGGGGAAGGCTAGTGTAGTGCAGCAATGGACAGTGATGTGTTTATTGGTTAGTGCGAGTTGTGTTTGTGCGAGGGAACAGAAGTTCGCGATCGAGCCTCAGGATCAGGTTAGTGTATTTGATATATCGTCTTAATTTAATCAGTAAGTAATTTTTTTAAGCATCCTGTTTTGCCACACTCTTCAGCTGTATAGACACGCTCTTTAGAGACACCTGTTTTAGTACCCTGTATATTAACACCCTGTATGAATACACTTTTTAAAGACATCCTGTATAGACTCAGTCTTTACAGACATTCTGTATAGTGACACCCTGTATAGTCCACTTTTAGAGACATTCTGTATAGACACATTCTTTAGATACCTTGTATAGATACTTACACCCAGACTTATCTTGATTTCTCTCTCTCTCTCTCTCTCTCTCTCTCTCTCTTTCTATTTGTTCCACAATCAGTTAGAATAGTAGTTCATGCAACTGATACATAATGAGAGGCATTAAAACACGAGTGTGGTTTTATGAAACGAGCGTCAGCGAGTTTCATAATAGGATCACACGAGTGTTTTAAGGCCTAATTATGTACAGTTGTATACACTACTTTATCTACACACATATCATAAGTACTCTAAGATGGGTTCAGAAGCCATAAGGAAATGATCGGCACCACTAGTGCTACCTGTAAAATATCTAAAAACGACATATACTGATGCAGTAAGAAATAAATCTGAACAAATACATAAACAGATTATTTATTGTAATACTTGTAATTTACATTTACATTGAAACAATATTTTCAACTAAAATGTGAATTACAATAAACTTATCACAATTATACTTTCGTAACAGCAAAGAAAATGACAACAATAATGGCGGCAATTCGAACCTCCGTCAAGAAGACGAATGTTTTTTTTTTTCTAAATCATATACAAACAAATGTATCCATATTCTCATGTCACTCGAGATCAAATGTCGTGCCGTTTTTTTTAAAAAACATACTGAATTGACGTTTCGTATCGATAACAATATTAATATCTATGGATACTAGAATAGAGACCTACTTTAGTTTTGACAGCTGTTCCAAATTTAAACTCATAACCTTACAAAAATTTATACTGTTACTAGCTGACCCGGCGAACTTCGTACCGCCTGAAAGTCGATAAATGTGGGTAGAGATAGCTACATTCAGACTACCACCACTGATAATGTACAACATTTCATATTTTTATGACTATAATTTTATTATTTTTCTGAATTCTGCATCGAAAGATGTAATGTCTGTTTTTATAGCTAAGATAAGCGATTTCAGTGCATGAAATTAAGTTTATAAGTTTATATATTTTTTCTGAGATAACTATATACTTATTTTGTTATTAATTTATAAAAACTTACTCATTTTAAAATGTGGCAACACCAAAACCACAGTATGTACTTTATAGTACTACATACTGAATGGACCCGCACACCCCCGCCCCTTATTCGAGTTACCTCACCCCGCAAGGGCACCGAGTAGGAATTGAGTTTGCTGCGTAGAAAATTTTGAAAGGGTTGTGTATCTGTGTATATGGGTTATAGGTGGGCATTGACTCGTGAAATAGTGATGGTGTTGGTGATGGTAATAATGATGATGGTGGAGACTGGTGGTGATGATGATGAAGGTGGCGACTGGTGGTGGTGATGATGATGAATATGGTGGTGACTGGTGATGATGATGATGATGATCATAATGATGATGGCGGTGTTGATTCTGATGATGATGGTCATGGTGGTGATGATGATGATTGTAATGACGGTGCCGATGGTGATGGCTAATGATATAAATGACCCCAAAATCACCATCATCACCACAATCATCATCAACATCATCATTCTCGCCACTATTACCACCGACACCATCCCCACCACCATCACCATCATCACTTCCACCACATTCACCATCACCACCACCACTATCACCACCATCATCATCACCACTATCACCACCACCACCACCACATTCACCATCACCACCAGCATGACCACCACGGACTACCACCATCACCACCGTCACCACCATCATCATCACCACTATCACCATCAAGACCACTACGGTTGTCGTGTGGTGGTGATAATTTTTTAGCTTATGTCATATTTATGTGCAATTAAAGTTGTTGCAATGCGTCTGAGGCAGCCCTGTGCATCTTACACGCACACATTGACACTGACATTCAAGTTCAGTTTTTAGTAGGCAGTGTCCGCCCTGCGCCAAAACTCTGACTCAATGGAACGGTTACTTTAGTCCGATTTAGTAATAAAATAAACGGAATGTCGTTGAGGTTGACATGACATTATCAAAATTCAAAATTGTCGGTTTGGTTTGATTCATATTACTGATCCATTACTGATTCTGGAAACAGTAACTATTGAACTTACATCAAGATGGTCTTCGCAGATTAATAATGGTATCTTTGGCAGAACCAATTTCCCCACTGCTAGACACCAATCTCCTTTATTCTTATGTGGCACATGAAAGAAACTTTTATCGGGGGTTTTCGTCGAATCGTTCTTCCAATCGGGCACAAAAACATTACTTGGTGTATTTTGAAGGAGTATATTCCTCATCAACCCACACACGTGCGAATCTATCCATTTTTGTAAATTAATCCCAGCAAATACGTAATTATTAAGTAACACGGTTAGATTTTCATTTGATCTCGTTAATAAAATTCGGTATGCATCTGTCATCTGCCAACGTCAAATTAAAAAAAAAAATTTTTTCGCCTTTTGGTCTAAAACGACAACCCTTAAATCTCTCAGCACTAAATTGTCTTAGATTGCGGTAATTTTATAGCCTAGCAAGCGTCAGTCCCGCCCAGGGATAGTGAGGCTACAAACAGCTTTCCTATGGCAATAATGTGCATACGTCATATTTTCATTATTAAACGTCAATCAAGGATTTGTCATTATCAAATTTCAAAACATTGTTTACCGGAATACTGCTCAATCATTCGTTCTTCTTGCGAAATAAATACTGAATCCTATTGAAAAATCTTGACTTTCATCACTGTGGATTGTTTTCGGTTTATTATGCAAAAAATACTTGAAATACGCGGAATATTTAGTCCTGTTTCCTTTTTGTTTACATCAGTGACGTTCACCAACTTTCAACGTCAGTTACCAAAAAATTATCATTGCCAGTAAAATAATTTAGTAGGTACCACTGAAAATCCGCAATATGGCGTGGATAGTAAAACCCCTTGCAGGGCTATATATATATTTCTTTAAATACAGCAGAATAAATTCTAAGATTTCTATATTAATTTCCACCTGTTAGAAATATGATGTTGTCCATTATGATAGACACAATCACAACAAACACAAAATAAAAAAGTCCAGACAACGTTTGGGTTTATTTGAAAATGGTAACTTACAAACTCGGCTACCGGCGTTTATTTATTGATCTTGAACAGACTCGTCGTGCCAATGTTACGAATGCGTCAATTCAATTTCATAATGTTGGCCGCATTGGACCATGGCGGACTATTTAACTCGTAATTTAAAAATTGCAATTGTGGGGTCTTTTTTGCGTATCTTTTCCTTTTTTTTGGCATATTATTAAACTTTTGGCCGAGACGATCACAACAAACCCGAAATCGTGCAAATCGGTTCAGCCGTTCTCGAGTTATAAGTGCCGGAACTAACTCAACTTTATTTTATTGATATAGATCTCGGCACAATAAGCTAATAGAAACTCGAAACAAACACATCAACCGGTCAACTTCAATTAACTATAGACTACATTACGTTTAGCTGTAATTAGCGTTTTGTTTTGTTATACCATTTTTAACACAATATAACAAACACGTCAACCGGTCAACTACAAAATTCTACTATAATTAACCATAGACTACATTACGTTTAGCTGTCAGTTGCGTTTTGTTTTGTTATACCCTTTTTTAACAAATGAACGGGTAGACTGTTTTTTTTACTGATATATTGCTTTCAGTTGCGTTTTGTTATTCAATATCAGTTGCGTTTTGTCACGTTTATGACGTTTTATGTCACGTCCCACGGGAACGTGATAAAAAGTATCCTATGTCCTTCTCCTGGTTCTAAGCTACCTCCCCACCAATTTTCAGCCAAATCAGATCAGCCGTTCTTGCGTTATAAGTAGTGTAACTAACACGACTTTCTTTTATATATATAGATAGATAACATTACAGTACAGATTTTACCTACTGCCACAGATAAGAAAGTTCTCATAGTAAAATTGGTTGTAGTAATGCTGGTCATTTCCTACGGTTTCTGAACGCATTTTAGAGCACTAATGATATGTGCGTAGATAAAATTAATAAAATGCATTGTTCCTCCTGTTGAGGATACGGGGGAAGGCTAGTGTGGTGCAGCAATGGACAGTGATGTGTTTATTGGTTAGTGCGAGTTGTGTTTGTGCGAGGGAACAGAAGTTTGCGATCGAGCCTCAGGATCAGGTCAGTTTTCTTTAATAAATATGTATACAATTCTTGAGCATGAGCATCCTGGTCAGAAGGGTCGTAAGTGGTCATGCTGTCTCCTTTGATTCTAAAGCATAGATTTAAAAAGGGCCCAATTTCACCACATTGACAATTGCGACAATTGGTATGATGACAATTTTAAACTGAAAATGTTTACGTTTTCCTGATCGAGAATAGTTCCCAATTTATGAAATAATAGAATAATAAAATAACGAAATAATGAAATAATGTAATAGTGAAATCACGCATCCTAAACGCGATTAGCGCTCGTGCGCGCAGCTCTCCGTGGCGCCACCTATGGTCCCACCGGAAGATCAGCGCTGGCTCTCGAGCTAGCATCTTGCTGAGGTGGGACCTTTTCGTGGCACAGCCATAAAAATAGTTGCTATTTGTTTTGTTTTATTTTATTTTGTTATAATTTCTGTCACACCTTTTATGTAATTATGTTTTATGTCTCGTCGCGAATAAATGTACTTATGTTCTTTCTTTCTTTCTTTCTTTCTAAATAAAGAAATAATAAAATTAATTTTATTAAAACTTTCGTGAGACATATTTAATTATACAATCAATACAAGACAATAATTAAATAATAAAATTATTAAATAATGCAATAATGAGATGAGATAATTAAACAAGGAAATAATAAATATCGGACAACGTCACACAAATCAATCTAGTCCCACAGTAAGCTTTAGAAAGTAGGCTTGTGTTATGGGTACTAGACGACGATAAATATACTTATATAGATAAATACATAATCATAATAATATTAGCCTTTATTAACAATCTTAAATCTAGTTCCTACATTATGTTTTTTTTATTTTTCGAACTTATTACATTCACTATTTAACTATTGAACATATTCATTTTCTGACATCGGTAGAGATGGTTAAAGCTCAGATAAACACATACTTAAATACCAATAACATCCATAACCCGGGCACAAATATTCGAGTTCATCACACAAATATTTGCCCTTGCCGGGATTCGAACCCAGGACCGTCAGCTCATATCCTCATTCTCAAAAGAATGACGACGCGTTTGGCTCGGTTGGTAGACACCTGGCTACTGAGTCGGCGGTCCCGGGTTCGAATCCCGGCCGGGGCAAATATTTGTGCAAATATTTGTTCTTGGGTCATGGATGTTATCTACTTATATATGTATTTATATGTTATGTATATCGTCGTCTAGTACCCATAGTACAAGCTTTGCTTAGTTTGGGACTAGGTAGATTTGTGTATGATTGTCCCTTAATATTTATTTATTTATTTATAGTGTTCCCGTGGAGTGAGCGGGTAACACTGCGCGGCGCAGCTAGTTCAAACTTGAAGTTATTCTCAATCCTTCATCGTAATTATATTAACTTCATGCCAATAACCACCAATAATGGAGGAATTTATACTCAATCGAAGGATGCGCTCGCGGAATGCGTGCTCCATATATACAGTGTGTATTTGGCACGTGAACAAATATTTGGGTAACGAACTGGTACGTTAATTAATTAGGGTGGTACACTATGCATTCGCCTATAATGTGACAAAAACAAAACGTGATTTTAATAAAATAAATAAAAAATAAAATAAAAGCATTTATTTCAGACCAAATTGATCCATAGAATATTAGTAACAAATTAAACTTAACACTATGTTAGTAATACACTGGCACTTGAAAAACTAAATAGACTAAATTAATTAATATTATTTAACGTTCCCGATCACAGGAGCAGGCACAGCATGTGAATCTTGAGCAAATAAAAAACTTATGACTTATGATATACGTGCTTTACCTGTCCCTACCAATGGCAACGTCGACCCAGTACTTTGTCAGTGGGCAATCTAGTCTCTCTGCCAACACCCTGAGGAGGCTGTTGCTGCTGCCTCGCATTCGCTTTAGCAGAGACGCAATTCTTTTCCGCCTAATGGCAAAAAAGTCATTTCACCCACAGCGTGAAAAAACGAGACCCTATTACTAAGACCCCGTTGTCTGTTTGTCCGCCTGTCTATCACCAGGCTTGTATCTTGTAAACTGTCATAGCTAGACCGTTGAAATATTTACAAATTAGGTCTTATTCTGTTCCCGCTATAAAAAACATAATAAAAACAGAGTAAAATAAATATTTAAGTGGGGATCCTATCGTTGCGTTAACTTTGCACCTCATTTGTACTCAGGCGCCATACATACCTGGTGCAAACTTAATTTAACTCGGCCAGTTAAAATGGGTGGGTGTATAATTTGTTTGTACGGAACCCTCGGTGCGCGAGTCCAACTCGCATTTGGCCGTTTTTTTTTGATACGTCACAATGCTAGTGGTGAGTAAGCACCCTTACATTCATTTGGATATTGGAAGTTATCCGTTTTGGTGTGATAAGTCGCAAAGTGGGTATCAATGCTTGATAAGATTATTATTGAAAACAGTAAGTGGTTTTTCAATAAGGTTCTATGTCAAAGATAAAATGGGTTTATGTTCTAGAGATACAAACCTTAAGATTTAATTTTATGCTCATAGCAAATTACAGCCTGTATTTTTTTTCAATACCTATAAAATTTTGCGTTTGTTGCGCAATTTGTCAATTTGAGATCTCATCACTGGTTCCAATCAAAACTATCTTGTAAACTACTGGTCCTATTTCCACCAAACATAGTTAAGCACCATCTCGACGGACACATCTTTCGATTTAATAAAACCGCACTCACATTGATCCATCCGTTTGCGAGCTACGATGCCACAGACAGATACACAGATACACATAAACTTCTAACACCCCTCTTTTTTCAATGGGGGTTAAAAACTCACGATAAACCCAAAAATAAACTAATAACACAAGGAATTTCCACATACATTATTCAAGAACCAAAATCCTTGGCAAAATACACCAATATTATCGTAAGCAACTAACAGTTGACAGCGTATTGAAAATATCCGGATATATTAAAAATTCCTTCCCCACGGTCTGAAAGGTTTTGGCAATGACAAAACGTTTTATGCAAAGTATGTGCCTTTGTACGGGAATCGGGAATATGCGGGAACGATTCTTTGATTGTTCTTGGGTCATTTGTATCTGAAAACGTTTAGGTATTGATACAAAAAGAGCACAAAGAAAACGACGGAGAAGCAAAAAAGGCTACGAGTATGACAAGACAAATACAAATCCTTTATTGATAATTGCAAGTTAATATTTTTTTTACTTTTGTTTTAATTCACATACTGACCGGCGATTGACCTCAGTATCACCTGGTGGAAAGTGACTACGGGGTCGAGGATGTAGCCCGTCGGTTCAGTAATAGCCTATTCACTCTTACCTTGAAGATACTTAAATTGTAATTTTCTGGAAATACACATGATGGGAGCTAGTTCCATTCCGTAGCGGTTCGCATTAGAAATGATGAAGCAAATCGCTTCGTGCGAATAAGCGGTAAACTGACAACATGTCAACAATGTCGATGATGTTACAGGGTTGATGTGCTACGAACATAGGTACTTGTTTTACAAATAACAGTAGGTTTTGCTTCACAGCTTCTTCTATACTATTATCATCATTCATCATCATCATCAGCTGATAGACATCCACTGCTGGACAAAGGCCTCACGCAAAGTTCTCTACAACGATTGCCCTGATCCAATTTCAGCCCGCGATCCTAACAGGTCGTTGGTCCACCTTGTTGGCGACCTTCCTGGCGCTGTGTCTTCCGGTCCGCGGTCTCACTCAAGAACCTTTCTGCCCCTACGGCCATTGATTCTACGAACATTGTGCCCCGCCCACTGCCACTTAAGTTTGGCGACTGTCTGAGCTATATCTACAACCTTGGTTCTCTTGCGATCATCATTTCGGATTCGATCCCGCAAGGAAACTCCGAGCATAGCTCGCTCCATTGCCCTTTGAGTAACTTTGAGCCTTCTTATGCGGCCCATTGGGAGCAACCACGTTTCAGTGCCGTAATGTTATCACTGGCAACACACATTGGTTAAAAACTTTCAAAAAACAAAATTATATATCGTTTTAAGATACTTTTTAGGGTTCCGTAGCCAAATGGCAAAAAACGGAACCCTTATAGATTCGTCATGTCTGTCTGTCTGTCCGTCTGTTTGTCCGTCCGTATGTCACAGCTATTTTTTTCCGAAACTATAACAGCTATACTGTTGAAACTTGGTAGGTAGATGTATTCTGTGAACCGCATTAAGGTTTTGATGCAAAAATAAAAAAATAATAATAAATATTGGGGGCTCCCCATACTTAGAACTGAAACTCAAAATTTTTTTTTTCATCAAACACATACGTGTGGGGTATCTATGGATAGGTCTTCAAAAATGATATCGAGGTTTTTAAAATATTTTTTTTCTAAACCGAATAGTTTGCGTGACAGACGCTTCCAAAGTGGAAAAAAGTTGGTCCCCCCCCCTCTAACTTCTAAAATAAGAAAATGAAAAATCTAAAAAAACATATGATGTACATTACTATAAAAACTACCAACTAAAATTGTTTTGAACGAGATCTAGTAAGTAGTTTTTTTTTTATAATTAAATACCTAACTTTGCACCTAATTTATATGGGGCGCTATACATACCAGGTGCAAACTTAACTTAACCACTTAGGGATGGAAAGTGTTTTGTACGGAACCCTCGGTTGCGCGAGTCCGACTCGCACTTGGCCGGTTTTTATCTCCTAATTAGATCGATAGAGCTCGGGATTCTGAGTAGAAAATACGTAAAATATCCTAAATCTAAAATCTATCGTTCGGAATATCGTAGTCTTATCGCGCCAAAACGGGTGGATAGATTTTAATCAATTTTGTAACAGGGAAAGCGGAACTTTTATAAAATTATACAAGTTACTCAACTGCGGTATAAATAATGATAGTTAACGCTAGTAAACACGCGTCCGGTAGTAAATAAATAAATGGACATAGATAGGTGAACGAAAGGCCTTATTATTTTTAAATTATATTTACAATAAACACATACATGACACTATATTTACAATATTTACAATAATAAAAACTATAGGATTTGTATTTTTACATTATATTTTATATGACAAATAATGTATTACCTAATAATTTCAACCACTTTTTAATTTAAATAATGTTATTCCCTGAGTTCTAGAAAGTAACATAGCTACGAGTATTTCGTGCTTTCATTGTGTGCAGTTGTAAATAAGTTGAAATCCGGTTTTTTGCATGAATTTTGTTAATATCGAATAGTTTTTTAAACAAAAATTATCAATGAAAAATTCAAACTGTTGGTTTTAAATATATACTAATAAATTGCAATATTCAATTCTAATTAGGTAGTAACATTGATAATATGTTCTGAAACATGTTTGATCATATAGAAACATGTCTAAAACATTCACCATTTTTTGAACGGATAAGGAGCCTTAACATAGATACGGTTGAAAAAATAGTGAAATAAACTATACAAAGAGGAATAAAAAGCCAATACTTTCTATTTTTATGAGCAACGTCTATTTAGCTCTTTTTGCCAATAAACAGATTTGCTTTTAATTCAATTTGTATTCAAGCTTCATCTGAAAAGCGATCACAACCAACGTTCGTGGATAATGCTTATTTTATTTTCGAGATAAAAACTAATGAGTCGAAAAATAAACAATGCAGACTGAATTCAGAGGACGGGGCCGCGGGCAGTTTACTGGTACCCTAGTGGATGAGGACTTGAGGTTAGTTGGCCGAGCGAGCGAGGCGAGCGCAGCGTATGTTTCAGCTTCGCCAAAATGTATTTCGTATGGATGTTAGGATTTGAGTTTTTCCAAAAAAAAACCTAATCCTGGTCTCTTTCAGAACACGACGTATTTGGGTTCATTTTACTCAGAAGCGATGGATTTTTTAATGTGAAGAATAAAAAAAGTGTTCTTTGATCGTTCCATTACGTCACGTTTGATTTTGTGAATAGGTTCGATTAGTAAGTTTATTTACTTTTGTGTTTTCTTTTTTTTTAACGGGTTACCTACCAAATTTTTTTCAGCATAGATTACATTTGATGTTACTGTTTTTGCTGTTGAGTCAGTTTTCAAAATGGTGGATATATTATGTGGGTTGAAAAGGGAAAAAATTACGATTATCTGCCATTTAAAAAAAAATCGCGAGTTTTACAGTTCACAGAGCCAGTTAGTACCTAAGTGATTATCCAGGCGCCAGCAGGACAAGCTGTATCGAAATATTGAAAAGTATAGCTAGTTGGCAAAAGTCACTCAAAACCTTTACGTCAATTCAATACTATAAGGCTCAATTCACACGTACCACAACCACACCACGTCGCAGCGTTAAAATGTGGTGTGGTTGTGGTTACGTGTGAAATGTACTATTCATTAACCATACAAAATATGCGCCCGACCACGTCGCGACCACGTCGTGTGGTTGTGGCGTGGTTGTGGTTACGTGTGAATTGAACTATTCATTAACCATACAAAATATGCGCCCGACCACGTCGTGTGATTGTGGTGTGGTTGTGGTTGTCGTGTGGTTGTGGTACGTGTGAAACAACCCTAAAAGGGAAGGCGAGGTCATTCGGCGCGGCGCGACGGCGGCCGACAATCTAAATGTCGAAAGTGTAGAAATAAAATCCTTTTTGACTGGGGTACGACGGATAACTTCATTTAAACGTCAGACGCAACTTTTTACTTTGAAAAATATTTCAATACCGTTTTTTGTAAATCGTCCTTATCTTTATTGTATTAATAAAATTATTATGAATTTGTAAGAATGAAATACCTAACTGTAGGTACGATGAGTAATTTTAACAAAAACAAAATATCTGACAACCTCATCCAAATCTACCTAGTCCCAAATTAAGCTCTAGTAGTCTTGTGTTATGGTTACTAGACGACGATATAAGGGTAAGGACCAAATTCTTTGCAAATACTGTCATACATTAATGTCCACGTCATCTCAAACTAAAAATAGAACATTTATCGTTAATTTGTAGAGTAGAAAAACACGCCAAATAACAGTTCCTATTAACCCAATCATCAATAAACGAATTGATTTTCAGAATAGTTATTAAAAAAAATATTCAGAAATATACTTTTTTATGTTTATTATATTTCCCATACAAAATGAATATGTCCGTACTCTGCTTTCTCGAGAATATATTATATTGATTTTGTTTTAAAGTACGAACGCCTTGACTTGTACAGTTTATTTGTATATACGTATATATATAGTCTTAGGTTTTGTTAAGACGCAGGTATAGTTTAATATTCGATATCCTTCATCATTTTAAATTTTGCGGCTATGTTATGCATGTCCCAAATATTCTTCCATTGTGCAACCTCCAGTGGTGCGACGACATTACACGGAACTTACAACGCTATTCCAGTAGATTCTTCAATTATTTTAATGGAACACTGACTCCGAACTTGCAAGCTTGACTTCGATAGTGCTGCCATGTTGTTTTTACTGACAGTCGAGCATCGTGTTGGTGGAATCTCCGCGTACAGTTAAAATTCTGTGACTTCTTATGTAATTTTATTGTTTTCCATCACACTTTCTCTGCTTGCGAATGATTAACTGCAAACTATGTATAGTAGTATATTGCTGCTACCCATCAAAGTTCACTAGTAATACTCGTTTATTTTATTGAGTGTGAAACATTTCTGGTTAGGTCGTGAAGTATTTTGCCTCCATTGTGCGACGAGTGACACAACATTGTGCGACGAGTGACACAACATTGTGCTACGTGTCACAACGAAAATTCGTCGAAACGAAGACAATGTTACCAATTGTGCTTATTACAAGCTTTTATTTAGTTTCACCTGTCCCGATGTGTATTTATTATTCATCTTTAAACCTTGTGCACGTACATTTACAATTTTATTGCGCTTCTTTTTTTCCGGTGTGACACATTCCATTGTGATTTCCGTTGTCCAACGATGCAAAGAATTTGGTCCTTACCCATAAATACTTAAATAGATACATATATACTTAAGTACATAGAGCATCCATGACCCAGGAACAAATATTCGAGTTCATCACACAAGCCAGGATTCGAATTCGAACCCAGGACCGCCGGTTCAGTAAGCAGCTTATAACTGCCCCAACGGTGTCTTCAAAAATTGGATTAAATCGTGTATCTATGTTTGTATCTTTGTGGCTTCATCATAGACAAATCAGTTTAATAAATTTTTAAAACATGTCTCATTTTTTAAGCTTAAAGAAGGAGCTAGGGTAGCAAAGTGGTTAACGCACTGGACTGGTAACCAGAGGCACCGGGTTCGATTCCCGGGCTCTCCCACCTGGTAGCTCCTTTTTCAATTTTTCTGGTTTAAATTAGTTTAACATTAAAGGATGGTTGCATTCGAAACGTTTTATCCTCAACTACGGAGATACAATATAAGTGAGAGGGACGGTGATACGAAGCCAGCAAGGCCAATTCACGGCTAAGCAGGTATGTACTTTTCTCAAACATATGCAGTGAAATAAAAATACACCACTCTAAAAACTATGATTCAGCTGTTTAACCTGTTCATGAACACAGACGCCATGTTAAAAAAAACCCTACCCGGCTTAGGCCTTCAATTTTGTATGAAATTCCTTACAGTTCTCCCGAGTCGTTCCACCCGAAACGTGTTACTTCGAAGCCTGTTATAACGCACGTTAAGGCGACATTTCATTACATGTTTGAGAAAAGTGTATTTTCGAGAAATAGAAAAGAACTATCCCAACATCAAAATTATTTATTGTAGGTACTTATTAAAAAGTCTTCAGAGCATTTAAAGGATAAAATTATGTATTTTATCTAAAGATGAAACAAAACCTAGGTGCCTAATTAGTGCGTTATTACTAATTAGTACTAACGAGTATTTTTCTGCACAAATTCAGATTCAAGATTTTTCCGAGCTTATTTTATCTCTATAATCCATTGTAGAGTAAAAACATTTCTTGGAACTGATAATCGTTTAGAAATAAAGTTGTTCTAAGCTTTATTCTGTGCGCTATTTGAGATACCCTAATTGGAGCTTTGTGATATTATAATCATACCTATATATCCGCCATTTTTAAAATTTTCGTAAGACTGAATCACCTAAATACTTCTATAATATAGAAACTGCTAACAAAATACGAGAGTTCGTTGAATAATGCAACTTGTAGACAATAATAGAGGGAAAACTTAACAACTGGACATTCGATTTTTTTTTGGGTCAAGTTGAAACGGAGTCGCTTCGCTCGTTCGAGCAATAACCATCATTTTTAGGGTTCCGTAGCTCAAAAGGAAAAAACGGAACCCTTACAGGATCACTTTGTTGCCCGTTTGTCTGTCAAGAGCATTTTTTTCAGGAACACGTAGAGGTATCAAGCTGAAATTCATTCAAATACTCAAGTAGTCGAGTCTACTGTCCCTTGGAGCTGTAAAGAAAACAAATGTCTAAGCCACCGCAATCAAAAGATACAGCCGTTTATGTTGCAAATTTTCGTCACTCCCAAGGGAATAAAAATTGGGCAAGTGCGATTCTGACTCGCGCATGAAGGGTTCCGTACCCCGAGCCCCCCTTAAATGTTTATTTTATTTTATTTTTAGTATTTGTTGTTATAGCGGCAATAGAAATACATCATCTGTGAAAAATTCAACTGTCTAGCTATCACCGTTCTTCAGATACAGCCTGGTGACAGACGGACGGACAGACGGACGGACAGCGAAGTCTCAGTAATAGGGTCCCATTTTTACCCTTTGGGTACGGAACCCTAAAAACTTACCCTCGGTGCGCGAGTCCGACTCGCACTTGGCCGGTTTTTTTTATACGACGACGGTGACAAACAAGCCTGCGCCCCACCCACAGATAATTGGCGATCTGTAGGCCCGCCTCATGTTAAGCATGGTTACCTCCGCCTATGAACGCTTGCGACGCCAGGAGCATCACACGCTCGCTGCCGACCCTTTACGAACCTATAATGATATTATCATGATTTTTGTCTACATGTTTTAATTTATGATACATTTTTTATTCACCAGAGTGCTGTGGTGGGGTCAAGAGTGACGCTGCCCTGCCGGGTGGTAAACAAGGCGGGACAGCTACAGTGGACCAAAGATGACTTTGGTCTCGGCACACACCGCCATCTAGCGGGATACGAGCGGTACAAGATGGTGGGGAGCGATGAAGAAGGTAAGACAAAAAAACTATCAGAGTGCATTGAACCTTCAAGAAAACGTACTGCCATCTTAAAGGCCGGCAACGCACTTGTAATCGCTTTCCATCAGACGATCCGTTTGCTAGTTTGCCTCCCATAACGACATAAAAAACGAACTATAGTGGGTTTTGGCCTCTTCCAAACGCCACGCTTCTCGGTTCTGTGTTAGTTTTGGCCATTTTTTTTTAATATTACGATGGTGTTGAACAAGCATGCGTGCCGCATGAGATACCACCGCCCATGGACGCTTGCAACGCCAGGAGCATCTCAGGGGCGTTGCCGACCCTTTATTTACTCCCCTCTTGAAGAACCGTATACTGTAGCCCCCGGAGAAAACCTCGGCAGGAGCTCATTCCACACGCGGAGCGTTCCCGGTAGGAAATTTCTCCATTGGCTCCAGTTACCGAATGTCACAACTCAAGTGCATTACACATAGTGACAGTGACACATGTGCATTATATACCTCAGTATTTTACCTATCTTCTAAAATTTAAGAGCTGTGCTCTTGTAGGTGTAGCAATCGACAGCCGTTTCGTTAATTTACTTTCTCCTTCACTTCTTGGTAAGACATGACTTTATCCTTTTTATTTGCTCAAAGTAATTGTGTCGTGGACTTCCGACGAGGCAGACTCGCTTTCCCTCGATTTTTCCTTCTATGACATTTTTGAAAAAAAGTCATGTCCTTTGTAGATGCCCTATCAAATTTCCTCTTATATTTTTACCTACGAGTATAACACAATAATATTCTTTCTAATCACCGATCAAAGAAGTTTGTCTACTGCTTGCGGTTATCATGAAACTCTTTACAGTGAGAGTCACTTATGTCTTTTTGTTGCAGGCGACTATTCCTTGGATATCAGAGAAGTGACGTTGGATGATGACGCGTTGTACCAGTGCCAAGTCAGCTCAGGACCTAGAGGTTAGTAACTTTTTGTCTACTTGAAAACAGTCTTTGAAGGATGCCTCAAGTTTCATCAAGAATTATTTCTGAAGCTGTCAAATGATATCAAGGTGAAATGATGTTTACTTTTTTTTTCAATAATCATTATCTAGGAAAATGTTATATACCGGGTGTTGCATGTAATAGGATCAATAAATTAAAATATAGATTCTTCCCTTGAAACTGAACAAAATTTGTTAAGCGACTTCTGAAATTAACTTGTATTCAATGATAATTTGTAGAATAATGTTTAGACAACGAAGCAATGTATTGCGAAATATGCGATATTAGTAGAGTGACAGTTATATGCTGCTCAGGAAATGACAATGTTGGACGACGTAAATTGAAGATACTATTTAATTTGTTTGAAATAATGGAATTCTGAAAACTGACTTTTTTTAAAGTTGCAAATGTTGTTCAGTTTGATGACTCCGTGTTTTAATTTATTGCTTCTATTACAGGCAACACCCGGTATACGAGAATTTTGTAAGGGCCAAAACACAATTACAAGATACGACATCGTATCATGCTGCGACGCGACGTCGTGCCACGATGCGACGTCGTGAAATTGTAAAATTAATTTTAATTTTGCATCTTGTCACATAAAGATAAAGTTTATTTTGGATTTATGCATTTCCACGACACGACGACGCATCGTAGCACGTTGTCGCGTCGTAGGGCGATGCGGTGTCGTTTCTTGTAGGTTGGTCCTAATGCATGTCAACTCCATGTTGACCACCATTAAAAATAATAATATTATACCTAAAAAGCACATCGACACTTGTGTATTAGACTCAAAATACTAGTATTTTTTCACCATATCTTCTTATTATCAGCTCAAATACCCCATTGTTTTTTACAAATCTACGAAAAGTATGTCAGCAAAACAATATTTACACAAACAATAAACACAACGAAGCTCCGAACACATCCGACAATCAAGAGGGCAAACACTTGACAAAAAATGCGAATAGGCCGAGATTCCATTGGAGAATTCTGCGCCTATCGAGTCCACGTGGACAGGATAGTGTGGTAGAAACTTAGGTAGTCCCAAACTAAGCAAAGCTTGTACTATGGGTACTAGACGATATACCTACATTCGACTTCATCACACAAATATTCGCCCTGGCCGGGATTCGAACCCAGGACTGCCGGCTCAGTAGGCAGCTGCACTACAAAATGAGCCAACCGCGTCGTCAAAATGTATCTTTTGAACTATAGAGGTTGCTTTAAACGCTTATGAAGTCGGAATTACCAATTCACACCGAATTTCACGTAAGTCTAGGCACCTAGATTGTATTGTATACCTAAGTAATAGAAGTTTGAAGGAATAAAAATCAAACAAATAAACATATTATGTAAAGACAAAACATGAAATAAAAATACAGAAAATCTTTAGTGTTCTTCGATTAGTACCACTCGATATAAGCTTTTAAAACAGATTGACGAGTTATTTTTTCCTCTTCCAGATAAAATAAGCTAAAACATAACATGTTGGCTTTACCTAGAATTTGGATAACATAATCGCAACAAAAACGTTACTTATCGCACACAAATATAATTAAATTTCCTTGAATGTGTAAATCTAATGTTTCAAACTGTCACTGTTGTATATTTGGGACGACTGGGGACTCGGGTGTCAATATCTTGCTGTGCGAGTTTTTTAAACCCATACACATGCCCATGGTGAGATCAGCCTTCCTTAATATTATTAAAACTATCGTGAGACATCCTTAATGACAGCGTCGTCTGGGTCGCGAGTCGAAACATGTCGGGCCGTTCCTGACAATTTTTACGCGAGTTTAAACCGTTTTTATAATTATCAGCCTTCCTTATTGTCATCCTTCACTTGGCCTTGTCCTTGAGGTCGTCTTCAAAAACATTGCGTCTTAGGATTCCGTACCCAAAGGGTAAAAACGAGACTCTATTACTAATACTCCGCTGGCCGTCTGTATGTCTGTCTGTCCATCTGTCACTAGGCTGTATTTTATGAACCGTGATAGCTGGACAGTTGATATCTTTACAGATGACGTATTTCTGTTTCCGCCATAACAACAAATACTAAAAACAGAATAAAATAAATATTTAAGTAGGGCTCGCGCTTGTGTATCTGTATAAAACCTATTAGGTGGGTAGTTATGATTATGACGTTGTCTCGAGAGTATGGGTGAGAAAGACAGTCACATGAGAGCCACTGGCTGAGACGGACGTCTGACCCGCTGGTGCCATACCGAGCCATTGAATGTGGTTTACCTATGGGTGATCTTGGGATCACTACACCACCTCATCCTGCTGTGATAGGTACAAACATTTGCGATGGAATCTCAGCCTAAAACGCTCATTGAGCCCGCTCCTCACGTCCCAAGTAGCCCTGGCTGAGAAATAATTTATCTACTTCAAGTTTATCTTATTAGGCGTCAGATTTGGGTCGGTGTTTATGGGGCGAATCGGTCCAAGATCGGTCATCGTGGGTAACTTTTGATTGGACATTGGTTCATATTGGTTCATAAACTCATCAGCGTAGCTGATGAACCACCAAGATTTATTTATTATTTATTTATTTAATCTTTATTGCACAAAAGAAAACTTATTGTACAAAAGGCGGACTTAATGCCATGAGGCATTCTCTACCAGACAACCTTAGGGCAAAGCGGAAAATTGTAGGCGGTGCAACTAACTTACACATAAGTAACAAAACATAATTATAATACTTATACATAATTGTTGCTATTCATGTAAATAATATATAGGTACATACATCTAATATAATAAATACATATATTATATAAATAAATATATACAGCGATGAAACATACAAAGCAGAGCAGATAGACTACGAGACTTCATTTCTGCCAGCAAAGAAGCTGCACACGGACTTTTTAAACGCTAGCTTACTCGGTGCCTGTTTAATTGAGAGAGGAAGACCGTTCCAGAGGCGAGCCACTTGAATTGAGAATGAACTGGACATGAAACCAGTGCGGTGAAGAGGGATAGAAAGGGCCGGAAGAGCGAAAACGACGGTTACGAGTGGATTCGATATAACAGAAGAAAGTCTTGAGGTATTCAGGAGATTGTGGATCTTTAACAATCGAATAGAGAACGCAAATCATACGAATGTCGCGTCGTTGACGGATGGGAAACCAGCCAAGTTGAGAGCGAAATTACTCCATCTAACTTTCTTCATACCTGCCAACTTGATTTCCTTTATCATCATCATAACACTTTCTGATATATCTGATATTTCTGATATAACACTTTCCGATATATCTGTCTAAAACAATTGTTTCAAGATGAATTATTATTGGTAAGATGTTATCACTGGGTACATGAATCTATATGTATGTAGTATATTATAATTACTCGTATGTATTTGTGTAAGTTTAAGTATGTATATTATATTTTATTTAAATTTGTTTTTTTTTATAGTCTCCGAACGTTATACTCGTAGACCCTGCACCAACTCAATGTTTCTGTTTAGCCCGATGGTTGACTGGTAGAGAATGCCTCGTGGCATTAAGCCCTCCATTTGTACTAGCTTGATCTGTGCAAAAAAGTTTAAATAAATAAATAAATAAATAACAGCCGATAGACAGACGTCCACTGTTGGACAAAAGCATCCCCCAAAGTCTCCACAATGATCGGTCGTGCGCCGTCCTCACCCAATTGCTTCCCGCGATCCTAACCAGGGCCTCGTCGGTCCATCTTGTTGGGCTCCCACGCTGCGCATTCCGGTACGCGGTCGCCACTCAAGAACCTTAGAATAGAATAGAATAGAATAGAATCATTTATTTATTGCATATCACATTATAACATATAGATGGAATTATAAATAGTGAGACATGTGATTGGAATTTCGCAAAGGGCAATTTTGAACTTTTATATAAGCTTATATCTCAAGTCAGTTGGCACGAAGTTCTTCAGTCAAAAAATGCTGACATGGCAGTGGACAGTTTTTATAAAGTGATATATAACATATTTGACACCTGTATACCCCGGAAGGTGCGATCTAAGAAAGTAAGTCGGCGTTACCCTGTATGGTTTACAGCGGATATAATTTCTGACTTAGTGCGAAAAGCTAGGATCCATCAGAGATGGAAAGCAACTAAAAATGCAGAAGTATATGATGAGTTTGCCATACTTAGAAAGGACTTAAAAAAACGAATAAGCTTGGCGTACGATTGTTACATTGATCGCATCCAAGGAAAAGTTAAAAGTGACCCTCGGTCTTTTTGGCAGCACATAGACAGTCTGAAATCAAAAGGTGGGTTTGTGTCAGAAGTCATGTTTGAAGGGACAAAGTTCGTTGGAGCTAAAGCCGCAGATGCCTTCTCTAGGTTTTTCTCCAGTGTATTCTTACCTGACATTCCTCGTCTGGATGCGAACTCGCCCGAAGGTTGTAGTCAAACACGTTCTTCCCAATGTATCGATATAGATCATATATCGATGCAAGACGTAGAGGCAGGCATAAAGAAACTTAAACCTAATAGCTCTATGGGGCCTGATAATTTGCCTGCCTATATTGTCAAAGGCTGCATGGAACATCTGAAGTTGCCCATAAACTTCATATTTAATTTAGCGCTCTCTACTGGATCATATCCGCGTCAGTGGAAGACAACGAGGGTAAAACCCATTCCAAAGAGTAGCGACACAGCCAACGTCGAAAATTACAGACCAATTGCAATACTGTCAACGCTAGCAAAAGTGTTCGAATCCATATTACATAAAGCTATATCTATCCAGACTAAACCTTTTTTGTCCAACTCGCAACATGGCTTTCGACCTAATCGCTCCGTTGATACAAATCTTTTAATCCTGACTGACACCATCTCTGAGTTTCTAGACAGAGGTGTCCAGGTTAATGTCATATATTTTGACTTTAAAAAGGCATTTGATCGCGTAGATAATGACTTGTTGTTAGGTAAGCTCGATGGTCTAGGATTTTCGCCAAAGTTGCTTGCTTTTTTTGCAAATTATCTGCGTGATCGAATGCAGTACATTCGACATGGACACTTCATCTCTACTCCGTACCCTACGAGATCTGGCGTCAGTCAGGGTTCAATTTTGGGCCCCCTCCTCTTTGGGTTAATGATTAACGATCTTGTTGCCGTTGTTAAGTATGCCAAGTGCCTTTTATACGCTGACGATCTTAAGCTGGTTTTTGGAGTTAAAAACGTTACGGATTGTGATCTGCTTCAAGAAGATATCGTGTCTGTTACCCAATGGAGCAAAGACAACAAACTTCTATTCAATGTGTCTAAGTGTTGTGTATGTACATTTAGTCGTGCTGCTGCCCCTATACACGCGCGATACACACTTGATGTTGTCGATGTAATTGAGCGTGTTAGCTCCGTGAAAGATCTCGGTGTGGTCTTCGATTCTCATCTCACATTTCATGACCATATTCGTAGCCTCGCAAACAATTGTTTTCGTAGACTCGGTTTTATCATCCGAAACATCAGACACTTCCATGATCTTGGGGCGATAAAGTTAGTTTTCTGCGCGTTTGTGAGAAGCAAATTAGAGGCGTCTTCTCTCATATGGAACCCTTACGAGTCCACATATGCATTGCTTCTTGAAAAGGTTCAAAAAGCCTTTCTTAGGTTTTTATATAAAAAAAGATATGGTTTTTATCCCTTTCTATATCCAACTAAGTTCCTACTTGGCTGTTTAGGTTTTAATTCTCTAGAGGTAAGGCGAAATAACATTTTGCTGGTCACTGCATGTCGTATATTACGAGGTGATTCTGATTGTCCAGAACTCGTGCAGCGAGTAGTGAGGCTTTTTGTTGCTGACGTTCCGAGGATAAACCTCAGACCGCGGGTGCGCCCTCTGCTGGCCGTGCCGGCGGCGAGGACGGTGTCGCGCAGGAACTCCCCGCTGCTCCGTGCGCTGGTAATGCTCAATGCTCTCCTGGCATCAGCTCCTGAGTGTGATTTGTTTGCATGGAGATGGGCAGCTGTATGCCGGGAATGTCTGCATTTCTGCGAGATGATGGATGATCTTGGCTTTTAAATTTATATATATATTTTACTTTGTTATGTTAATTGTGTTTCTCGGTGCATTGGTCTATAGCTGTAATGCCGTGTAAACTTTATGGTAAATAAATAAATAAATAAATAAATGTGACACCCTGCAAGGGCACAGCAATATCAGTGTCAGAGGGCACTTAATTATTTTACTTGCTACGGATCAAATACACATGCATATTTACACAAAACAAAACATTACGGTTACATTATTCACTCAATTATCATTATTAAAATATTCATTTAAATTATAAAAACATTTATTAATTAGGAATAATTTCAATTGCTTCTGAAACAAACTTGGGTTATCGATATTTCTAATGGAATTTGGCAAGTGATTGTAGATTTTGATTGTCATGTAATGAGGGCTGCCAGTGACGAGTTTTAGTTTTGAAAATGGCAATATCAGTTTATTAAGATTACGAACATTTCTTTTAATTTGGCTTGTATCTTTGGGTGAATATAAGTTTTGGTGTTTCCTAACAAATTTACACGATTCAAAAATATACATGGACGTAACAGTTAATATTTGATGTTTGACGAAATAAGGTTTGCATGACTCCATTTGGTCTATATTTACTATAATTCTGATGCATTTCTTTTGTAAAACGGATATTTTATCAATATCACAGCTATTTCCCCAAAGAACTAGGCCGTATGATATTCGAGAATAAGCATACGAGTAATATGCCGTCAGGGCTGTCTGTAGGTCTGTAACTCGCTTAAGGTGTTGAAGGGCATATATAAAAGACGATAACTTTTTTGCTAGTTTTTGAATATGGCCTTTCTGCTCCAACGGCCATTGGTTCTACGCACGGAGTATATGGAGATGGCATTCAGCGCAGTTTGTTCTAGCACCGCTGTAGCCGACTTTTACACGCACACAATTATATTCGTATAAAAATAAGGTTTTACAACAAACAGAAGTGAGTTGACATTGGCTGAGCTAATGTGTGCGTATTACGTGGTCATACACTACTACGATCAATGTATCGAGAATTTTAGTCCTTATATGCATATCAGACAATGTCTTTATTTTTATTATAACTTAAATAGAAATAAAATAAAAGGCAAATGAGACTTTGTGATTCAGTACAAAAAGCCTCGAATTGACAAGAAATTGATTTCTACTTCCGTCAATTCAGTAGTGTCACTTTTGATATTAACGCTGGCTAAATATCGCAAGGTTTTATGTTACAATTTTAAAGCATTTAAAATTGAACCCTATCCTTGTAACACGGGGTCTAATTTTAACGACCCAGAAAATGTAATGTAAGCTCTGCCAGCGGTATGCATCTAATGATTCTTAAGGTTAAGGGCGTGACCAAATCAAAATAGTCGATATCGATAAAATAATAATAATTATGTATAGGCTTATAATATGTACAATGCATGTTGAAAATATTTATTTTGTATGGTCGTAAACGTCGTAAATTAAATTATCAGACCTTTTAATTTCTGGCGACGAAATCAAATGGAAGCGTCCATCTCAATCTTTCTATCGTTCAGAATGTTTACTTTACATGTATGATATATTATATGAATAATAAAAACATCACCTTACAACATTTGGAACAGGTAGTAGGTAAATTATAAACGGAGTAGATTTATTTATTTCATCATATAAAATGTAAACAAAATAATTAAGGGACAATCGTACACAACTCGACCTGGCCTTATACTAACCAATAGTAGACGACGATATAAATAATATATATAGATAACATCCATGACCCAGGAACAAATATTCGAGTTCATCACACAAATATTTGCCCTTGCCGAGATTCGAACCCAGGACCGCCGGCTCAGTAGGCAGGTGCATTAAAACTGCGCCAACCTCGTCGTCAACTGACTAGCATGTATTACATTGTGGATTAGCAAAACAATAATACTGTTTTAATCTAATGATTTTGACACCCACTGCTATTGATTTCGCTGTAATAAAATTACTTGTCTGAATTAAAAAAAAACCGGCCAGGTGCGATTCTGACTCGCGCACCGAGGGTTCCGTACAAACTTTCACTTATCCCATCTTAATTGGCCTGGTTGAGTTAAGTTTGCATCTGAAATGTATGGCGCCGCATACAAACGAGGTGCAAATACTTATAAAAATAATGTAATAATTAATGTAATTTAATCTGCAAATTCTGAGTTTTAGTTATTATTTTTGACATAAGTAACAAATTGAAATAATATATAACAATTAAGTATTTGAATATTGTTTTATTTTGTTTGCATGCCTTTTTGGTAGAACATAAGCAACACTGTATATACCTGTATCACCTAATTTATTACTATAATAAATAAATAAATAAATAATAAATAATAAATAAATATTAAGGGACAATCATACACAAATCGACCTAGTCCCAAACTAAGCAAAGCTTGTACTATGGGTACTAGACGACGATATACATAATATATAAATACATATATAGATAACATCCATGACCCAAGAACAAATATTTTGCACAAATATTTGCCCCGGCCGGGATTCGAACCCGGGACCGCCGACTCAGTAGGCAGGTGTCTACCAACCGAGCCAAACGCGTCGTCAAACTATGTTCTTGCAATAAACGAATTTGAATTTGAATTTGAATCAAACTTAACGCAACCAAGTTCTCCAAATATGATTTACCTATTTATTTATTTAATTAATCTTTATTGCACAAAAGAAAACGTATCGTACAAAAGGTGGACTTGATGTTTGAAAAGGACTATATTTTTTAAGATTTTTATAGTATTTGTAATAAGTATGTGGCGATTTCAGATTTTTATAAGTATTTGTAGTACTTGCCCAATTTCATAGTTCTAGATCATCGGGAAGTACTCTATCACTTTGATTCCCTTGAGTGACGAAATGTGCGTTTTTGGCGACGGAAACGGCCGTATCTTTTTTCCCGTTAACGTAGAAGCTTGATTTTTTTTCACAGCTTTAAGGTACCCTAGACCTGAGTATATATACATATAGTGTTAATTTCAACTCGATACCTCCACGCGTTCTCGAGATAAAGGGTCTTAACAGACAGACAGACAGACGGACGGACGGAAAACAAAGTGATCCCATAAGATTTCCGTTTTTCCGATAGAGGTATGGAACCCTAAAAAACAAGGTGATAAAGTGTAAATTATATTATTAAATTGGACAAGTTAGTATGAAAAACGAGCGGCTCACATTAAAACCTCCATACAGAATATCGTCAATTTATGGTTTAGACTTGTTCCCCCGCACTAAATTGTCAGACGGACGTATACATTGCGTGCTCCTAAAGATGTTGCGTGAATAGTGGCCATGTCAAGCTAGTAATGTATAATTGTCATAATGCACTGCAATATTTTACGAAATATTACAAAATACCGAATTTTATTACTTTCCAGTGAAATTAAACGGTATCAGCTATCGTTTTGAGTATGCAGATCTCGCCTGTGACGATTATAATTGCACAATTCGGTATATTTCTATTTTTTTGGCACATAATTACTCAAGCACGTTCGTACGGTAACTAAGTGACTGTTGACATCACGTTGACATATCTTTGGGTATTTGGGCATAAGCTCGGTTACGCGTGCCCCGCCCAATACCCAGTCTATAGTATTCTTATGGTCTGTGGTTCTACGAGCAATGTGCCCCGCCCACTGTTATTTAAGTTTGGCGACTGTGTGAGCTATATCTACAACCTTGCGCGGATCTTTTCAAACACGAGACGCGATTTCCTCATACAAATATTTTTTTAACATAAAGACCGGCCAAGTGCAATTCGGACTCACGCACTATTTTTATTTTGAGTATTTGTTGTTATAGTGGTGGTAGTAATAGGTTGAAAATACACTATGAAAAATTCATCTACCTGAAATTCAACAGTTTGAGCAAAAAACGTAAAAAACCCTCTAGAACCCCATTTTTTTACGGTGTCATTTGGGACAACATAACGCACGCATCGACTCGATCGCTTCTCTTTTGAAGTCAGTTGCAAATACCTACACAATGTGTGCATCAGTTAACTAGATAAGACTAGTTTAAAAATATACAGTTTCTGTTAAGTCCTTTAAGCGAGGCAGCTGACACAACAACTGAACAGTTGACATTGCCGCGAAGCGCACAACTTTTCAGTTTAAATTCGACTGCTTGGTTGGTGCAAGTCAATAGAATATAGCGTTGTTTAACAATTTCACGTGATGAATGAATGAATGAATGAATGAATGTACTCCTTGACGTATCCGTCATTCATTCATTCATTCAGTCGCTAGCGACAGCGTAAGCGATTTTTATGGAGAATAGTACAGCCCCTAGCGGTTTCTTTGTAGAACTACAATTTTCGATACAAATCATTTACGCTGTCGCTAACGAGTACCGCCACTGTCAATCAATGGCCTTTCAGTCTTTTACAGACTATACAAACAGTGTCATGAAGAATAACACTTTTCATGGCTATGCAAGCCAATACGAGAACGACACACGCGACCACAGGCTTGGCATATGTAAGACTGGCCTGCGCGCGGGGAGCAAGGGTTTAGCTGATGTCTTTTGGCACGCTTGGTTGCGAGAGTCCTAAACCCTGCCTCATCCAAGATCCAAAGGATATGCGCGACGCCAATATAGCTACACTATACAAGGGAAAAGGTGATCGTCGAGATTGTATCAATTACCACGGCATTTCCATTTTAAGTATAGTGGGTAAGTTGTTCGGCCGAGTAGTTCTATCAAAACTACAACAACTTGCTGATCGCGTTTATCCCGAAAGTCAGTGTGGATTCCGTACCCAGCGTTCCACTGTCACTGTAAAGTCATGGTAATGGTACAGTTCGTAGAGAGACGTAGGACATCGTGTTACGGCACTAAGTCTATAGTCAGACCACCCTAACTTTTCCAAGCAAATTAACTGTCAAACCATACAAAGTGAGTCAGTTTGCATGGTTTGACAGTTCTTTTGCTTCATTCATTTCATTCGTTCATTCGTGGTCTGACTATGTGAACAGTGACTTTTATCTTCGCAAAACTGGCCGAATATTTCTCATAGTGCTACTAAAAGAAAGTTCTTGGCTAGAACATTTTTCAATGAGGTTTTGCCTGTGCCGCAGCAATTTTCAAGATGGTGAGACCGTGAATGCTAAATTGCGTATTATGACGAAAATTATGGGACACAGACACACACAGTTTCAAAAAGACCTGAAAAACACAACAAGAGTCGAACTTAATACGAAATATAATAATTGCTTTACAGTGCGATGCAGAATTTGTATAGGCGCGCGGCGCCAGTACAGCGCCATCTGTTGCCCCAAGTGTCTTTGTCCACGCATTACACCGAAATGTCTGATTTGATGTTAACCAATTTTGATACAAGGATAGCTGAACAACCAACGACGGTTATAAGATACTTATTATCCGATTACGTAATGAAACGTTGTTTACTCGGACTAAATTGTCTGCAAATTCTGTTACACTGTTACCCAAATGCACCATACACAAATATGCAGACTTCGATTAATGCTCAAAACGCAACGCATATGCCATGAACCTGTTCACAATGCTTTGCAATCCTTGTAGCGTGGCCACTGACACAACAACTAAAGGTGCGCCCAGACCGCCGCTTAAAATACGGTGACGGTACGGAATCGCAGTGACGCATCGTATCCGTACCGTTTTTATCGCATGCCCTCCACACCGCCGCTTAAAATACGGAGTCAGTACGGAATCGCAGTGACGCATCGTATCCGTACCGTTTTTAACGCATGCCCTCCACACCGCTGCTTAAAATACGGAGACGGTACGGAATCGCAGTGACGCATTGTATCCATTGTATAATAATTCAGTGAATTAAGGAGTTTGACCTTACAAACGGTCCAGAAGTTTAGAATTTTTGATAATATGTTGTCTAGGATGGTTAGTGAGTGTTTAAAATACATTTTTTTTTTAATAAAAAAAGAACCGACTTCAAAATAACTGAAAAGCCGAAAATAACCCGTTCATGTACAGATTACATTTGAATCACTTTTTGAAGTCGGTGCCAATCCACTCAACTTTTACTATGAAAAATGATGCCGCGCAAATTTTTGTTCGATATTATATATTATTATATTCTAGTTTACGTGAGGTAGACAACATATTATAAAAAATTCAAAACTTCTGGACCGTTTGTAAGGTCAAACTCCTTAATTCACTGAATTATTATACAATGGATACAATGCGTCACTGCGATTCCGTACCGTCTCCGTATTTTAAGCAGCGGTGTGGAGGGCATGCGTAAAAAACGGTACGGATACGATGCGTCACTGCGATTCCGTACCGACTCCGTATTTTAAGCGGCGGTGTGGAGGGCATGCGATAAAAACGGTACGGATACGATGCGTCACTGCGATTCCGTACCGTCACCGTATTTTAAGCGGCGGTCTGGGCGCACCTTAAGTTGACATTGGTGTGAAGCGCCACAACTTTTCCACGTTGTACAGTTTAAATTCGACTTTTTGTTTGGTCCAAAACATTATAGACTAGCGATTTAAATAAATACCGTAATAATTTAACATTTTTGAATTTATTTTTTTGATATTGATATAATGACGAAATTTTGATTCCGCCGAATGTTCCTACATCTTGCCGAATCATCATTGATCATCTTTAAGGGTATAATGGTATCTATTTCCGAAATTTAGTAAGCTACAAACTCGACCTGTAACAATAGAGAACTGCTGCTAGAAAAGTTCATTAGGTAAGGTTATTTGCGATCCCAAATAGAAGATAACTGCATTGATTACAGATTTTGGTGGCGTCACAAGCTAGAATCTTCATAGAGACTTAATACAGACGAACCGTATTTGACGCTTCAAAAAAGCAGATGATTTGAACTGTTATCAAATCGTATTGAACTTGTTCGACCAAAAGCTCATAGTGATGATGATGTCTTCCTTGACCGTATCCGTCAACGGCGACACCCTGTCAACTCGGGGCTCGTGAATCCCAGTTCGTGTGTTCATGAACAAGCTGGGATTCACTAGCCAATCGCTGATACCTATAAATTGGGCCAGCCAGCCCCGAACAGCTAGTGGCCGAACAATTTGTGGGTTTGTTTGCTTTGACCACGGACATTCTTCACCCGAGTTTATTACTTTGAGTTCATTTGGGAGTCGGGAATTTGCCTTAAACTAATAGGCATGTTAGCTGGCGGGAATGGGTTCGGGTGTTAGTTATATGTTGCTCTTTATTCCATTTCAGTTTTTTTTTTATCCTTAAGTACAATAAAATATGACGATGATTGTAGAAATCGAAAAAAGGCCATCTGGGAGCTTTCATCGAAAACGTGTAAGAATGAACTCCATCACCAGCATAATCCCACCCACCAAGCTGTATAATCCTGTACTTTACCTAAAACAATGAGTAACACAATTATAATCAATCTATGAGTATCAGTACCAAGAGTTTAGCAAATCCTTCATCTGCCAAACTATTAAAATATGGAACTCCTTGCCGACTCATGTGTTTCCTCCTAATTATAACTTGGGACCCTTCAAACGAAGCGTGAAGAAGCATCTCTCGGGCCAGCATGGCAGTGTCAACTGACATGGCACCGTTGGTTTCTTGTCAGTTGACATTGTGACTTGGGGTCCCCTTTTTGCTTACCATCGGTGAAGTGGAGCCACTATGTTGTGCCGTTATAAAAAAAATATTGTGAACCCACGATGACCCACTGCTGGGTGAAGGTTTTGGGTTATTTATGGCCATTCCATTATAAAGAACTCTAGCTCATCCCGCCATCGCCGATGAGGTATGCCACGTCGTTTCAGGCGGCTGGGCTTCCACTCTGTGGTGATCTTGGTACACAGCTCATTCGGCATTCGACAGACGTGACCACTCCCACTTCAACATGGCCGCTTTCCGAGCTACGACGACTATCTGAGTCTTCGAGTGTTCCAGATGCGATCTTTTAATTTTACACCTAATATGCTGCGCTCCATGCCTCGCTGACAAACCCCGAGTTTGAACTTTATCACAATAATAATAATATTATAAAGGCGAACGTCCTAAAGGCGAATTTCCTTGTCTCTCATCACGCCGAAACGGCTAAACGGATTTTAACCAATTTTGGTACAGGGATAGTTGGACATCCAAAGATGGATATAGGATACTTAATACCCGACTATGGAAAGAAAAAATACGCAAATGAAGTTGCAGGCACCTTCTTGTCATGGCACTTATTAATATTATAATTGTGAAAGTTTGTGTGTTTGTTACTTCTTCACGCTCAAACAGCTGGACCAATTTTGATAAGTTTTGGTGTGAAGGTAGGCTGGCCTCACTCATGAGGAAGCGAGGAAGATGAAGAAAAAATATGATAAAACCTGGATTAACGCTTCCTCATGAGTGAGGGTCGTGACTATTTGAGGCCGTTATCCCTTGCACCAAAGCTCTCCACACATAGGCTACTTTTTATCCCAAAAAATGTAGTGTTCCCGTAGGATGAGCGGGTAACACCGCGCGATGCAGCTAGTAAGTAACTAAATGTATATTCAAACACTCCATTTAACTTACAAACAGACTTCCAACAGTTCCAAAAGTCACACGACAAAAACTCGACTAAATAACCCATTATCTTGTCCGGATAAGGAGAATCGAAACACCAAACTTTTCACCTCGGAATTTGAGCCTGCATTCATAATTCCGAAGTTGGTCCGCGAGATTAAATACGGTAATAAAGTTTCCCGAAGTTCTTATCAAGGCAATTTGCGGGGTGAAAAACATCTGAGGGGGCGCTTGGGGACAGAGACAAAGATGGCGGTGGTGAGAAGTGGCAGTGAGATTGTTATCATTTCTGAATTTAATGAGGTCGGCGCATCGATAGTTGTGGAGAACTTTAGGAGAGGCCTTTGTCCAGTACCCTTACATATCGTTGACGCTGTCTCTAGCGAGTAGGTACGGTCACGTTAACTCATGGTATAGTACTTTTATCTCACGAGCGCGGGTGAGCCATGTTTGTGTGAGTAGATGTACATGCACATTGGCTCTGTGTGGGTGAGCTCGGGAGCGCTCAGTGCCCACACAAACAAACATGTACTCACACAAACATGGCTCACCCGCGCTCGTGAGATAAAAGTACTGTACAGCAGTAGACGTGACGGCTGATATGATGATATATCAAATTATATTAAACTAATGTTTATTTCGTATAGTATTTAACATAGGAAACCTAAGTATATATTTTTCAAGTCATAAAAGTGAAAGATGTCTGAAAAATTTGAATTTGAAAATATGATTTTTAATCCGTATTTTGAAATGCTTAAAACGCTGTCCGCCATTTTCACTTATGATAGTGACGTCATCGGTCCCGTAAAGAAAACTGAAGGTCTACTCCGACGAGTTCGAATAGTGCCGATCTCGATCTCCTGTCAAAGTATGGAGTGAGTGGGACGGCACTATACGACGGTCGAATTTTGAACATTTACGCGGTATTCTACGTCGCGCCACAGATTAGCAAAAGACAAAAATGGCGGACGGCGTTTTTGACTGTTCATGAAATTTCTTATTTTCAATTAGTAAAATTTAGCTTCCTAGCTTTCACAAAAATACAAGTTTTTTTTAGAGCTAGTAAGATCATTATTAACCATTTCAAAAATGGGTCTCCTATCCTATTGTCGGGCTACAAGGAATGTGCCGTTGGAGTCATAAACAATACGCCAGGTGTCCTTACTCGTTCTATAGAAGAAGCAGCGAGCGAGAGGGAAGTTGATAATGGTCCTACTATTGGCCCGAATTCAAGATTAAGTAGGTCAATTTTGATTTACGAAATTGCACCTTCTACTTCAATATATTGGGAACGCAGTATGGCGATTCCAATTTCAATCTCCGTCGTTTTAAAGCAGTGTTATAGCACAAAACTGATAGGTACAGAAATCAATCGATATACAAGCGAGCTCGAGCAAACGCACACATAAGACATTGCTCACGGACATCGTCAAGCGGATGGCACTCGCGCTCGCACTGGTCTGAACTGGTCCGAGATATCGTGTCAATGAGCAATGTCTATGACTGTGTGCGTTTGTTCTAGCGCGCTTGTATGTAGATTGATTTCTATACCTATCTGTTTTGTGGTTATAGTCTTTTGGTTGGCGTCATGTTACGATCTCAATAAAGAAAACAGTACTATTGTGTGGTTTTGTACCTCATTATCGTCCATCATAAAAAAGAAGCGCATTTCATAGATGAGGTATAATTTTGGAGTATTATCAACTCTGAGAACTGGTTGATTTGTGTGAGGTTGTCTGATATTTATTTATTAATTATTTAAGAGCTTTGCCAAGAGCTCATAGAGGTCCTCAGGAATAGAACCTCAGGTAGGTACACGTGATTACTATTTAAAGCAATTTGTTAATTGGCAAAGGCCGACTTGATAATCAACCTAAATGACAACCTATCGATACCCGACGGTAATGAGGTACAAATACTGTTTTATTTAATGAGATCGTACACGACGGCAACCGTATGGCTATTTATACATACAAACTCGCCAACCAAAGGACTATTTATACATACAAACTATTAATGCCGTTATTTGATATCCGTGTTGTCGACACCGACGCTCCTTCTTACATCTCGCGACCCGTAATATCCGTCCTGAAATCAGCTGAAGACGAAAAGAAAAGAAAATACTCAAACGAAATGCGTCACGCCACCTTCACCCCACTTGTAACGTCAGTTGGTGGCGTCTTTGCCCCACAAATGTCTTCTTTCATGAATCACATGGCAGAAGCCATATCAGACCGCTGGTAGCGATCTTTAAGTACCGTGCTGGGCTGGCTTAGAGCACGGGTAAGCGTTGCCATCATACGTGCAACTAGCATGTGCATTCGTGTCGTGGCACACGGTATAGGTTGAAACCAGCAGCGAAATGGCTGGGATTCGACGACGGTGCGGGCAGCACACATGACTGAATGTTCTTTTTAATATCTATATATTGTATCGTACTCACTTTATTGAATAAATATCTAGTTGTGAAAAACGAATAGGTACAAACTATTAATTTAGGTGTCACATCCAGAATTTTTATATCAGTAATATTTTTTGAATAATTTACCGCGATACTGGTGCCGTGATTTCCCCCTTGAGTTATTCCAGTAAGGCTTCTCATTATGTCTTGTGGCTTCACTATTTCATCACCAAAATACTTGAGAAGAAATTTGAAACCTCATACCGTTTCTTTCTGACCTTTGACCAGATAATTGGCGAGAAAGGGAGGGATAATGTTTCACGTTTCGTTTTAATCTTCGGTCGCTTGAGGGGTGAGCGGTCGTGTCTAGTTAACCTTTTCGCAGTCTTTTGCTTTAATATTATTGACTTGACGAAGAAAATAATATGAGAAATAATAAATCCGGCCACAGATTTTTTTTTGGCCACGTGGTCGAACTTCTCATTTAATAACTAAGCATCGGGAATATGAGATAGCCTCTAATAAACTAATTCATCTTCTTCACAACGCCAACTAAAAATGTTAAGGAAAGCGTCAAGTCACAATCAAGAATTATTATTACTTGTCCTTCTGATTTATACATTGCCAACTAATTTACTAACTCGGCCACGGAATTTGCAACTCATCATCATTTTTCATTTTACAGCTTCAATACAAACTCCTCAAAAATTATATATTCGAGCTTCCATAGACAACATCATCTATATATATAAATGCAAGTGTCCTGACTGACTGACTCATCAACGCAGAGCCGAAACTACAAATGCTAGAGAGTTGAAATTTGCACACTAGGTTGCATTTATAAATTGTACACGAGATAAGAAGCGATTTTGAAAAAATCAATCTCTAAGGGGGTTAAATAGGGGTGCAAAGTTTGTATGGGGGAAACTTTTTTTTAGAGCTAGAAACTTGAAACTTTGTAGAAAGATTACTTATTCAAAAACACAAAAAATACTTTCAGCGTTTTGGAAAATTTCACCTCTAAGGGGGTTAAAAAGGGGTGCAAGGTTTATATGGGAGAAACTTTTATTTTGAACTAGAGACTTGAAACTTTGTAGAAAGCTTACGTAATCAAATACAAAAAAAGTAATTTCAGCGTTTTGGAAAATTTCACCTCTAAGTGGGTTAAAAAGGGGTGCAAAGTTTGTATGGGGAAATCCGCTAATCTATATATATAAAAGAAGAAGTCCTGACTGACTCATCAACGCACAGCCGAAACTACTAATGTTAGAGAGTTTATTTTTGCACAGTAGGTTACTTTTATAACGTGGGCTAGAGATAAGAAGGGATTTTTGGAAATACCACCCCTAAGAGGGATAAATAGGGGTGCAAAGTTTGTATGGGGGAAACTTTTTTTTTGGAGCTAGAGACTTGAAACTTTGTAGAAAGATTACTTATTCAAAAACACAAAAAGTACTTTCAGCGTTTTGGAAAATTTCACCCCTAAGGGGGTTAAAAAGGGGTGCAATGTTTATATGGGAGAAACTTTATTTTTTGAACTAGAGACTTGAAACTTTGTAGAAAGCTTACTTAATCAAATACAAAAAAGTGATTTCAGCGTTTTGGAAAATTTCACCTCTAAGGGGGTTTAAAAAGGGTGCAAAGTTTGTATGGGGCCGCTAATGTTGTTTATAAAGTGTTACGCTAAGGTTATCAGTTTATATTTCTTTTATTTCCTGTCTTCTACCCAGTGAGTACGTCCTTTTTTTAAAACGAACTTGCACCCCCTTTTCTATGGTTGACTGTCAACAATATTTTCTTAGTGCTGTCTCTTATTAATTGTGTTCCAAACTTTATGTGTTCCTATATTTAGTGAGTTGTCTATCAGCACATGAATAATCTATACTTTATATACCTATTCTTACTTTATTTAGCTTCTTGAGAAATATAGAGAACTGTAGCACCAGAATATATTGAATCACTCTTCAAACAATACTACTAGCCTGTAGACCAAAATAGTAATCGCATCATTAAATTCGCTTATGTGCATTAAGTTTTTAATGGTCACATTTCAGCATTTTCTTTAAACACTGGCCTTTTTAATAACTGGGGTACCTGCTAGACCATTTAGAAACATTTTGGCCAGCCTCGGGAACTCCGCCACACCACTCTTTTCGTTTAATAGCCAGGCCGGCACGTACAAATACCAGTCTGCCTTCTTATGAAAAGAGGTCATTCTGTCTTATTTATTATTGTTTTGAAATAAAGTTTATTATTTATTATTGTTGAAAGAGATACTCTTCATTAAACTGCCTCCATCTCTCGATTTCCAGTGCTGAGTTTAAGATTGTTTTAACAGCCTTACGATATTTAACGTTTTTTTTTAATCTCACTCATAATAACTAAGATCCCCATTTTCTAACTCCAAATCCATGCGTCGCTCTATATCTTGCAGAGTCATTTTTGCCAAAGATTAAAAGCATCAGGTAACTGACGGAATAAATATTAAGCATCCTGCAAACAATTCCCGTAATCTAATTCGAAAATCTTCTAAAATTCTTTAACAATTGCATATCAGTGTCTGTCACTGTTTGAAATGTAATATGTCTAGACCATTTTAACAAAGAATAAAATTCACTTACCTATTTTAATATCTTTGTCATCATCAAAAATCTACGCGGACGAAGTCGCGGGCGGCCGCTAGTCTATATATATAAATGCAAGTGTCCTGACTGACTGACTCATCAACGCAGAGCCGAAACTACAAATGCTAGAGAGTTGAAATTTGCACACTAGGTTTCATTTATAAAGTGTACAAGAGATAAGAAGCGATTTTGAAAAAATCAATCTCTAAGGGGGTTAAATAGGGGTGCAAAGTTTGTATGGGGGAAACTTTCTTTTTAGTGCTAGAGACTTGAAACTTTGTAGAAAGATTACTTATTCAAAAACACAAAAAGTACTTTCAGCGTTTTGGAAAATTTCACCTCTAAGGGGGTTAAAAAGGGGTGCAAGGTTTATATGGGAGAAACTTTTTTTTTTGAACTAGAGACTTGAAACTTTGTAGAAAGCTTACGTCATCAAATACAAAAAAAGTAATTTCAGCGTTATGGAAAATTTGACTGACTGACTGACTCATCAAAAGGCCAAGAGCGAGTCGGACTCGCGTACGAAGGGTTCGTTACTATTTCGTATACAATTGCAAAAAAAGCACGTTTAGCAATTTCAACATTACTTAGATCTGAAAATAATAAAGATGTAAAATTTTCAAGATAATGGTTCCACGCGGACGAAGTCGCGGGCAACAGCTAGTATATTATAACTTAACATGTTCATTTATTTAGGTTGGGATTTTGTCCTGGGATAGAAGCGCACAAACGACTTTCATATGGCAATAATGTGCTTAAATAAAAATAAAAAGCCTTTTCTTGTAAGTCCAATTACATGTCACTTAAGCTATGTTAAGCTAAGCTTGTTATGTTTTAAATATCACATTCTCTTCGTAATATTTGTTAATTAATGATTCATAAAAAATATTCATTTATATATTTGCATTGAATAGCATTCTAATGTCTGCAGTATAACATAACTAATATATAGCGAATATAGGATAATTAATTTATAGCGGACAAGAACCCCTTATCAGGTTTTTGTATTTCTTGCTGTTATAGCTAGGGCTAGGGGGAGGGGTCCCTCTAGCCCCCCTAGGGCTATAATGTGCTTACGTCATTATATTTGCATTATAAAATGTCAGTAGCGATTTGTCATTAACCAAATTTAAAACATTATTTTTCGGAATGCTGATTAATCCTTCGATCTTCTTCCGAAATAAATACTAATAGTATTGAAAAAAAAATGAGTAGGTACTTGATTATAATTTTTGTGGATAATTTTGTTTTTTTTTTTTGCGAAAATGACTAGACATTTGCGGAATATTTAATCTTATTGCCTTATTGTGTACATCAATCCCTTTCAACATCAGTTAGCAATCGTCGTCGCCAGGAAAACAAATTAGTTTCACTAAAATCCGCAATACTGCGTAGGCTAAAAAAACAACTTGTTAAACTATAATTGTAAAGTATTCAATAAAAAAAAATCAACAAATTTTATTTAAAGGAGATTATTGGATCTTTTACTACGGTTTTAGCTGTTATAGCACTAAATTTCATGCGCAGACCTTCATCATCATCATCATCATGTCAGCTGATAGACTTCTACTGCTGGAAAAAGGCCTCCCCGAAAGTTCTCCGCAATGATCGGTCTTGCGCCACCCTCCAGGTCGTCGGTTCACTTTGTTGGAGCCCTCCCACGCTGCGTCTTCCGGTCCGCAGACATTATTTTCACATTTATAATTAATCTTCCCTATGAACAGCTGCGTAGTCCGTGAGTTCACAGATTGCAATGCGGGTTTGGGTGTGAGTGAGAGGTTATTATCTGGATCGCGTGGTTATTATCTTTTTCATGTGGTTACAAACCATAATATTCAAATAAACAATGCAAAGATCGACACACAAAGCATAAGGAGTTAGCGTGGACCGGCAATCCAGAGGTACCGGGTTCGAATCCCAGTCTCTTCAACCAGGTAACTCATTTCAATTTTTCTTTATGCTTTGATCTTTGTATCAATAGTTTAACGATATGAACTATATGGCTGATTAGCTCTCCCTACTGGTATATAATACCGTGAATCCGCCATCTACTGGGTAATTGGGTTTCTAAAATTGACACACGGACCTAAGTTGTAAAGCTTATTCGGTTTTCATTCGATCCGATTCAATTTGGTCGATTTATACGCTAGGCAGAAGTTTCAATAAAAGCACATTTTCACTCTAAATTCAGTCTAATCTCGATTCTCAAGGGCTCCCAAGGATTCCTCTATGTCTACGTGACTTTAGAATAATAAAGTCATATGCAACATTGCTTTGCTAATTTAACTTAGATCTTATTTCTCAAAGTATAAAGTTGTAACTTATTTTCCGCCCTAGTTGCGCATGGGTCGTTTTTGTAAATAACGCAATGTCATCTGTGTAGTTTTTGTGCCAGCCCTGTGACACATTGTATTAAATGACAGGGCGACGAACAAAGTCTGCTGATTGAATAGGGTTGTCAAATTACTGCATTATTTGGGATCCTTAGGGTTGAAACATACGTTTTTTGTACAACATGTGTTTTTGAATTTGTTATTTTCTTCTATATATTAATGGACTTTAACACGTTCACTACGGCAAAGAATTTTTGTGACTTTACCTGGGTACGACATAGGGTCTTTTAGATCCGACGTGTAACTGTACTGTGGTGCGTTAACGGGTCTAAAAGATCCGTTGGGTATACTCTTGTTTAATTGTGATTATGTACGTAGTTATAGCCATTCACGCAAATATATTTATGTTAACATATTCTTACATAGACAACCAAACCAATCTTTTTTCCGCTCGAGATCTTTCGGAGCTACGGACGCGTTTACCATCTCCGCGCCTATAAATTCAATTTAATTTAATCAGTAACAACATAAATTGACTCTTAGTGACAAGTGAACAGTGTCGACTTCAGTGTAATTGTCCCAGTGGCATATTTGTTTTAGATCCGAACTCGCACCTGGTGAATTGTTTCACATCGAAGTTCAACCCAACCTCCTACTCACACACTGCGATAATGAACGAGACGGGCGTTAGAACGCAAGACGTCGACTCCGGTACGGAATCGCAAACGATACTTAAATCTACCTGCGCTGCGATGCTCCGATTGCCTTCAAATAAATACTCATCAAATCCAGATCTCTCGTCGGCAGCCTTAACTGACAATCGTAAACGTAAATTTGACAACATAACAAACATATCTGAAGAAGTCAAAGACGTCATGGATCGCAAGTTTTCAGATTTCCAGGTCAATGTCACTCAGACCATAAATGCAGCATTGGCCGCCGGCCTGACCGCAGAGTTCACAAAAATTACCGACGCATTAACGGAAATGAAATCAGATATACGCAAGCTCAATCAAGACAACACAACTTTAAATCAATCCTTGGCAGATGTCAAGACCCGTTTAGATAACGTTGAAGACTCCCTCGAATTTACGAGCTCGCGTCAAGACTCCTGCGAAGTCAGACTGCAAGCCTTAGAATCCAGTATGCTACTCTGTCAAGAACAAGCCGACCGTATACAATTTCTCGAAAGTACAATAGATAGAATGGAACAGCAAGCACGTATAAACAACATAGAGATATGTAATATGCCTGAGAAACGCGGCGAAAACTTAATGAGCATTATTAACAGTATTGGTACGGCCATAAGGTTCACAATTACACCTGGGGACATCGTGTCAATTCACCGTGTCCCGCACGCGGACCCCAACACTACGCGGCCAAAAAATATTATAGTGCGTTTCACGTCAGTCATGCTACGGGATAACATTTTAGCTGCATTTCGCATCGCGAAAGGTCTCAATACGTCTCAGTTAATGTTATCCGGTCCCGCGCAAAAAATTTACCTGAACGAACATTTAACACTAAAAAAAAAGTTACTGTTAAGACAGACTCGTGAAGCCGCCTCGCTACACAGCTACAAGCATGTTTGGGTGCGGCACGCAACCATCTTAGTGCGCAAAAACGACACTTCGCAAATACTAGCCATACGATCTGTCTATGACCTAAATAAAATGTCGGCGAGCTGTTCCTGACCAACTTGTATACATGCAGGACCGTATTTATGCCCATGCTAATTTACTAAAAATGTGTCAACCGTGTTTTCTTATTATCATAATAACCAACTGTTTGCTGATAGTAAAAAGAGCGTTTATCGCGAACCCTTTGTTAATGTTAGTAGTCTATCTGATTGGTCAATCACGTAATAACCTAATGTCTGCGAGCCCAAGCGATATCATTGCCTTGTTTGTTGTTTTTAACATTATAATTATTCTAATGTGCATTCAATATATTGATAGTTTTTCGGAAAACAAGAATGGATAGTAAGTTTTCCGTTTATTATCAGAACTGTCGGGGTCTTCGAAAAAAACTTAATACTTTATATATGAACATTCTTTCTCATAATTATGACGTAATTATTTTAACAGAGACATGGTTATGTCCAGATTTATGTAATAATGAATTTATTGACACACGGTATGCAGTATTCCGCAGCGACAGGGACCGCGCGGGCACCGGGCGCGGGGTCGGCGGCGGCGCGCTCGTCGCGGTCCTGCGCCAGCACCGCGCCGCGGCGCGCGCGCCGCTGCCCCCCCCGCCCGGCCGGCCAGCGCTGTCGCCTTTTGTTGACAGCGTAATAGTTGAACTACCGATCGGTCCACAAAGAAAACACATAATAAGCGCAGTGTACATTCCACCGCAACAACCGTCCTTAACATACGAAACTCACTTTGAACAACTGCAAGCACTGTTTTTACAATCTGATATTTCCAGTTACTGGATTGTGGGTGATTATAATTATTCTACACTAGTATGGCAAGACCACGGACATTACTCAATCGTACACTCAAGTGATCACTTATCCCCTCACGAGAAATGCCTTATTAACTTTATTAATTTATTTAATCTTTCTCAATATAACGTATTCCGAAACGCTCGTGGTAAAATCCTGGATTTATTTCTTTCAGATAACGCAGATTGTATATGTTCACCAGCTCCCATTCCTCTTGTCCCCCCTGACCCCCACCATCCTCCATTTTATGCCCTAGTGCCGCTAACGAATATTAAAAATAATACCTGGATATCACGACCAAAATACAGACACTGTTTCGACAAAGCCGACTACTCAATTATTAATGAAGAAATTATATCAATTCCTTGGCACGACCTCCTAAATAATTTACCAGCAGAACCCGCTGTGTCTCTGTTTTATGAACGTATCTATACAATCATCAAAGATAACGTCCCGTATAAAAAAATGGCCTCCGATAAATTTCCATGCTGGTTTTCACCTGCATTAATCCATATATATTTAAAAATAAAAATCAAGCGTGGATAAAGTGGAAAAAATACAACAACTTAATAGATTACGAGGTCTTTTCTAAGTTAAGAGATCGCTTCAAATCAGAATCAGTTAAATGCTACAATAAGTATTTAGGCTTAGTAGAAAACAGTATTCGGGACAACGTAAAATACTTTTGGACCTATATCTCAAATCGAAATCACTCAGCTGATATACCAAATAACATGTCTTACCAAAATGTAACTTCCAGTAACACTATAGAAATATGCAACATGTTCTCAACATATTTTCAATCTGTTTATGAATGTTCAACATTAACTGAAAACAATAATATTCCTGAAAATAATTCTTCGTCTAACACACACATACACACCTTAAATATTTCGGCGAACAATATTACTTTAGAATTAAATCAACTTGATGTATCAAAAGGTAAGGGCCCCGATAACATCCCTCCATTATTTCTTAGAAATACATCAAAATCTATAACTGTACCGCTTGTTATACTTAACAACAAATGCCTAGTTGAGGGAGTCTTCCCTACTATATGGAAGGCTGCAAATATCGTACCTGTACATAAGAGTGGTTCCAAACATATGGTCGAGAACTACAGGCCTATTTCCATTTTATCCACCCTGTCTAAAGTCTTTGAAAAATTAGTGCACAAAGCGATTTATCCAAATATACATAGCCAAATAATTTCAAACCAACACGGTTTCGTTCAACATAGATCAACAACTACAAATCTTTTAGTTTATACAACCTACCTATTCGAAAATATAGACAATAATAAACAAGTAGATACTGTCTATACCGATTTCCGAAAGGCTTTCGACAGAGTGGATCATCAACTGTGGTTACTGGAAAAGATCGCGTACAATGGGATACGGGGAAACTTATGGCGCTGGTTCAAATCTTATATCACTAACCGGACTCAAAAAGTAACAACAAATGGATGTGAGTCGTACGCAACAACAGTAAGCTCTGGAGTCCCACAAGGATCCATTTTAGGTCCTTTGTTGTTTACAATATTTATTAACGACATTAGTGAATGTTTCAATTTTTGTAATATCCTACTTTACGCAGATGACCTAAAAATATATCGTGCTGTATGCAACGAAAACGGCATTTATAACTTTCAACAAGACTTAAATCGCTTCTCGGACTATTGTTCTGCCAATAAACTCGAATTAAACATCGATAAATGTAAAACTATTACTTTTACAAAAAAGAAATTAATCATTAATAATTCCTATTCATTAAGCAATACGGAATTAGCTACAGTTCAATCCATAAGGGACCTAGGAATCACGCTTCACTCGAAGCTACATCTTGACCAGCACATTAACTCCGTAATCAATAAAGCATTTAAAATGTACGGTTTTGTTATGCGGTCTAGTACTGAGTTTCGCAATCCCAGCACATATTTACACCTATACAAATCTCTGATTCGCTCTCAACTAGAACATGCTGTATCCGTTTGGAACCCTTACTATAATAAATACGCAGATGCCCTCGAATCCGTTCAGAAAAAATTCCTGAATACAATGCACTTTAGATGTTATCGTAGTAGATTATCCTACAAACAGCTGTTGAATAAATATGGGCTACTAGACCTTAGCTCTAGACGCACATTACTTGAAGCAATGGTATTGTATGGCCTCTGTAACAATCATTTTGACTGCATAGCCCTTAATAATAAACTTAGTTATAAAGTCCCAATTCGCAGCAGACAGCGAGAGGTGCGCCCGCACCAGCTGTTTGTGACTGGCCGCTGCCGTACGCACGCTGGTGAGCGCGCTCCTCTGCGCAGACTTGTAGACACTTACAATAAACGATTCTGTCATGTAGACATATTTAGTTCTAGAGTAAGTCAATATAAACAAAAAATTATTGAGGCATTAAAAATACTATAAATGTTCTCTGTACTGTACACATATTATATGCCAATGGACGTCGGTGCAGCTGTACCGACAGGAAAACCATGGTGGAAAAAAAAAAATGCTTATACGGGTCAATATCCGTATAAGCATTTTTTCTTTTTCTTTTTTTTTCTTTCGTTTCTTTGTTTTTTCTTTTCTGCGGCCAATGCCGCACTGTTGATGTGTAGAAGCTTATTTTGCACATATGTACTTTAAAAAAAAAAGACAGTTATGTTGTTGTTGTTAGATAACAGGAGTCCTTCAGACTCACTATGCCATACCCATACCCAGCACCGAAAGATCAAAATATTGTATTTAATAAGTGGTGAACGGTATTGGTCACACATACTGTATATAATTCTAAGTTACTTTTAGTTGACTAGTCAATTTGTAGTGACTGTTTGTTTACCTAAATAAATAAAAAAAAAAAAAAAAAAAATCTTCAAAACGCAGGTAGATCCAATTAATGGTTTGATTGCAAAACAAATAACAATCTGTCGGATCTTTTAGACCCGATATCCGCACTGAATGTTAACATTGTCGGGGTAGAAATAAAATACCGATATTGATAGTTATTAATTTTAATAGGCTAAGTAAGACTTATCAGATACATAACATTTTGAATTACTTTTAATATTTTGTAGTATTTGGAGTGTCTGGCCAGTCGATGGGCTTGTATAAACATTATTATTGGCAATATTTCGCTTACCAATTATAATATTTCTGGCACGTATATCCTCTTTTTTTCTTTTTCACTGTGTCATGTTTATTTTCATTTTTGTCACACATAAATAACATTTTCCGCGACCGCTTCATGATCGATAATTCACCTTATCTCGTAAATCACTGTAATTTTATTAATAACCACCCACACACTTGGACGTCACTGGCTCAACTAGACTTTCATTCAGTACGGCTATCGGGTCACCGGGCATCGGGTCCTTAAGACCCGGTAGCCGTACTAGATGAAACAGTTTCTCTCTGGTCGTCATGGGGTCGAAAAGATCCGATGAGTTTTTATTACGTAAACCGCCTATATTCGAAAAAACATCGATAAAACACTAACTGTCCCTTTTCTACTCCTGCAAAATTCTGAGATATCTGTCCCGCAGCAACGGTAGGAACAGCAATTTCTCCCCCGCACCGGAGGAAAGTTCTTCATCGGATATATTCGACCCGATGCCGTAGTGAACGTGTTAAAAAGTGATATCTTCTTTGATTTCCGTGATTATCACACATAAACCAATTGATTATATTATATCACGTATATTTATTAATTTAAGCTTCCGGGAATTTTTAAGCTGTAGTAGATCGGAAATTAATAGCCTTTTTACCATTACACAGATTATTTCATTTATTAATGGGTTTAAATTAACATTAAACTACAAATTTGCATATTTTTCTTCTTGTAATGCAAAAAGTGCAATAAAGAATTTATGTATTTTAGTAATAAGTCATGCTCATCATATTTATTAAATGCACACTGAATTCGTTCGGTCTTTTCTTTCTTTTAAACACAACCCAAACTGAATATTTAACTCAACCCGTATAAAATAACTTAATTTACACGATACAATGAAACAAATATTTCATTCTACTGTCAAAAGCACATTCATTTCAACCTGCAAAGTGATGTGTGACAACCTTAGTAATAAAAGAAATTCACATTTTCGTCCCAAGAGCAATAAACCTTACAACATTACAATACAACTCAAATTATCACGTACCGAATTTCGTCAACAGTACACATGTGTCTTAAAAATAGAAAAAACGACGTAACCACCACGCGGACTCAACTATTTTAGACTTTAAGCTATTTCACGGAAGTATTGCCTTCATTTCACTTAATGTGTTTCAGTTCTGTTAGTCGTTACTCAAATAGAGACCTATACAAACCACACACGACAATTACCATTGTAGGGACAAACGATGATTCACGAACGTGAGATGTGGTAAATGGTTGGACAATGTACAAATCCCAGTTTTCTTAGAACAATGTAACAAGTCACTTTGCTCCCTTGTGCACATACGACTTTGGTGGATATATGGGTGTAATGTTTTACTTGGAAATTGAGATGGTAAAATTAATGCAGTGCACGACTTTTAACAGTTACACAATGTACTGTTAAGTTAAACAATAGAAGGATGATAATTGATCTCATTCATAAATATAGCAGCCAGGGCTCCTTGGACCTTGGGGACCTTGGAGAGAGAGATCTCTCAGATATACATATCGCCACTTGGCCATCCCGGTCGCGTTAAGTTTGCGCCTCATTTATATGCGAAGCCATATATGTATATCTGCTGACGTGATCCATGAGTGATAGAGTGGTGAAAGCGCAGTGGCTCGGCCCCCGACTAGATGGACTGATGACCTCGTGGGGTAGCGGGGGATCACTGGATGCGGTCTGCACGGGATCGCACTTTGTGGGGGGTCAAGGGGAAGGCCTTTCTTCAGCAGTGGACGTCTGTGGCTGATAGATCTTCAAATATTATAGGCATATCTATGCCAATTTCAGTGTTATATTGATTTAAATTTTAAACTTACATGATGCTCACACATTATTATAACAAACGGGATTTAGTTACCATGAACGTAACATCACTTTCGAAACGTCGAGGTAATTAAATAAACACGTTTTGAACGCGATTAAGTTCCGTTTTGTTTTAACAAAATCAGTGTTTTTAGGGTTCCGTAGTCAACTAGGAACTATAGTTTCGCCATGTCCGTCTGTCTGTCTGTCCGTCCGCGGATTAGCTCCGTGATCATTACCTAGTACAAGAAAGCTGAAATTTGGTATGAGTATGTGTAAACTAAAATAAAAACTTTTTGCGGGTACCTCTCCTATACCTAAAGTGGGGGTGGTTTTTTTTTTTTCGTTTCAACACTAGTGTATGGGGTGTCGTTGAATAGGTCTTTTAAAAATAATAGGGGTCTTTAAACATATTTTTTTTATTAAGTCAAAAGTTTTGTAAATATTCGCTCCAGAAATCCAAAAAATAGAGGGGTTATGAAAATAATTAAAAATAAAAGAAACCTAATTTTGTCATTCCCATATTAACTACCTTTATACTGTTGAAAACTGGGGGGCTATGGTGATCGCGTTTATCAGGTGATAAATAAGTGACAAAGCATCTGTCACTCACACTCGCATTTTGTCAAAACGTGACGGATGCTTTGTCACTTATTTATCGCCTGATAAAAGCAACAAAAATAGGGCCCCAGATTGTTTTTCCGTCTCTTTTTCACAAACCTAGTCAAGCAACGATTTTTCTATATATCTATTTTAATAATTTTAATACTTTGTCTTAATCCATTATGGAAACGTCTTCATTCGTTTCCTTCTCTGTCTAGATAGGAAAACTCAGATATAAATTCTTTTTATTTTCACTTCTAAAGCTTTTAATTAAAATGTTCATTTTACGTAGCTATCTCAACACTCGTTCCTTGAAATATTATGATTGAATACACACGCCATACTTGCTGCGGTTGGGGATATGGCATCCAACTGGTTCAATAATTATGGTTAAGATATCACAATACCATCTTCGCTAGCCATTAGGGCTTGTGCACAAATTACGCGAGGTTTTACCGGCTACTTTTCGACCCCTTCCCTGATGATATTTGCTGTGGTTCTTGGTGTTTGTTCACTTCTTTTATAGATTTCATTTCATAGACAAATTTTTATTCGGAAGTCATGCATTTTTCAGAAGCCTTAAAAGTGTCAACCTATAGATTAGGTTAGGCTAGGTTTGTGTTATAACATTCCAAAATATTTAATGATTTCAGAAAAAAAAACGCTTTCGATAAAATGAAAATTCTATGAAATGAAAATTCGATGAAACGTTTCTCTATAAAACAAGCAAGTTCTTGTTTACACTCGCTCCCTCACAACTTTATTTTTAAATCATAGGGGACAAACGAACAAACGGATCGCCTGATGGACAGCGATTAACGTCACCCACCTGCAGCACCAGAGGAGTCACAAGTGCGTTGCCGGCCTTTCAGGTGGGAGTACGCTCTTTTCTTGAAGATTTGACCAATCCAACCTCACATATATTTTTTTTTTCGCCAGAATTGCGTAAAATATAGTCGCTATTTTGAAGTATTTCATAAGTGAAGGCTTATTTTTAACGAAACCGAGAAAAAGTATCTACTCATGTGGTAAATTATTTTTCTTAGTTAATTCAATGTAGAAAAATACACGTGAAGTCTATCCCCCAACGTGATCTGTGGAGATTTTTTCGTGACCCCACCCTATCGAACCTCATGTGATTTGTGCACAAGCCCTTACCGCTGAATACGGCTCAGTTTCGAATGAAAAACAATTCCATAATGAGACGCGTTAAAGGAGATCTAAGTATATTACATTCCAATAAAGTCTAATCTTCTACGATAAAATGATCCTTGTACAAGTTGAAACATGTTATAGGACATTGGAGACTCTATCGTTGAGTTCTAGGATGATTTTTAAATGACACAGCCTCTGATGAGTAAGGAAATTATTATGATATGTGAAACAGTTAGGATTATGAAATGATTACGACCCATGTTTAGTCTTGTTGGCTTTTATGTATTTAATTATAGTTGCAAAAAGATATTATGTGGATCCTAAAACGATATGATTCGACATCAGAAATCCGTTAGTGTCCTGAATTAGAAGCCATTTTAAAACAGTTACAGTCTTCCATTCACCTTTTTTAACCTCCAATGAAGAAAGAGAGGTGTTATAAGTTTAACATGTGTATTTGTGTGTCTTTCTGTAGCATCACCAGTGCGGTTTTTTTTCGAAAGACGTCCATCGAGATGGTTCTTAGCTTTGTTTGGAAGTAGTTACCAAGATATTCAGCTTTAATTGGAACCAATGACAAGATCTCAGCTAATATTGATGCTAAGAATTGCCAATTTTGTAGATATGTTCAGTTTTAGCAGCATTTTTTATATCAGTCATTGAATGAGGGTCTCATGATGACCAGTTAGGTAAGTCGGGGGTGATTTAATTATTTAATTTTGGTGAAAATATCCGTCTTAGGTGGACGACATTGATTGTTATTTTTCTAAACTACGCGTTCTGTGATATCTATATACATAACTGTCTAATATCTGTGCCAACCCGGTCGCGATAAGTTTGCGTCTCACTTGTCAGCAAGAGTAACCATCACACTTAAAGCAAATAAAAAGTTCCTCTATTCTCGAAAACGTACATAATATAATCAAGTTACATCGACTAATTTAATCGCCTTGAACCAATATAGTAAACACACCACAAAATTTAACCTAAACCCAATTTGCCCACCCGACGAAATCGGCTTCCAAAGGGCAATTCAATTTTGTAAAAACACCGAAACCCCTTTTAAGTATGTTCCGTTCACAAACTAACTTTGCACTTAATTCCATTTCCATGTTAAATCCAAACTAAAAGCGTCCGGTGCTGCTAAAATATCATAACTGCTATCTTAAATAGATTAGGACATAGTGGATAAAGGGACAGTGGAGACAACGCGCCAATAGGGTTGTTACAATTTTTCAATGACCATGATATTATTACTAGGGTTCCGTACCTAAAGTGTAGAAAACGGGACCCTATTACTAAGACTCCACTGTGCGTCCGTCTGTCTACCTGTCTGTCTGTCTGTCTGTCTGTCTGTCTGTCTGTCCGTCTGTCACCAGGCTGTATCTCATGAACCGCGATAGTGTCTAGACAGTTGTCATTTTCACAGATGACGTATTGTTGCCGCTATAACAACAAATACTAAAAATAGAATAAAAGTAATATTTAAGTGGGGTTCCCATACAACAAAAGTGATCGGTTGCGCTAACTTTGCACCTCACTTGTATGCGGCGCATACATACCAGGTACAAACTTAACTTAATAAGATGGGTAGTGTTTGTACGGAACCCTCGGTGCGCGAGTCTGACTGGCACTTGGCCGGAATTTTTCAAATATTAATAAAGATGTCTCACGATAGTTTTAATGATATTATCACTGAGCTATTTTCAGGTCTACTGTTTCTGTATCGCTTGTGTAAAGGGTGCGAACCCCCAATATTTGGCTCCAACTACGCTCCAGAATTTAGTGGTGCTAATGTTAAAGATCATAATAGTACATTACTGTAGACGCCGGGAAAGAAGGGCTTGCCGGGTGAGTAAGTATAGACTGCCGACCGTAGGGAGGCCGGATAGTGATACGAAGCCGGCAAGTCCTTTTCACGGCTAAGGCATGTTTAGTATTTTTCTGAAACATGTGCAATGAAATAAAAAAATACACCAATCAAAATAATTCAGCTGTTTAGCTTGTTTATTTATTTATTTATGCACAAAAGAAAAACTTAGCGTACAAAAGGCGGAAAGGTTTAGAAACAATCTAGTCTAGGCCTCTAATTTTGTATGAAATTCCTATACAGTTCTCTCGAATTATTCCGCCCGAAACGTGATACTTCGAAGCCTGTTAAGTATCACGCACGTTATGACGATATCTCATTGCATGTTTGAGAAAAAATGATTCACTATCATATTCATTATCTTTAGGGCTTAAATGGTTTGTTCTCATTTATTGTACCATTGAATCAAAGATCAAAGCACAAAGAAAAATTGAAATGCGGCACCTGGCGGAACAGACCGGGAATCGAACCCGGAACCTCTGGATCACCGGTCCAACGCAATTGTCGATGGTTGAAACCTTGTCAATGTCAAAATTTCAGCGGTTTGACACTTTGGAATTTGAATCGTTTGACACTGACGTGTATCAACGGTCTTTCAAATTGACAACCATCAACATTTTTTTTCTTAGTTAAGTTTCGAAGACTAAGATGCCTTGAACCAATATTGTTGAGAACTGTTAATTTTTTTTTTTCGGAAAACCCCTGATAAAGAAACATGAATGGCCTGCAGATTCTCACAACAAGGAGCATCGAAATTAAATATAATTCAATGATCTCCCAAAAAAAGTACACAGCCAATTGGCATATTGATATAATAGACGTAATTTGTTGGTGTCAAATTTGGTATAGGTACTTTCACTTGCCAGAATTTCATATGCCCGAATTTCGTCTGCCATAATAATTATTCAACAGTCTGAAACTTGTTTCTTATAATTATGTTTCCCATAATCGTTATTTACCATATTAATCCTATGCCAGAATCTTTGTTTCCCATAATATTAATTCCAATAATCACATTTTCCATTATGATTGTAATCCATAATTATCACATGCTATAATGTTATATTTCATCCAAATGGAACATAGGTAGAAATCTATAGGTTAGGTTAGGTTTGTTTTATGACCCCGTATACCAATAGATAACCTTCAAATTTAGCCTCAGCTTTCCTACGGATTTACAGAGATGCCAGAACATAAAACTAGCCTCAAAACTTCGAACTACCACAAATATAGGTATAACATTTCCACAACGCTGCCTTCTAAACATATTTCACAGCAAACACAACTAAAACTAACTTCAAAGGAAAAATCCATTTGCGAAACTGGTTTAAACCGGTTAGAACCGGGTCAAACGTAAACTTTTACGTACCCGTTAAAAGTTATGAATGACTCATTAACTTTTGCTTTTCTGGATGCAAAAATACGGAACCATGTGTGGTCATAGTTTTGAATGGGGGTATTTTGGGGTGTGATATATAGGAGATTACAGGGAGAGATTAATAGGAAACTATGAAGGGATCGGTAAGTCTCTGAGTGGTCGTTTTGTGTCGTAAATAATGTATTGCGTAATTATAAGCTTTTAGAGTCTGGCTAGCCAAATAATGTTAACAGATATTTCCTTGTGGTATCACCAATTGTCTATGATTCAAACAATTTAGTAGGTGGGTCCTCTATAAATAATGTTGATACTCTATGTACTAGTTCTAACATTCCGATCTAGTTGAAATTTGGCATAGTACTACTTATGTAATTTTTTTGCTGGTATTATCGAGCTAGGTCTTATTTTGCCTTGTCTATGGTTAGAAAGTGTAAACATATGTGTTTGTCGTCGACTGTACTGTACATAGTGGTAGAAATTATGTGAGCTGACTATGAGTGCACGTCAACATATTTAATTTATTTCCTTGGGTACCTTACGTGTGCATAGAAAGTCAAAAAGGCGCTGGATGCAGGTCGCTTCCAACCGGTATATATGGAAGTCCATAGGGGAGGCCTATGTTCAGCAGTGGACGTCCTATGGCTGAGATGATGATGATGATGAAAAGATTATGCACAAAATTGCATCGTTTTATTGTATACTGGAATATTTTAGAGCCTAATAGGTGTCGGTCCGCCCCGGGGATAGTGGCGCTACAAACAGCTTTCATATGGCAATAATGTGCATACGTCATACTTGCATTATTAAACGTCCGTCAAGGATTTGTCATTATCAAAATTCAAACCATTGTTTACCGGTATGCTGCTCAATCCTTCGTTCTTCTTGCGAAATAAATACTGAATCCTATTGAAAAAAACTTTGATTTTCACTTTCATCACTTTGGATAGCTTTATTATGCAAAATTTACTTGAAATGTGCGGAATATTTAGTCCTGTTTCCTCTTTGTTTACATCATTACTAGCATAGAGGCATTTTATCTTCGTCCTCCGGGTAGGCAAATACTTGTGACTCCTCTGGTGTTGCAGGTGTTTATGGGCGACGGTAATCGCTTTCCATCTGGCGATACGTTTGCTCGTTTGCCCCCTATGACATAAAAAAAAAAAAAAAAATCAGTGACATTCACCAACTTTCAACGTCAGTTACCAAAAATTTGTCGTTACCAGTAAAATAAATAAGTACCACCAAAAATTCACAATATGGCGTAGACTGAAAAATTCCTAATAGTACAGATTTAGGTAATAAGTGGCTCAGGTCCTAACATTTTTCGAGTTTCCACCTTTTATCAAAATTTCTAAGAATCGGTTGAGGTAGATCCTTCAAGTAACCTTTATCAATCATCCTCCTAGCCTTTGTCCCATTTTTTGAGAATGAATTCTCAATCGGGGTCGGCTACCTAAATCCCAAGATGTGGCGTAGGCACTAGTTTTTACGCAAGCGACTGCCATCTGACCTTCCAACCCAGAGGGGAAACTAGGCCTTATTGGGCTTAGGTGGTTTCCTCACGATGTTTTCCTTCACCGAAAGCGAGTGGTAAATATCAAATGACATTCCGTACATAAGTTCCGAAAAACTCATTGGTACAGGCCGGGTTCGAACCCGCGACCTCCGGATTGAAAGTCGCATGCCCTAACCACAAGGCTACCACTGCTTCCTAACCTAACCGCTTAGTAACCTTTATCAATCATTTTCTAAAAATACCTTCAATGTGATTGGAATTATTGAGCTAAGATTAGCCCTCGGGTTCTTCAGAAAATGTCAAGTATTTTAAAGGCTATATTGATAAAGGATCTCCTCTTAAATAATGAAATATCGTGAATGAAATATCGACTCACATTACAAAGCGACGGCTGGTCGTCATCCGCCATTGCGTCACATTTTACTTAAACAACCAATAAAATTACTCCCCTGGGCCATTTTTTTGTTGTACGTCCTTTTTCTTATTTTGGATATTTAGTTTTTCAGTCCATTATACCATTTCCATACAACCTACACAGCGGTAACGAAATGGAAAAACAAAAAAATATATAAAAAATTTGGGACATATAATTTACATACTTTATTAGACTTCAAAGTTTTATCGTTAAGTTAGTTTATCGCAAATTGCGATTATTAATTTGAAATTTGGCGTCTCTTAAAGAGAAACATTTAATATCAGTATGCTGTCAATTCAGCATTGGATTTCATACATTGAAAATAACATTTGACTTGTATGAAAAAATCAAACCAGCAATTATTATTATTAATTAATTATTATTATCAATTAAAAGCGGTGGTAGCCTAGTAGAGGGCATGCGACTTTCAATCCGGAGGTCGCGGGTTCGAACCCGGCCCGTACCAATGAGTTTTTCGGAACTTATGTACGGAATGTCATTTGATATTAACCACTCGCTTTTCGGTGAAGGAAAACATCGTAAGGAAACCACCTAAGCCCAATAAGGCCTAGTTTCCCCTCTGGGTTGGAAGGTCAGATGGCAGTCGCTTGCGTAAAAACTAGTGCCTACGCCACATCTTGGGATTAAGGTAGCCTTAGGATTTAGGTACGTATTAGGACTGGAGATATTTTTAAAAAGTTGCAATAAAACCTTGCATTTGAAACCCCATGGCCAGAAACACTGTGTACAGCATAACCTTTGACTGCGCAGTCGCCGTTTTTTGAACACGCGCAGATCCGCCATCTTTGTTCAAAAAGTTTGCTAACATCTATACTGTTTATTTAAGACATGACTTGAATTGTATCAGAGCTGGTTAGCCCTCACTACCAGTAGTCGGACTTTGTGTGGGAGTATAACCCGCTAATGGGATTATCTCCGCGCTAAAGGAGTAGAGATATACTGTATACGTGTGTATACGTAAGAGTATACCTATGCGGCATAATCTGCGAAAACCTACCCAAAATTATCGTGTAGCACCGCCACGTTAATAATAATTAAACACCCATTATCCCGTGAAGCCGCTTTAAAATTCCCAATTTCCTCTTCCACAAAATGAGGATAAATAAAATCAGTTTCGCTCCGTATAATTGGACAACTCGTTTTCACGTCACACTATTGGACATAAATGAAATACGCATTTCATTTCGGTATTATTGTTTTTTAGGTTTCCTGCCCACCTGAGCCGCTTTAAATGCTATGAGAATATGAAATAATATTTGGACAATCGGTTTAAATAAGTAATCAATTAATCATCATTGTTTCATCCGGAGTTATTTCAAAACTTATAGGTCTTATGGTTTTGTTCATTTGAAGTTATACATCTTACGTTATTTATCACACTAATATTATAAAGGCGAAAGTTTATGAGTATGTTTATGTGTTTTCCTTCTTCATGCTCAAACGGCTGAACCAATTTTCAAACATTTTGGTATGAAGGTAGCTGACTGGATTAACACATAGGCTACTTTTTATCCCGAAAAATGTAGTGTTCCCGTGGGATGAGCGAGTGACACCGCGCGGTGACGCTAGTTATATATTATTCGACGACGTGGTTGGCGCATTTTGTAGTGCACCTGAACACTGAGCTGGCAGTTCTGGGTTCCGGCCAGGCAAATAATTGTGTGATGAACTCAACTTGTTCCTGGGTCATAGATGTTATAGATATGTATAAATACATATATATCTTCGTCCAGTACTAACCAGAGGTTGTCTGGAAAAAATCGCTCTTTAGCGATAAGACCGCCTGTTGTCTACCGTTAATTATAAATTGTATTTGTCTTGTTTCCTTTTGTAAAATTTATTGGTCTGCAATAAAGTATTGTTGTATTGTATTGTACCTATGGTAAAAGCTTTGCTTAGTTAGGGAATAGGTCCGTTTGTGTAAGATTGACCCTTTTTTAGTCCGTTAGTGTCCCACTGCAGGACAAAGGCCTCACGATTAGATCTCTACAACTCCCTGTTAGCCGTTGCTTTCGGCCTGTTTATGGGACTAGGAATACATCTATCGTCCCTCCATCTCCTTCTCGGTCTATCTTGACGTCGCCGCCAATCTTGCGGCACCCACTTGGTGACTATATATAAGCCCACCTGTCCGGGTGCATGCGGCTAACGTGACCAGCCGTCACACTTGAGTTTAGCGGTTTTTGCTTCAACATCTGCTATGCGTGTTTTGGAGCGCAGCGTAGTGTTCCGAATGCGATCCATCCTTTTATCACCTAGGATGCTGCGCTCCATTGCGCGTTGGCATACCTTCAATTTGACTTCTGGCTCCTAAATATTTATTTGTTCACAGGTGAACCAGCTATACGATCCCGCTACGCCCGTCTCGTGGTTCTGGTGCCTCCTGAACCGCCGAAGATACTCCAGGGGGCTTCTCTGCTGGCAGTCGAGGATCGGGAGGTCGATTTGGAGTGCGTGTCGGCGGGAGGGAAGCCTGCTGCTGAGGTAAGAGATGCGCCATTTTTATACTAAGACGGTGGCAAATCCACCGCCTGCCCGCGCACCCGCGACGCCAAAAGCATCTCACTACCTTGCCGACCCTTGAAGAACCTATATAACCGACTTTAAAAAATAAGGGGTTCTCAATTGGTTTATTTTTCTCAGAACTCTGTCATTTATTCTAAATCTTTACCCCTTTTTTTTAAGTTTTTGAGTGTTTTAGGTATTTTTTTACTCAGAATCACGAGCTTTTTTGATCTAATTTGGAGACAAAATGTGCCCTGGATCAAATCTAGTTCCTAAACTCCTGAAAATTTTCTGATTGTGAAAATATGAAAAAAGAAACGGAATTAGCGCTAGTTTTACATCATCCTTTAAGATACAACTGATAGTAGTTTTCTCCGATTTTACCCTTATTTCTTGTTTTTTCTGCCAAAGCATACATTTCACAGGCATTTATTCAAAGAGTATATAACTTTTTTTTTTTTATTGTAGCACAATATCGTAAAGAAATGTTTCAATTCAAAGAACGTATAATTTCCCAGAAAATGACTACACTAAAATACCCCTTTTCTAATTCGCCTATACCCGAATCATTATAAATGAGTTTGCTATTCTATATTTGGATGACATTTCAGATAACGTGGGTGGACCACGACGGGGGTGTGTTGTCGCAAGGAGTGACGTACACAACGGAACAAATGTCCGATGGTAGCAGACACACGGCTAGGTAATCTTTTTTTATATCAGTTGACTTGAACTGTACCAGATCTGGTAGTAGTGATCAGTAGTCGGACTTTGTGTGGGAGTATAACCCGCTAATGGGATTATCTCGGCGCCACAGTAGTAATTTGGAGGGGGGCGCACTAAGCGCATGTGATGCGTCGTGAATAGACTGAACCGAATCAGTCTGACTTAGGGCGGGAGTAGGGGAAAGAGAATCGGGCTATGACAGAGAAAAAACGCGTACTAAGTAGCGGTAATACCCCGCCGGCGGAATTACGCTGAGGCGCCGTTCGAAGTGTTCGCGGCGACCATTGCTTGGATGGGTAGTCTATCTATTACATCTATTCTCTAGTAGATATATCAATTGATTCTCTTTTAGATCGATTTATGCTCGAAGTATCGTTGAGTCGATACTCAAAAATAATGAGAACCGGAGGAAAACATAGTCCTTAGAATAAGTAAGCCTACAACGAGAGTCTTCACAACATATTTGCGAAAGATGAGGCTGCTTTTGGTTTTAGGTGTGCGTGTCTACGAACCAATCGTAAATGCGTTTTGCTTGTGACATTGACGTTGTGAAAGATGCGCACATGGACGGCTGCCGGCTTCTTATAACTACTCACTAGGCAAGCCCTTGTTTTCCGGCGTCTGCAATAATGTACTATTTCTTTCAGATCAATTCTTCGGCTTCGGCCCAGGAGATACCATCACAACCAGACCTTCACCTGCCAAGCGCAAAACACCGCCGACAGAGCTTACAGAGCTACCAGTATCAAGCTGCAGGTTAGTTTACTCTCAGTCTTCGAACAAGTGCCAATCTTTATTTTCAACCCTACAAGTCCCTTTGGGGGACTACTGTATATAAGGAAAAGTTACGAGATATAAAAATGTCAAGATTCGCTTTATAAAAATGACTATATGGAAAAATTAAAAGGTATCTATAAGATCGTGGTCGAAATAGAATTTAGTCGAAATATTAAAATGACTCATTTCGCTTTACTTACCTTAAAGTTGACGGTGTGCCCTTCGGACATCTGAAGATAACTAACGAAACTGGGCCGTTGTACATCCCTATATTTGGATTTTTCAGAATTACGAGTCTCGACATTTTTACTTTTACACCATTATCAGTTAGTCTTTATTACATCTTGTAATTTTTATACTTCGTCATTTATACTTTCGGTAATTTTTATTTCCTGACAATAATTAGTATTCCAACATTTTTATACCTCGTCATTTTTTCTTATAGACAAATTATGACTATTTGTACAAGTCATCCCGCCATGAGCTGATACGCATTCGAGAATGCCTGGCACTCTTTAAGAATATGCATTTAATTATTATGAGGTTACAAGCCAGTATCGAAATATATTATATTATTATGTAATTTCTTAAAATGTAGCTGATTTGAGCTGTCATATAATACCGTAATAAATCTAAGGAATTTGATTTATTTATTTAACCAAACTCCGCTTCGCTTGAGTTGACATGACAGCCTTATTTCTTCACAACGCGAACGAAATAAACTCGTCTTAAATATTTTTTCTTTTCTCGACTTTGTTACAAATCCTAACGCACAATAATTACATACGAACACTTTAATTTATACCCTCACCCATAACTCACCCGTAGAGCCTTAAGCCACCCAATAAACGAAAGCAAACGGGCCGAAACAAAAAAACTACCCACAATTTGGTACGTCCGTAGAAATTCGCCGATTCGATTTCCCGGAACGACCACTGTAACCTGATCTTTCGAACATTGTAACATTTAGCCCTGATTTACAGGTTAAACGTTACTTAGCAGGGGGGATCAGGTTAAGCTGGGCGGTAGGTGGAAAAGTGAAAATAAGAGAAGTATAAAGCTTTAATTTTGTGACGCCGAAGTTGCAAGAAATCCTGTATATCAGCAGATCAAGATTTTGATGGTGGTTTTTTGTTGAGTTTGTTTTTTGGTAACAGATAGCGTGGAAACTTAATTTGCGGAATGTGACATTATTCTAGATTGTTATTTAGCGGTCCAAAAATTAAGAAATATTGGTATAATTATGTCACACAAAGTTAAAGTATTTATTATATTATACGAAAAGGGGCTTGCAATAGTGATACGTATTTTAAATTTTATTTTAATGTACCTACGTAACATTGATTTGGAGAATCTATACATCTCCTTTACGTGTACCAATGAAATTAGTTATAACATAAAAATGTAATTGATTGTGTTCTGAGTATTATTTACGAAGAAAATACTTAGTGTTGAGTTTCTTTCGGCTTTCTTCTCAACAGCGGTCTCCTCTTGGGAAATGCTGGTAGATTCACAATCTGACTTGTAAAAGTGCCCTTGTGGCCTACTTACTGTTTTTTTTTTTCATATACCTAGTCCAAAACAAAATATGCGATTAACTTTGAAAATTAACGTTTATTCACTTTTAAAATAAATCAATTACAATAATGGCGTTAAACTAAATACGTTTCATTGCATGTTTATCGTAGTCTACTGTCCATTAAGATACGTCCTTTTGCCGTAGCATGGCACAACACAAGCCTACTAGAGCTAAATTATATTGTCGGTTGTCCTATATTAAATATCATTCATAGATATACTGGGTGGGCCCTGTAACAGGAGCAAAAAATTAAAACATAGATTCTACCTCTCAAACTGAACAACATTTATTAAACAACTTTTAAAAATAACTCATTTACAATGTAAGCCTGTAAAATAAAGTGTATTCAAAGAAGCAATGTATTGCGATAAAGTGACAGCTATGTCAATGCTGAGGCGATGTCAATGTTGGACGGCGTACATTGAAAATGCTATTTACTTTATTTAGAATAGAATAGAATAGAAAAAGTTTTATTCAAGATAACACATCATTACAATTCACAGCTATTAGATAAGTGTTAAAGACAGTGTACATAAGAGATGTGCATCCGAAATGGTCTCCACTCAGCAATGCTGTTGGCTTTGCTAGGTATAGCAATGCCCACGGCGCTGGTTTTCTGTGGAGCCAGAGGGACGGTTTCGCGGGACAGCATACTGAGCGACTTGTGTCAAAGACGAAGTATAAAATATATAAATGTGTATAATATGCGTATGTAATATATATATATATATATGTATAAATACAAATATAATATAAATATTGCGATAGTTTTTCGGAGTTAATATATTATATATTTTTATAATGTAGGTAGGCGGTTGATTTTTGACGGCAGACTTAACATATCAGCATTTTATTTTATTTCGAGGCAGCAGTACTCCGAGAGTCTAGAACATATTTTTTAAGTTTAGTTTTAAAGAGACTTTTTAAATTACAATCCTTAATAGGTGGTGGAAGATTGTTCCAACATTTCGTAGCGGCATACCGAAAGCTGCCACGAAATGCTGCAGTACTGTGCCTCGGACATATTAATCTGGAGCTGTGTCTAATCTGCCGTTGTGAAAATGTTAACTTATCAAATAAGTACTTGGGCTTCTTGCTGCGGTAAATACCAAAAAGAAGAGTGGCGAAGTGGAGGTTACGTCGTGCGCTCATATTTAATAACTTATTATTAATGAGATGCGGAGTTACGTGCGATCGAGGAGGTATGGGAAAACAAAACCGTGCGCAGGCGTTTTGGACGCGTTGTATAACCTTTTTAGTGCGAGCCAGCAAGCAATTCCCATACGCCGTGTCAGCGTAGTTGAGTTTTGATAGTATTAAAGAGTCGCATAGCTTCACGCGCATATCTACACTGAGGTAATCACGTGCTTTGTAAAGGACCTTCAATCTGTAGAAACAATTTCGTGCCATTTCCAACACGTGATTTTCGAAGTGCAAGGAGCCATCCATCAGCAGTCCCAGATTGCGAGCTTCTGAGACCTGTTCCAGATTGCTCCCTGCAATGTTAACGCAAGGGTTTGAGGCGATTATCTGCTTTACTTGTTTCTTGGAACCCAATACAAGGAATTTCGACTTTGTGGGATTGAGGACTAAGCAATTATTTTCTGACCAATCGGCAATGCGACACAAATCTTCGTTCAATTTGGCTACAGCTTCGCGTGTGTCACCTGGCTTAAAAGATATAAAGAGTTGAAGATCATCCGCGTATATGTGGTATTTGCAGTGTCTGATGTCATCGACTATATTTGCGCTGTATATATTGTAAAGCACTGGCCCCAGGATAGAACCTTGGGGCACACCTCTAAAGACTTCAAGTGATCCCGAAACTGATGTTACACCTTCAGCATTACGAACTTCAACAAGTTGAGACCGGTCAGCGAGATAGCTGGCAAACCATTTTACAGCTGAACTACTAAAGCCATAATATGCTAATTTTGATAACAAGATAGACGTATTAATTGAGTCAAATGCGCGAGAGAAGTCCAGGAGCGCTAATATAGTCCCTCTACCTTCATCTTGTGATGTCAGAATCTCGTCCACCACATCCAGTAATGCTGTGGAAGTGCTATGTCCTTTTCTAAAGCCTGATTGTCTATCCGGTAAGATACTACAGCTTTCCAGATATTCTGTCAATTGTATGCAAACCGCTTTCTCAAGAATTTTAGATAGAAAAGGTAATATACTTATTGGTCTCAGGTCTTTGTAATTTGATGGATTAGGTATTTTAGGAATAGGCCGGACTTTTGCAATTTTCCACATATCTGGAAATACACTAGTATCTATTGATTTATTTACAATGTCCGTGATTACACCTAATGTACTGGGAAGCGTTAGTAGTACCATATCTAAAGAAATGCCATCAATGCCTATAGCATTTGTTGAAATTGATTTTATGATGTTAGCTACCATAGTCGTGCTGACAGGCTTTAGGTTGAAAACAGCAGAGCTAAATCGATTAGATTCGAGATATGCTATATACGTTTGATCCACATTATTGTTGCCAGGTATATCAAGAAAGTGTGAGTTTATGAGGTCTGGATCAGAGAGATGGGAGGGTAATTCTAAGTCTTTCGACTTAAAGTCGATTCGATTATTTTTTAAATTTTTCCAGAGTTTTCTCGGATTGTTTATATTATTATTAATGTGACTCTGATAAAACGCACGTTGTTCATGATAAAGAGAGACATTCACTAAGCTTTTCAAATCTTTGTAATATTTTTTATGGCTGTCTTGTTTTGTACGGCGATATTTGGCGTGGGCATTGTCTCTCAACCTCATCATTTCCTTAATATTTGGTGTAATCCAAGGATTTACATGTTCTTTGATATGAACTGTTTTTAAAGGTGCGTAAGTGTCAAAAATGTCTAAAATGCAGTCGTTAAACTTTATCACTGTGTCATTGACAGAGACAGAGCCCGAGTCCAACTCCTCCCAGTTTATCCTTTCAGTTGTTTTATTGAGATCATTTAAGTCTATGTCTTTAATTGGCCTGTACGATACAATTTTAGGAGCTGGTTTGATTTTTTTAATATTTAACTGACATGTGATGAAAGCATGACTGCTGAGATCAGGAATATAATTGACAGATAAGTTAGAAACAGTCGTATTGCAACAGATAACATCGATTAGAGTCTCGCTATGTTCCGTGAAATGCGTCGGTTCATTGACATGCTGTGATAAATGCATATAATCCAGAAAATTCACAAATTTTTTTGAATTACCATCTTATTTATTTAAAATATTAATGTTAAAATCCCCTAGCAACATAGTGTAATCAAACATCGCAAAAGAAGTCAAGGAATCACTAAGAGCGTCCAGAAATTTGTCAACGTCAAACCATGGGGGCCGATACGCAGTTCCAATGGCTATCCTGAGACCATTGATACTTAAACTGAGCCACATTTGTTCCACTAACGGTGCAATCGGGTGTTGGAGCCGCCGCGCGTTGATGCCGCACCTGAGATACGCGCCAACACCGCCACCGCGCGCGCGCGCGCCTGCGGCGTCGCGCGGCACGTGCCTCAGCCGGTACCCAGGCGGCGCCGGCGCACGGGCCTCTTCACCGCTCCTGATCCACGTTTCATTGATCATCATTATATCTACATCGTAACGCGACATCGCCACTAGAAACTCCGTGTGCCGCGTGCCGAGCGAGCCGGGGTTTAGAAGTCCACAAGTCAGATTTTTGCTTTTAATAAATTGTATGACGAAAGAAAATACGAGTTCAGTATATTTACAGTTCAGCAGATAAAATCTTAGGTGTGTCACGTGGCGCCAGTCAGAGGTGACGGAGAAATAAAAACTTAATTGTTTAAACAATTGCAACCTCCTTTTTTCTACCCGATTAAATGTTGAAATAATTATTTTGTGTCTTATTGAGAAAGTATAACTGTCACAATATCTAAAATTGGCCGCCAACCATATATACATACGTGGATAAATAAAACAACATAGTAAATACCATGCAATTATTATTTCTATATACATATTATAAGTCTTGATATAGATTATATTATTATTGTAATTATTATTTAAAAAAAATATCATTATGAAAACAGTATTTAAAAAAAAAGTTTCTGAACAGATGCTGTTCAGTTTTACGAGGAAAATCTCTGTTTTAATTTTTTGCTCCTGTTACAAGGCCCACATAGTATATTAGATATGTATATAACTTTATCTCTCGTTATATAATATATAGATATAAAGATCAAAGTACTAAGAAAAATGGAAATGCATTAACCTGGTGAAAGAGACCAGGAATCGAACACTGTACCTCTGGATTACTGCAGGTCTAGCGGGTTTGTGCTTTGATCGTTAGTACGGTTTAATATAAAATGAGAAATTAAAATTATAATACTTAATGTATTCTAATCAATTTCACTACCCAAAGGTTGTCTGGAAGAGATCGCTTTTAGCGATAAGACCACCTGTTGTCTACCGTTATTTATAAATTGTGTTTGTCTTGTTTCCTTTTGTAAACATTTATTGTTTTGCAATAAAGTATTGTTGTATTGTATTGTAAACCCAAATTTAAAATAATGACAAAATAAAATTAAAATACTTAATAACATAATGCCTGTTAAAACAAGAAGAAACTAAAACACGGTATAATTATACCACGCCCCATTTTTGCACAAAGATAAAACCATTAAAAAAAACGGAAGAAGTCATTTAGCGAATGGAATATGGAACAAATTTAATTTTTCCTTACCTTTTATATAAAAATTATGCGGCACAGATACGAAAACGTGAAGTTTGCCCATAAAATCTTAAATAAACGTGGGGCTAATCCCCTTATCAAATTATCTCATTTTCGGGGGCCCTTTTAAGGCGCAGTTATGAAAATAAAGAGGCCGTGACGATATGGAGGGGAGGCTGATTATTAGTAATTACTAGATACTTAGGTACCTAAGACGGTACGGTAGCCTATCTCAACTTCAAAACATTGAGTCCTATCTGTAGCGTTTTGCCAAATTTTCATTTATCCGAAAGTTATTTTTTTCCTGAAACCCTTAATAGGCAGATTCTTAGATAAAAGTTAATTTTTGAAATGTAATTGAAATAAAATAATTTATTCAGTAAGCACACAAGAGCACTTTTAAAAGTCAGATTGTGAATCTACCGGTATTTCCGGAATTGAGAACAAAGCCGGATGAAACTTATCAGTAAGTATTTTTTTCGTAAATAATACTGAAAAAATAATTATTCGTATTTTCAGCCTACTCGGTTCGTATCGTCAACGCTCCGTAATCCGTGTCCAATGGAGCTTGAAGTCTAGACGAAGCCATACTTGAATTAAAGCAAGCCCCAAGTGACAATAAAGAACTTGTTGAATAAACACGCCTATAATTGGCTAGCGTGGAACGTTTACGTAAAATAAAACTGAGTTTAAGTTTTAGTTAAAAAAGAAATAAATAAATATCGTTCAAACTTACATACATCGATCTAGTCCCACAGTGCCCACAGTAAGCTCTAGTAGGCTTGTATTATGGACACTAGTCAACGATAAACATATATACTTATATATAGATAAACTAGCGACCCGCCCTTGCTACGCACGGATGCAATGCTACAAAATTATGCATGGTTTATTATACATATAAACCATCCTCTTGAATCACTCTATCTATTAAAACCTGCATCAAAATCTGTTGCGTAGTTTTAAAGATCTAAGCATACATAAGGACTGACAGACAGACAGCAGCAGGAAGCTACTTAGTGTACTTAGCTACTATGTAGTGATACATACTTAAATACAAATAACATCCATGACCCAGGCACAAATATTCGAGTTCATCACACAAATATTTTTCCCATGCCGGGATTTGAACCCAGGACCGCCGGCTCAGTAGGCAGTTTCTTTATCACTGCGCCAACCGCGTCGTCTAGAGTGACTTATATTTTACCAATTTATAAAATAAAATTGTATTTAGTTTAATTCACTAACTTAGGCTAAGAATTACTAACATACTATGGAATTTTATTCTCAAATAAAGAATTATTATTATTATATGCAAACCTTCACGAATGAAGGTGCTATGTACTTTTTAACCGACGAAAAAAGAGGGGTGTTATAATTTTAACATGTGTATTTATGTATCTGTGTGTCTGTCTGTCCATGGCATCGTAGCTCTGCTACCTGCCATGTAGCTGCCTAGCTACTGCACGTAATGAAAGCATGAAATAGCTGTTACTTTTTAGAACCCAGGGAAAACTATTATTCATTTAAAAAAATTGGTTGAAATTATCAATATATTTCTCATAATATGAAAAAAAAAATTGATGAGGAATAAGACCTCTTAAAATACGTACAACTTCAGTAAAACAACTCTCAATAGTACTTAGAGGGACCTATTCGAAAAAGAACAATCGAGATTTCAAAACGACAGTCTATCGTTAATCTTAAGCTTGTAACTCCACAAAGCGAAACGATGGCAACAAAAGATTGTTAAGTTGTTTATTTCAAAGAAAACATAGGACTTGAAAGCTGTAAGTGAATTGTAGTTGTTTGTTTTATCCATTTGCTCGTGTGGCAAACTTATTGTGATTGGATATATATTTTTTTTTATTTTACACTAGTTGCGCCGCTCGGTGTTACCCACTCATCCCATGCGAAAACTACGTTTTTCGGGATAAAAAGTAGCCTATGTGTTAATCCAAGGTGTCAGCTACCTTCATACCAAAACCTATCAAAATTGGTCCAGCCGTTTGAGCGTGAAGAAGTGGCAAACATACACATAAACTCACAAAGTTTCGCTGATAATATTAGTTTGATGAATTTATGCGGCCATTAGCTTGGCTATTCAGAGGGGAATGTAGCCAGCATCATGGGTACCCTGCGGGCCGTGATCTTCGGGTCATCGAATTCGGATGAAAGTATACTATTATAGGCGTCTGTTTTTGGCCAAAATTCTGTTGCAAATTTAATGGCCGCCTAGTACACAAATTATACAGCGTGGAACATTTCTAAAGACTGGGCTGACAGGATAGTGTCATCCGAGTGATCTACAATCGACATATTCTTATTTTAAAGCTGGATTTAAAACTAAAAAAAAGTTATCAGAATAAAATATTTTTATGACAGTGCCCTACTAATTCAAAGGTCTTATTTACATTTTAAATTGACACCTGTCTTTAACTTAAGCGATGTTAAAAAGATGCTAGGGTTGTTATGTGCAGATTATTACACTAATATTTAACAGACTGTATCTCAAAAATGGATAGAAATATTTACCTAGTTCATTGGTGAAAAATGAAGTACTCAGTCTGAACAATTCTCTGTTTGTTTAAAAGTCCCTCGATCTGTTCCATCCTGTATAACAATTTGCGCAAATATCTTACAATTTCGTAAGGATTGGTAAATTTTTGGAGGAAATAGGCGAGAACGAAACCACGATTTGTAAAACCCGGTTACGTTAAGTTTGGACCTCATTTGTATGCAACGCCATAGTTACCAGGTGGAAACTTAACTAGTAACTTAGATAGTATGGGAACAGAAGCAGTGATATATCCTCTCAATATATCTGCGACTCACGGCTTTCTGTGTGAAGTAGATTCCTAAAATAAAAATTTACAAGTGTGGAGCTTTAAAATCGAATTGAAATCTGTTGAATTTGTCTTATTGTAAATAGGACGCAGATGTTTGTTCCCCAGTCGTTGTTGTGCTAAAAACAAGTCTAGCTTTTTCGTAGGATTACTACAATGTTAAATGTATTGTGGGTGGCTTCAATTTAACGGGATATATACCAAAATAAATCGTATAAATTTTGCACTTTTCTGTTCGTGTAAGTTTAAATTGTTTTGTATTTGTGTAATTTTATATAAGTAGTATAGTAGGAATTTTAATTCAGCAAAACAATAAAGATATGACAGGAAAATAAAACCATAAAGTAAAAATTTAAAACTGGACTTAAAAAATAAAGTACCTATACATAAAAAAATGCCCATATCGCCGTTTATTGGCAGCGTGCCCAGAAGGCTGGCAGCATTGCCGCGTTGAATGGCAAGTATTATAGTTATATTATATCAATTTACTTTTGGTTATTTTTTTTTTATTTTGAAGGATCTGCAGCAGCCTGCACCACAAAGATGTTTATGTTAGGCCCAATGTAAGAATAAATGTATTTTTTTCTTTCTTTCTTTCAATGGTTGGGCTACCTAATGCCATTAAGTTCGCCATTTGTAATTTATTTTGTGCAATTTGCATGAGATAGGCAATCTACCACTGAGTTTATAGTAATGTAAATTTTATTCGATTTAAAAGAAAAGAAGGTTTTTTTGTATATCAAAAAAAATATACCTAAAGAAATATAAGTAGAAAAGAAAGGTAGGTATTCTGAAATTTATTCCTTTCATATAAGCATGAGGCCCCTTAAAAAAATAGTTTCTCAATTAAGCAGGGTTAGCGGATTGTGGCTGCCTTCGGCTCAGCCGAGTTTAGGGTTAGTTTTAATCCTTTAATTTTATACGAACAGACTGGCATATGAAGGGTTAAGTGATTTGTTGCGGATTGTAGTATTTGTAGTTTGCGTTGTGGGTTTTATTGGAATAGCGCAGATAATAATGTGATCGTAATACATTTGTAGCAAAATGTATGGTAATTAGAAAAACCGGCCAAGTGCGCGTCGGACTCGCGCACGGAGGGTTCCGTACAAACAGTTCCCATATTAACTGGCCGGGTTAAGTTAAGTTTGCACCTGCACCCTTAAGCACAGCACAGTACGTAAAACATATCTTCATTTTCTTGAGGATACTTTAGTCCACAAAACTTATCAGAATGAGGAATAAAATAGTTGCCTCCGATACAAGTGTGTAAAGTAGGTGATTTCCGAAGAGTTAAATTTTTATTCACGAGCGAAGCGAAGCGATGCTGGTGTATGATTCGAAATGAAGCGCAAATCATATTGAAACACGTGTATTATATAACGTTTTACCATGAATTGTGCGAGGAAATAAAAAATACGTAGGTAAATACATACAATAAATTCTCCCGGAATCCCTACCATCTATTACGGAACGAATTAACTTAGATAATCCTTTAAGCCTTTATATCAGCTTGTTGAAGCTGTTTTTGTTCTATGTCAGTCAGTGTCAGTATTAAGCATATAGGCACTAAGGCACTAAAGAAGAGTAAATAACGTTGTATAAGTCTTTTTAAGTATAAAATTTCCCGATAATTATATCGGATAAATATCTGAGACCATAATGCTTCTAAATTGCGATAATTTCCCGAAGAAATAAATAGGAATACATTTTAAACTCCTTTGGGAAGTCTTTCCTCGAAATGTTGATGAAAATGCGCAGGCCATACAAATTCGTTGATTAATTTCTTGGAAATATGATTGTGTTCTTGTAAATACGTGAATAAGTTACGTATTGCTTTTGGTACTGTAACTATCCTTCATATTTCAATTATTCATTTATTCATTTATTAAATGATTGCATCCATGGTAAATAGGTCTTAATTAGTTAGATATACAGTTTCTCATGGGCCCTGATAGGGCGTAGCAACATACAGTATATTAGAACACATAATTCTGTATTAGTATTAGTAAAATTTAGACAAGTATTACATATTAAATTGGAAAAACACATAAATTATAATATTTGAGATTTTTGTTATATTCAAATAGATTTGTGTTATATTCAAATAGAATTAAATGAAACCTACTTCAACAAAATGAAATATCATTCTGGGAACAAATTGAATATTGAAGCGAAAAATGACAAAAAATTGATTTGATTCAAACCAGTGTAGGTACAGTCGAGTTCATGTACATCTACACACTTACGAGAACAAAAATATCTGAACGCGACTTTATGCTCCTGACAATAGGGTCTTATTCAGATATTTTTGTTCTCGTAAGTGTGTAGATATAAATGAACTCGACTGTACTCACGACTTTCCAGGCCACACTGCCAATTGTTCTACCAAACCCACTAGCCTCTTCTGTAATCTTAAAGCTCCCAGATGGGACATACATTTCAAAATCAGTTCTTAAATGACGAAGTTATGAGGTAACAATATCAATATAACATAGAAAACATACTTATTGATTTGAGAAACTCTTTGTTGAAGAGTGACATTTTTATTTACACAATAAAAATAATTTGACACGAGTCGGAAATCATCTTGCGCACGTGTATCATATAACTTTTTATATCATGATTGTGCGAGGAAATAAAGAATGTCGGTTAAAATGTTTATTTATCGAAGCCGTGCATTTTTCGCTAGATCAGATCTGGAAACGATTATGTGGCAGCCTCCATTCAGGGCGGGCCTTAATATTCATAACGTTTCCTTTCAAGGGAGAAAAGTGCCCGTAATCGTGACTTGTACTGTCGGCAAATACAATATTGCCGACGTAATGTCTTCATACTTATGGAGATTGGGGATGATAGCAAAGTGTAGTTTAGGAGTTTAGATGGCATTCAGATCTTAGCGACCGCGACCAGCAACTGCGGCTAGCAAGCGCGACCAGCGACAATGACCAACGACTGCTACTGCCACCGCGACCACGTGAGAAGTGACAATTTCGCGTATGGTTTAGCTTAATCTACACAGACCAGGCGCCTATTATCAACAACTATACAGAACTATTCTTAATAAAATTAGAGTTTTTAAAAAAATGCCCATGATTCTGACTTTTACTGTCAGCAAATACAATTTAGTGTGACGTAATTTTGCTCAGTTTTGAAATTGGATTTGATAGCGAAGTTAAGATAAAAATTACACTATGATCTTTGTGACCATGATGGATGATCTTGGTCAGCAAGCCCATGGACCCCATGACCATCAAGGAGCCCGTAACACTATAGACCCTAGAACTGTCATAGGCGCTATCATAATTATGGTTCATAACCACAATAACATTATCACATCAGAAATTTGCAATTAGACATTCCCGTATTGAGATTATTAATATGAGTATGTATTACATTTTAAAGTTAATATCGGCTCCATAGCTTTCTAACGTCCGACTGTGCTACAAAAAATCCGAAGCCTAGTCATAATATAGCGACAAGTGTGTGAATCAATTTCCTTGAATTAACATAATATGATAATACTTCACAAAGCACAAAGAACAATTTCAATAACCTGGCGAAGGAGACTAGGAATAATTCAGAGGCACCGGGTTTGGTACCCTCTGAATTACCGGTTCAACATGTCAGGCACTCCACCACCTTAACGCCAGAACACCTTTCGATTTTTTCATTATGCTTTGTATGTTAAAGAAATAAAGATAAAGATAATTTATTTGTCAAACATGAGTAAATATACACAATGTTGTTATTGCCAGAGATAAAATGTCCTCCATGTTTTGCCTTTCGGCGTACAAATTATAATTCACAAAAATAGAGATTATCAAAACAAAATTAATAAAACAACTAAATAAAATAACTAAGTAATTGCGCTGGTTCAGCAACCCAAAATAAGTCTTGGCCTTTGACACATGAGCACGCCACATAAAATGTTAAAATTAAAATTAAAATTATACCTAAATATACATTAATAATGATGTCTTACAGTCAATAATATTAAATCTTCGTTGAATCATGTTACATAGAGTCCCTTAAATTAAAAGCTACTGTCATTTAAAAATTCGTTAAGGCTATAGTATCCTTTATCTACTAACAATTTCATTAATTCACGCTTAAATTTTGTACTTGTGTTATTATCTCGTATCACTTTAGGTATCTTATTATAAATTTTATCTACGCACATATCATTAGTGCTCTAAAATGCGTTCAGAAACCGTAGGAAATGACCAGCATTACTACAACCAATTTTACTATGAGAACTTTCTTATCTGTGGCAGTAGGTAAAATTTGTACTGTAATGTTATAACGCTATCAATTTTTGTAAGGTTATGAGTTTAAATTTGGAACAGCTGTCAAAACTGAAGTAGGTCTCTATTCTAGTATCCATAGATATTAATATTGTTATCGATACGAAACGTCAATTCAGTATGTTTTTTTATAAAAACCGCACGACATTTGATCTCGAGTGACATGAGAATATGGATACATTCGTTTGTAGGTATATGATTTAGAAAAAAAAACATTCGTCTTGACGGAGGTCCGAATTGCCGCCATTATTGTTGTCATTTGTTTGTTGGTTCTTTGCTGTTACGAAAGTATAATTGTGATAAGTTTATTGTAATTCACATTTTAGTTGAAAATATTGTTTCAATGTAAATGTAAATTACAACTATTACAATAAATAATCTGTTTATGTATTTGTTCAGATTTATTTCTTACTGCATTAGTATATGTCGTTTTTAGATATTTTACAGGTAGCACTAGTGGTGCCGGTCATTTCCTTATGGCTTCTGAACCCATCTTAGAGTACTTATGATATGTGTGTAGATAAAGTAGTGTATACAACTGTACATAATTAGGCCTTAAAACACTCGTGTGATCCTATTATGAAACTCGCTGACGCTCGTTTCATAAAACCACACTCGAGTTTTAATGCCTCTCATTATGTATCAGTTGCATAAACTACTATTAGAAGCAATACCGAAAATACTTTTCCTCAGAAGAGCAGTGTTGGAAAGTTGATATAGTAGTTTAGTGCTGTCACGTTGTCTTAGATTAGTGTTTGCAACAGTTCCTCGCTGAAATAAATCGGGATTACCGTGAATAAATACAGCTACTTCATAAATATAAATTGAAGGAAATGTCAAAATTCTATATTTACAAAGTATGGCTTACAGCTGTCTAACGGTTTGAGGCCAAACATAGCTCGCATACATCGCCTTTGGCTTCTAAAAATAGTATCCCGATCTGTACAATTTCCCCAAAATATCACCACATATCTTAATAAAGACGCTACTAGTGCATGATATGCTGACAAAACAGTCTCTACGTTCACTATTTGCCTCAGTTTATGTAGAGCATAAGACAATTTAGCCAGTTTTGAGCACGTCACCTCAGCATGTTTTTTCCAGTTAAGAGCTTGATCAATATAAACCCCTAAGAACTTTATACTTTCCACTTCTTCTAGCTGACTACCTTGATAAGAAATACTAATATTTGGTATATTGGACTTGCGTTGACCATATTGCATCAGCTTAGTTTTCGATAAGTTTACTCTAAGGTTGTTATTTGTTAGCCAGGAAATAATGTCATTTATTGAATCGTTTATATTATCTTTATATGTCAATCTATCATTACACTCTACAATTACGGTACTGTCATCTGCAAACAAAGTCATTGGGTAATCTACTACTTTTGGCAAGTCATTTATATAAATAATAAAAAGTAATGGACCAATCACAGAACCTTGCGGTACGCCATATTTTATAATTCTACTCTCAGATAAAAATAAACTCTCTTTTCTAGTCTTCGGGTCTAATCTAGTTATTTCTACATATTGGCGTCTATGAACTAAATAAGATTCTAATAACTGAAGTACATTTCCTCTTACTCCATAAGCGTTCAGTTTCTTCAGGAGGATGTTGTGATCGACATAATCGAAGGCCTGGGTCATATCCATGAATACACTACAAACAGGCTTTCTTTTATCTACGTTTTTCGTGATAGTGCTAAGGAGATTAAATATAGTTGTTGACCTATGTTTACGAAATCCTTGTTGTTCTGCTGTCAGTAAATTCTTGTTTTCAAAATAATTGTACAATTGCTTATGAATAAACTTTTCAAATATTTTCGCGAATACTGACAAGAGTGCAACAGGTCTATAGGATTTCATATCTTCCTTGTCGTCTTTCTTATGCATTGGTTTTATGATACCCGTTTTCAGCATGTCAGGAAAAACACCTTCACTTATGCTAAGGTTAATCAGATAGCTTAGATGTGGTGCGAGATAGTCTGCAACATATTTAATAACTTTGGTTGATACTCCATCATGTCCTACACTTTTTTTATTTTTCAAATCTTTTATAATTCTGTATATATCCATAGGAGTACTTGGTGACATAAACATGGATGTTGCCCTGGTAATAATATGACAATTGTACGAATTGGTTAATTGTGATGTTTTATTAATAAAATAGTCATTAAAAGCATTAGCTATACTTTTCGGATCAGATATAACAGAGTTATTTACTTTAATTTTCTGTATATATTCTTTAGGGCGATTAAGCTTTGTCTTATTAATTATTCGCCAGGCCATTTTTCTAGATAAGAATAATTTCTTAAGTGGTTGAGCTATTTTTTTTTTAGGGCTAATCACTACATAGTATAAAACAAAGTCACTTATTTATTTTATTTATTTATTTAAACTTTATTGCACAAAACAAAAGTCAGTACAAATGGTGGACTTAATGCCAAATGGCATACCAGTCAACCATAGGGCCAAACAGAGATACTAGAAGTGGGTGCATATCAGAAAACTGATGGTAGGTACAGAGAGCACCTTAGGATACAAGTTAATAAAAAAAAACTTATCCGAATTTTAGTAAACAAAGATAACACTACTTCTTGCAAACAATATTTTAAGGACCTGAAAATACTCACGCTACCGTGCATTTATATTTTAGAAATATGTAAGTTTGTACGACAAAACTCAAAAATATTTAAGACGAGGGAAGAACTACCTACAACTCAATCTCTGCGACATAAAAACCGGCTCATGCTGCCATCATCTCGAATAAAAATGCACTCAAAGAGCACCTACGTGATGGCTATAAAAATATATAATAAGTTACCTAACGAAATTAAAACTGAAAAATTAGATAAATCATTTATAAAAAAATTGAAAGATCTACTAATAACTAAGTGCTATTACACTGTAAACGACTTTTTAAATGACAAATTTTAAGTTTATTACGACATACATAAATAATTTATTTTGACATTGTATTCGAACTGATTTATTTTATAAATAATGACTTGATTTATTTTATTTTACACGGACTTATATATATGTATAATTTTAAAACCTGACAAATGAAATATATTGTTATATGTTAGGGACCTTTAAAGTTTTGTACCTAAATTCTTACAATCTAGTTTTAAGTATCCGACATCTGATTATTTTTATCTTTATTTGAATGTTTATTATTTAATTCTAATTTTATTTAATTCGCTTGACCTGTATACAATGACGAATCTTTTATTTTTTGTACTTAATTATTTACCTAATTTAAAACTGCTATGTAAAACCTAATATAGTTTAGTTTCTAAGATAATTGCAATGCCCTGACAGGGCGTCATGTATTGACTGCCATATATGTAAACATCCTAATGTACCTACTCATGACTGCAATAAATGAATATGAATATGAATATGAATAATACAAAATATATATTACTGTTTATACAAAAATACATACTTACATTTACACACTGTAAATATATATATGCATACAAATAATGAAAAGAAATATATATACAAGACAAGAAAGTCCACAACATGGGATGATGGATGGACTATTCGGGCTCTTGTTCCAGCAGATGCTTACGCAGCATACACATGAAAGCTACCTTGCTCGCTTCCTGCTGTCTGTCTGTCCCTATGTATGCTTGGAGCTTTAAAACTACGAAACGGATTTTGATACGGTACCTATTTTTAATAGATAGAGTGATTCAAGATGAAGGTTTATATGTATAACGCATGCATTATATATCAGCATTGCACCCGAGGTGAATCACCAGTTTAAAAATATAATGTTGTTCTTTTTTTGCCGATCGTACACAACGTCCAACCAATGACTTGTATTTCGAATTCGACCAAACAATTAGTACGTGATCCACATTTTTAAAATTGCTAAATAATCGGTGTAACGTTCCGGGATTATTGAGGAAAATAATCTTTGCGAAACGCTCGTTTGGCCATTTTATTTGGAGTAATTTGGATATTTTTACACAAAGCTCAACCAAAATAGGCCATTCGGTATGAAATGTTCCGATCAAAGAATTTGGCGTCCTACTAATACGGATGATGAACGCTGCACAATCTTTTGTTCGTCTTGCGAAATAAATACTGAATCATATTGAAAAAAACTTGACTTTCATCACTGTGGATAGTTTTGGCTTCATTATGCAAAAATTACTTGAAATTTACGGAATATATAGTCCTGTTTCCTCTTCGTTTACATCAGTGATATTCACCGACTTTCGACGTCAGGTATTAAAAATTTGTCGTCACGAATAAAATAAATGAGTACCACTATAAATCCGCAATATGGCGTCGTAGGCTAAAAAACACCCTATTGGACTATTCATGTTTTTGCTAGGCCACGCCCCCTGGCAGGGAATGCGTTAATGTTATCCCCAAACCCATTGAATCTGCTGTCGTAACTCAATTCGAAACTTTGCCGCAACAAAATCGGTTCAGGTCTAACTGAGTGGGGCCGTTTTGAAGCACTGCGCCGGCCGAGGCGGAACTGTGTAACTAGATTAATTCGCGTTACCATGGCTACTCGTTTGGTTTTCACTTTATGATAAATAAATGTTAAAGACAATTCTATGGCTCCTTATCCGTTCAAAAGTGCTGATTGTTTTAGACATTTTTCTTTATACTCAAACAAGTATTATTCACTTTAAAAAGTTGGTTGTAATTATCAATCCCACCAAAAACATTTCATGTAAAATTGACGGCCAAGACTCACATTCTCATAACGCTTTCGCTGTAAAAAAGTTATCAGATCCCAGGAAAAGCCAAGCCCCTAAGCCCCGACTTTACTAACCCCACCACCTTGGTTTAAAAAGTATGGCATCAACTGGCTTCAAGCCCCTAAACCCGGAGTTTACTAACCCTACACCTTTGTTTCAAAAGTATGGCTTGGCCGTTTCATAGACTACCGTAAATAAGTCCAACGGACCGTCTGGCCCATATGGTATCAAGAAACTAAGTTTATGTCTTTGATAATATATACTTATAAACTTAATTCCTTACGATATAGGCCGGACAGTCCGCTAGATTTATTTACGGTAGTCTATGAAACGGCCAAGCCATACTTTTGAAACAAAGGTGTAGGGTTAGTAAACTCCGGGTTTAGGGGCTTGAAGCCAGTTGATGCCATACTTTTTAAACCAAGGTGGTGGGGTTAGTAAAGTCGGGGCTTAGGGGCTTGGCTTTTCCTGGGATCTGATAACTTTTTTACAGCGAAAGCGTTATGAGAATGTGAGTCTTGGCCGTCAATTTTACATGAAATGTTTTTGGTGGGATCTCATTTCTTTTTGTAAGGTGCTTTAGTTTTTTTAATTTTTTTGGGCTGTAGGGTTTCTTGAGCGTCAACTGAAGTAGACAATTGTGTATTTAAGAAATACTTAAGTTTAGCCCCATATATATATATATACACTTTTATCCCCTATTATGGGAAACCCATACAAACTTCCATCCCCTTAATTAAAGGGTGGGGGGTGATTTTTTAAAAGTCCTACAATATGTATTTGATTTATAACAATGAGTCCCTATAGGTTTTAATTTTCAGACCTCTAGTATCAAAATTTGCGGAAGTTTCATACAAACTTCCATCCCCTAGTTTAAGGGGTTGGGGGGTAAAACTTCCAAGTTTTAGAATTATTTTGTTGTTTGTGTACTAATACTACCTTACATACCAAATTTCAGCTTTCTAGGTCATCGGGAAGTACCCCAGAGGTTTTGATACGTCAGTGAGTGAGTGGCAAAATCGGCGTATTTTAGGTACCTATAAAACCTAAAGTATAAAAGCTAGATCAATAAAATTTTGTACATTTTATATGTTTGCTAACTGCATCTTAACCTGAGAATTTGGGCGCTCTATTGTTAACTGGGACGAAACTATGAGGGTTTGAATATGAGACGAAACGGTTCGAGAAAAGGTAGGTAGTGCCACCTTCTTTTTTGTTCGTCTTGGCGGGGGCACTACCGATATTTAAAATACGAAGTCGAAGTGTAGATATGGAAGTAGTAATAATTGTGTAGAAGAAATACTTACGTTTAGCCCGATATATACTACTTTTATCGCCCATTATGGAAAACCCATAAAAACTTTCATCCCCTTATTTAAAGGGTGGGGGGTGATTTTTTTAAAATCCTAGAATATGTATTTTATTATTTATAAATAATAAAGGAGTCCCTATATCAATTTTCAGACCTCTAGTATCAAAATTTGCAGAAGTCTCATACAAACTTCCATCCCCTAGTTTAAGGGGTTGGGGGGTAAAAGTTCCAAGTTTCAGAATTATTCTATTGTTTGTGTACTAAACCTAGCTTACATACCAAATTTCAGCTTTCTAGGTCATCGGGAAGTACCCCAGAGGTTTTGATACGTCAGTGTATAAGTGAGTGGCATAATCGGCGTATTTTAGGTACCAATAAAACCTAAAGTATAAAAGCTACATCAATGAAATTTAGTACATTTCATATGTTCTCTAACTGCATCTTAACTGTGAATTTGGGCGCTCTGGACGGGACTGGGACGAAATTATGAGGGTTTGAAAATGAGACGAAACGGTTCGAGAAAAGGTAGGTAGTGCCCCGCCTCTTTTTTTTCGTCTTGGCGGGGGCACTACCGTGCCCCCAGATAATTATTTGTCATAAGTAAATTTGTCATAGGTTTAATAATTATTGTCTATTGTAAATTATTCACATTGACGCCGAGAGACCTTATACATCTCTGTGGAATTAAATTAATTAAGTAATTATATTTTATTGCATGTTGTGACCTTTGAGGTTGTGACACCTAGAGACTTTATACATCTCTGGGTATATTTAATATTTTAAATTGATCGTTAAAATTTTATTTTAATATTCCTACCTAACATTGATTTGGAGTATCTATATATCTCCTATACGTGTACGCATGTAATAATTAGTTATAGTTATAACACTAATGTAATGTAATTAATTGTTCTAAGTATTATTTACGAAAAAATGACTTACTGTTGAGTTTCTTTCGGCTTTCTTCTCAACAGCGGTCTCCTCTTGCGAAATGCCGGTAGATTCACAATCTGACTTGTAAAAGTGCCCTTGTGGCCTACTTACTGAATAAATTATTTCATTTCATTTCATTTCATTTCATTTCATAATATGAAAAATATAAAATTTTAAAGGAAATTTACACAAATCGACCCAGTCCCAAACTAAGCAAAGCTTGTACTATGGGTGCTAGACGCCGATATACATAATACCGAAACCGACAACATCTAAAATACAAGTCATGTGTTGGATATTTGTTACGTATTGACAAAAAACGTCAAAAAATATGGTACCTTATTTGTTTAAATAGGGTAATTACATGAGAACAAATACTTAATCTCTTATTGGAGCGGAGCGAGCGAAGCGAGCGAAGCTCCCATGGATCGACTCGAATGGACTTTGTAACAATGCGCAGATCTCAGCAAGTTCTCAACCGATTTTAGAATTTTTGTTTTAAAATGCAAAAATTAAATTTCGCTAGGTCGTGACGAAGAGAAAATTTCGAAAAAAAAAAACTCCGCTCCAATCTATGGTGCAAGCTTAGCCGGTGGCTGACTCTGCATCGACCTAGTATTATATGCCTTAGGGGGGTATCGCCTTATTCTGACTCCCATTTATATGATTTCTAGTCATTTAGCTTCCTAAAAGTGACAGTTTGGGACATTATAATTGTAATGGAGATCTTATTTAATTGATAGAATATTTTGAAACAACAGCGAAGCTGACGGAACATAACTAGCGTACGGACAGTTGGTGGCATTATATAGACAGAGAGGGCAATGGAGTCGCCTTGGAATATTTTATTGTTGAATGAATAATGATTAAATAATTGATTTCCCTAAAACATGACACTTCTTATTCAAGTAGTGCCAATGAAGTTTTTAGAATGAATCAAATGCACCAGAATCAAAATGGTTGATTCTGGTGGATCATTCATATTGTTTTATTTTTATACTTCACGGCGTTTCGTCATGTTGTTTTAAATTATAAATTCAACGTATTACGATTACAAATATAATAAACAGTTGCCTAAATTGACAACATCAAATTATATTGTCATATCTATAATTTATGTAGTTTTTTCCAGTAATGAAGGTTGTATATAGTCAGGAAGTATATCGATTAAGTGTGAGAATTGTAAAAGAAATGGAATAGCATATATGTAACATAGCATTTCCGTCATAGTATTTGATTCTATAAGTAATGTCAAACAAATTTTGGATTTATTAATTCAGTCACAAAAAGTTTGTAGATAATAACGACTCTATTTTCCTCTCTGTTCAGATTGCCACCGTATGTCCGTACGCTAAACATAACTATATTAATACGCGTAACCATGGTTACTCGTTTGATTTTTGTTTGGTGACATTACATTGATATGTCGTCTGGTGACCAAAACTCACTAAAATTTCTGATACTATTCTTCAAAACCTCGTATCTAATTTGTGGATTTATACTAAGATACGAGCTTTGTTTTAAGAAGGTATTACTTACTTAGTTTTGATTGTCAGCCAACAGACATTGAATACAATTAATATCCCGCTATCATGTCATATACAAGCGACGGAAGTAAAACCTGATAAGTTTAAGGAAAACAAATTATTCGTTTTTAATAAAAAAAAAAATAATGCTTCAGAAGGGCTTCGATCCTGCATTTCCACGACTTTCCGGGCACAGACGGGCGTCTTACCTATTAGACCACTGAAACTATGTTCAAGCCAGTCCATCCAGTTGCTTAACTCTGAAATATTTGTTTTAGGTTCAATATGCACCAAAAGTGCGCGTGTTCATCAAATCCAGTGCAGCCAGCAGCAGGGTGCAGGAGGGAGACACGCTAGCAGTAGGTGAGTTCAACCAAGAATGAAGCAATTTAACCAAGATTGAACCAGTTCAACCTTCAACCGTAAGTTTCAAGGGAGTGTCCTAAACGCGAACCATTCAGGAGGTAGATACGCTAGCAGTAGGTGAGTTCAACCTAGAATGAACTTTTTCAAACATAAGTTTCAAGGGTGTGTCCTAAACGCGAGCCATTCAGGAGCAAGATACGTTAGCAGTATAGGTGTGTTCAACTAAGAATGAACCAGTTCAACTGTAAGTTTTGGAGTGTCCTAACCACGAATGAATGAATGAATGCCATGCCATGTCATTAACCGACTTCAAAAGGGAGGTACTTCAAATGTCACCTCAAACATAAACAAAAACATCTCGTGACTTTGTTAACGGTGCGGTTAGTTTTGGGGTATGTAGCTGTCTACGAAGTCGGAGGTCCTGGATTCGAATCTCGACAAGGGCAAATATTTGTATGATTGGTACCCTTCATCAGTTATCATGAGAATAGTACCGCACCCTTAGCGGTTACTTTGTAGAATTACAATTCGTTTACAGAGTCCCTGGCAAGGACGGTCAGTTTAAAGTCATAGTGAGGGTATAGCTCGTCCGTGCCCGAACTCTGGACCACTAACTTCGTAGATAGTATGATTAGACTTTTTGACTGCACAATAGCAAAGGATTTTTTGTGAAAAAATAATTTTGTTACAGGTTGTCAAGCGAACGCGAACCCAAACAACTTGACGTACAGATGGTTTCTGAACGGCGAACAAATCGCTGGTGCCGTGAGGAATGAACTGGTAAGTCACAAGTCAAAATATACCATGGAACATCCAACAAGGTGGACCGATGGTCTGGTCAGATCGTCTGAAACCATTGGATTAAGGCGGCGTACGACTTGGAGAACCTTGGGGGAGATCTTTGTCCGGTAGCGTTCATCTTTGGGTGACCAGACATTTGGATTATTGGGAGTTTATCGATAAACCTTTCTGTCACAGGTTTATCGATAAAGTCACTTACTGCTTCTACTTCGTTTCTAAGTGTATACATATTTCTTTCGTTAGTATGACGGTCGCTTATTTTGACAATAATTCATGAGAAAATAATTCTGAAATACTTACTGAAGTAAAATGCAATGTTTAGTGAACTTTTAATAATCCTTGTAAACAAAAAGAACAGAATTAAGTAATTATTTTAATACGTTCAAAAAATATATTTTTACAGCCAAGACATGGAGCAACCACTAGTGTAGGGGTAAAGTATCGATAAGTTACTTTATCGATATTAAGAACCCTACTTGTCACTCTCAATATCTTAGTCAGCTGATCACAAACATAATAATATATTTTTCACAGTTTCATAGACAATCTAGCTAGCCATCCTTACCTACTATTTGTTCCAAACTTTGACCAATACAACAGCGCCCATAATATTTTAAAGCTTGTAAAAATAAATTGTTATGGCCGCCGTTCATGAAACGCCATTTTGTTTTATCAGTGCCTGTGCTTTACTGCCACTATACAGCCGTGTAAATTTCCATTAAGAAAATGTTATGCGGTTTAAAATAAAGCTCGATTTATAGTGGCCCAGACAACCTCTTGTAGGAGTAGGTACATCATGCAGGTCACGCGGGCGTTAAGGTGAAGATATGTCTGAGCTACCCAGTTTGTTTTAAAAGCAGTTATGTTGCATCTAGACTTATATTCATATCATATTACGATGCGTTTGACGCAGTTTGATAGCCTGTCTAATGAGCCGGCGCTCCTGTGTTTTAAACCAGGGCAAATATTCTCAAATATTTGTTCCTTGGTCATGGATGTTATCTATATATGTATTTATAATATTTTGGATATCGTCGTCTAGTATCCATAGAGCTTTGCTTAGTTTGGGACTAGGTCGATTTGTGTAAGATTGTCCCTTAATATTTATTTATTTATTTCTAGGGTGGTTATTTATTTATTTGAATTCGTACATTTCCCAGATCGCAGGTGTTTGTAGCCCGAAGGTGAGAGTCATAAATATGCGATCTGGGGCTTTCAGAATTACCGCCCGTGGTTTGTCTACAGTTTCATGTCTTGCCTTGCCGGGAAGTGAGATTTAGTCTCCGCGTAGTGTTCAGAAAATCCCACTTACGGCATGTGGTGACGTAATAGTACATTTCTCATGCAGTGGGCAGTGCCCTTATAGTTGCCGGCAAACTTTTAGAACAAAAATGGCGGATCTGCGCGTGTACATTTGTACGTAAATCGGCGACTGCGCAGTCAAGGTTACGCTTTAAAAGTTTGCCGGCAACTGTACCATGAGTTTACAGTGACAGCACTCGCTAGCTACTGCGTGAAGTATGGAGGATCGTAGTTCTACAACGCAAACGTTAGGGGCGCTCTACTATTCTCCATACAAATCGTTTACGCTGTCGCTAACGAGTACGGTCACGTTAACTCATAGTACCCTATAGGTTGCCAGGCACACTACCACTGTAAAAAGTGCGTGGAGTCCCTCCGCGCGGAAGAAGTGAAACTTCGTAATGTGGAAATGAAAATTGATTTTTAGAAGGGGTAGAAATTGATTTTTAGTGAACTCATATTGTTTCTTTAAGATAAACTTCTTCACTCTCGCTCTGTCTCTTTCTAATCCCCCTCCCCAGAAGCGTTGAACGTTTAACGCAACAGTGCTTTCCTACCCCCTCCACGGTAGCGTTAAACTTTTAACGCAACCGTGCATTCCTACCCTCTCCATACGTTTAACGCAAGCGTTAAACGTTTAACGCAACCTTGTTGGAAGTAGCATTAGAAGTTTCACTTCAATAAAACGTGGAGTGCATTCCTCTTAAATAAAATTTTGCACATATCACACTAAAGGCAGCATAAAGCCAGGACTTTTTAAAATTTCCCTCCTTGGCTCACTCAGCCCGCAATATACATTTTACATAAGGCGCAATGTCATGATGTAAATATTTTTTGATATTAAAATTCTTACCGTGTTTTGCGCTTGAAATTATTTTAACTATGCAGGGTTAGATTAAAATGTATCTCGGTATGGAATTTAAATTTTGAGCGTTTCTTTGCTCGGTTTAGTTATTTTGGTTATTTTGTTGGATAGTTTGTATTCTACATTAAAAAGCATTCTTGTCTAAGCCTGATCGGTTATATCAAAGGAGCGTTCAGAGGGTGTTTTTATTTGAATGAATAAATATCTGATAACTTCACACAAATCGGTCTTAGTCCAAAATTAAGCTCAAGAAGGCTTGTGTTATGGGTACTAGAATGATATACATACTTACATAGATAAATATATACTTAACTACATAGAACAGCCATGACCCAGACACGAATATTCGAATTCATCATACATACGTTTCTCCTTGCCGGGATTCGAACCCAGAACCGCCGGCTCAGTGGGCAACTGCACTACCACTGCACTGCGGCAAATGCGTTTTATTTGCATATTAGCATTCAATATTAAACTAGTAATAGTGGACGGTGCTCACGAGATGAAAGTGTGTAAATTATACAGAATGACTTTTTAGTCGTGAATGCTAGTGCCAGGGGGCGATGTGGAGGGTCACACTGAGCAACTTTTACTATGGGACCAACCATGAAATCGCAAAGAAAAAATCTGCTACATACATTTTGAGTTAAGAGCTATCAATTAACTCTTAAACAGCTGCTTTTTTTACATTTTATGGTTGGCCCCATTATAAAAGTCACTACGCTCAGTGTGACCCTTCCCATCACTTCCTGGCACTTCAATTCATGACTAAATAGTCATCCACCCTGTATGCATATACGGTATGAGATGATCGAAAGTTCTCCTTTGGTAGGATAAACCCCCTGAAAACCGATAACAGTTTAAGAAGGACAGTCATCTTGATTTGAATTGCAGGCGGTTATGACATCATCAATTGCTTGCAAGGGATTTTGACATTTGTTGTTCTGAATCTTCATTTCATCGCCATTTTTAGGGTTCCGTACCCAAAGGGTTAAAACGGGACCCTATTACTGAGACTTTGCTGTCCGTCCGTCCGTCTGTCACCAGGCTGTATCTCAAGAACGGTGATAGCTAGACAGTTGAAATTTTCACAGATGATGTATTTCTATTGCCGCTATAGCAACAAATACTAAAAATAAAATAAAATAAATATTTAAGGGATGTTCCCATACAACAAACTTGTTATAGATTATGGTACGGAACCCTTCATGCGCGAGTCGGACTCGCACTTGCCCAATTTTTTTTGTCTAACCTATTATTATGTCCGCTGGGCAAAGGCCTCCCGTCTCTTGTGCCACTCGTCTCTATTGGCTGCATGCTTCCTCCACTCGTTACTAAATGCATCCAAGTCATCCCGCCATCTTCTTTTCGGTCTGCCTCTGCTCCGGTAACCTTGCGGTGTCCATTCGGTGGTTATTCTGGCCCATTCGTCTAGATGCATGCAGCAGACATGTCTGGGCATGTCTAACTTCAGTTGTTCGTCATAATAGTACATTACGTAACAAGGGTGGTTAACTAGGAATTATAAACGAGTGTCTATTAGAAGCTCGAAGCCGAAGGCGAGGGCTTTAATGACACGAGTTTGGAATTCCTTTGTCACCAGAGTCACATACGACGTTTTTCATCACACTTTGGAGGAAATAAAACAAAAGTAGTAGTAATCAATACCAAAATTACTTATCGCCCTAGGGCGTATTATACGATTTACCGCCCGGTTTTCAAGCATGTAAAACCTTTAAGTGTGACAAAAATTACTTACCGCCCTAGGGCGCAATTTACGACTTACCGCCTGCTTTTCTAGCATGTAAACCCTTGTTTACGACCAAGTGTGATGAAAATAATATATTATTTGTTTCAGATTTTAACAAACGTTTCTAAAAAGTTCAACGAGGCCACAGTCAAATGCGAGGTGCACAACCCTGTGGGGAAGAGTGCTGATACGAAGTCTCTGGAAATCGCATGTAAGTATCCTAACAATTGTCGGTCCGGCACAGGGATACTGGCGCTAAAAACAGCTTTCATATGGCAATAGTAAAATACACCACTCAAAAAGAAAATATAATTCAGCTGTTGCTAAACAGTTCATGAACGCAGCAACCATGTTTAAAAGAAAAAACCGGCCTAGGCCTTAAATTTTGTATGGATTTCCTTTACAGTTCTCTCTAGTTGTTACTTGTTCCGCCCGAAACGTTATATTTCGAAGCCTTTTATAACGCATGTTATGAAGACATTTCATTGCATGTTTGAGAAAAAATATTTGTACACATTGGCCTCAGTCGACGTTTTCTTTGTTATTAAAAACAAAAACACGAATCCACATGCCACCACATTGTATAACCCTACCCGTTATTTCCTATAATGCTGTGAAATTGATCGTTTCTATAGTAAGAGGTAAGACCCCATGCAAAGGTCAGATCAATAATGACGCCTTGCAAAGTTCACGTCTAACGTTACTTATTAATTATGTGTCGTGATCACAGTATATCTCACACAAAGCAGTACAATGACTTGCAATTACGGTAAGAATTTAACTACGATTTTCTCATTATTAACTCAACGAAACGTAGTTGTATATGTTTACTATTTCTTTACAGAATCAGAGTATCATTTTCGAAGAATCATTTTCTTATACATAGACTCAATGTATAAATAAGAAGCCAAAATTTTACGCAATCCACTGAAATACAGGTGGGGATCAAAAAAAGTGCTCCATTTTCATTTTGTGTATCATTTTCTTGGGTTGAAATCCAATCAAATCCATTTATTTCAGGCATCCAAAGGCCCTTACGTATTTACCTTATTGTCAGTTACTGTTTTCATTTCCCATGCACATTTCACACAAAGAAAACGTAATAAAATAGACGTAATAACAAAAAGCGGAGAGATATTAAAGTATTAAACAACATAAAAAGTGTACTTGTCTGAAAACTAAAAGATTCATGTTACAAGCGTGCTTTGCTTCATAAGAATGGCTTTGCGTTTGATTTTAATATCATCTTATAGAAATAGAGGACAAAGTCCACGGTTAACACTTACCAAGTAGATATAATAGGTGGACCTAGTGTTAAAACCGAGGTTGTGGGTTAATAGAATTAGTTACTTTACTTCCGATACAGAGCAATACCAGAAAGAATTTGTTAATCGCGCCGTCCGGCAAGGGGTTTATTTACGTCGGTATACATATATATTTAAATACGTAAGAAAGCGAGCGTTTATATCAACTTATTATACTGTTTTATAACCATCTTGTGGCGTGATCGCAGCCGCCTTTATTCCCATACATGGAAGGTATTAAACGACGTAAATTTTGTTCGAAAACACGTCGTTTTGCTTGTGTTTCCGGATTTTCTCTGAAGTAATTGGCTCATTACTTAAGAACGCGGATAAATAGTGCATCGTCGTTTGGTTTTGTATTACGAGCTAATTGGTTTTAGTTTATGCTCTATATTAAGAGGTCTTCCTTTTTTCATATTATGACAAATATATTTATAATTTCAACCAACTTTTTAAAGTGTACAAGACTTCCCTTCGTTGCTGAACAAATGTTGTCCAGTTTCAAGCGAAGAATCTATGTTTTAATTTATTGCTCCTATTAAAGGAAATACCCGGTATAGCTCTCTAACTCTTACCGTGCAGTGAAAAGTCCGAAGCCTGGTTATAATTATAATACATACATTTGCCTTAAGGGCAAAGCTACAAGAACCCTAGTCTAGATTAAGTTAATAAGGCAAATCTGCCCGGGGCGTTAGGTCTAGATATTCAGCCAACAATAACTAGCTATGTAAAGATACCTGTTACAGCTAGAGATAAGAAAGGAATATACTTACATAATAACGAATATTGTAGACAGGTTAGTCTGCTTTCTTGCGATGGTAGCCTAGTGGTTAGGGCATGCGACTTTCAATCCGGACGTCGCGGGTTGGAACCCGGCCCGTACTAATGAGTTTTTCGGAACTTATGTACGAAATGTCATTTGATATTTACCACTCGCTTTTCGGTGAAGGAAAACATCGTGAGGAAACCACCTAAGCCCAATAAGGCCTAGTTTCCCCTCTGGGTTGGAAGGTCAGATGGTAGTCGCTTGCGTAAAAACTAGTGCCTACGCCACATCTTGGGATTTAGGTAGCCGACCCCGATTGAGAATTCATTCTCAAAAAATGGGACAAAGGCTAGGAGGATGAGGTTAGTCTGCTTTCTACCATCCTTAATTTTATTTAAGCTTAGCCGCGCCGCGTGGTGTTACCCGCTCATCTCACGGGAACACTACATTAATTCTGGATAAAAAGTAGCCTATGTGTTAATCCAGGGTGTCATCTACGTTCATACCAAAATTTATCAACATTGGTCCAGCCGTTTAAGCGTGAAGAAGTAACAAACATACCTACACATAAACACTCACAAACTTTCGCAACTTCCTACGCGTAATTTTTTATACTGTAGTCAGGTAAAAAGTATTCTATAACCATCCTTTGGATGTTTCTTCTGATGAATTCCCGTACCCCGTACGGGTAGTCCCGTACGTTTGGAGTAGTAGGGCCTCGTGCAGGGTCCGTCCGGATTGTTACTACCGTCTTGCCTACTAACCCACCGCCAAACAGCAATGTTCGCATTGTTGTGTTCCGGTGTGGGGGTAAGATAGCCGGTGAAATTACTAGCATAGAGGCATTCTATCTTCGTCCTCCGGGTAGGCAAGCACTTGTGGCTCCTCTGGTGTTGCAGGTGTTTATGGGCGACGGTAATCGCTTTCCACCAGGCGATACGTTTGCTCGTTTGCCCCCTATGACATAAAAAAAAAAAAAAAAAAACCAAAATTAATTAAAATTATCCAGCCGTTTCGGCGTGATGAGAGGACAAAGGAAATATGCCAAACAGATGGCGTACGACTGGCATGGCGCCGCGCGCCCATACAAAACAAAAGACGATCCTGCATCACGCTATTAAGATTTTTCCAGAAATCATGACCCCTCTCCATAGAAAACTGACTTTCAATACAAATCTAGACTTTTATAATAGTATTGATATGAAAAGTTAAAAGACTTTTTCCTTTACGAGTGTACATTGTTCATGTTCATTGAGAAGGATGAATTCATGATAATGATATTAAGATTTCATGAAACAGCTCTTCCTAAAGTTTGTGTATTTCTACGTTTTTTTGTGCCACTTCTAAGCTACTCGCTTGATTGAAATGAAAGAAAAACTAGTGTACCTACTTATTTCTAAAAATGTAGGCTATACGTTCCTAAAGTTTCCAATGATTTAACGGCCACTGACATTCTTAATTTTACATCGACATCGAAATCTTTAGAGATTATTTCCGTTCAATGGTAGAATACGGAGCAGCCCTTTTTATTTAGTTTCAACGATATTACCTTAACAAAATATGTTTATGATCTGGAAATGGTTCTCGCTTAAGAGGATTACAGGTACTTTATTATGATTGACAGACATCGCAATTCGGAGCTGATATTTTAATAAGTATATTATTTATTATTCACGTCTCAAGCTTTCGCCCACGTGGTAAGATTTTTTGGCTTATGTTTGTATCAAAAACGCTACGATTAGGATTTTAAACATGTTGCCATACTGAACAAAATGTATTACAAATCACAATAATAAATAAATAATAATAAATATCGGACAACCTCACACAAATCGATCTAGTCCCCAATTAAGCTCAAGAAGGCTTGTGTTATGGGTACTAAACGACGATAAATATGTACTTAAATACATAGAACAACCATGACCCAAGCACAAACATTCGAGTTCATCACACAAATATTTGCCCTGGCCGGGATTCGAACCCGGGACCGCCGGCTCAGTAGGCAGGTGTCTACAAACCAAGCCAAACGCGTCGTCAATACAACACCTTTCTAGCTTTTTTAATTGAATTCGTTAACTTAATGAATACAAATTAATTTAATGTATCTACATGGTGCTGTACAGATTTTTTTTTTTAGTTAATACTGAACAAATAAAATTACAAACCATGTATAAATCATGTATTGGCCGAGCGAGCGAAGCGCCGTCGTTTCAGCTTGGCCTTTTTTTTTTCGATGTCGGTTTCGCCTTATTTTCGGCTGTTCTCACCTAGACGTCGAATTCAACCGATTCTGAAACTGATCGTGTGAGCAGGATCGATAATCATAAGTTTTTTTTAATAGTTAAAAACCAAAATTATTATATTTCAGCCGTTTGTAGTGCACCTTCCTACTGAACCGGCGGTCCTGGGTTCGAATCCCGGGCAGGGCGAATATTAGTGTGATGAACTCGAATATTTGTGCTTGGGTCATTGTTGTGCTATGTACTTAAGTATATATTTATCTATATAAGTATGTATATCGTCGTCTAGTACCCATAATACAAGCCTTCTTGAGCTTAATTTGGGACTAGATCGATTTGTGTGAGGTTGTCCGATATTTATTATCATTAGTATTTATTTTTATTAGTTTCTGGGTCGTGGATGTTATTTTTATATGTATTTATATATTGCTAGCTGTGCCCGCGGCTTCGCACGCGTGGAAATCGGTGTCAGTTTTGCTTTATCACTGTTTCTTGATACCCCGCTGACAGGACTTTCCATGCTGTCCAAATCTATTGGGATCTTGAAAGTTGTGCGAAACTTTGTGCCACCAGGCAGCAACGTAGCAGCGATTATTCAATTAAATTTGTTGATATCCGTATCCCCTCTTCTAAACTGAGAATTAATTCAAAATCCTTCTTCAGCGGCTTACTCATGTTACAGCATATTAATTTCAGCGCCATCTGTTAGTTTACCAGGGTACTCGATAGTCGTAGTACATATTTAAAAAAGTTTGCACCTCATTGGGAAGTAGCGCCATAACATTCAGGTGCAAACTTAACTCAATTGAGTGTAGCGTAGGGTGTCAGAGAGGGACGGCCATAGTTTACACCACAAATTGCAGTAAAATATGGCCCGTCTAGAAGCCCCATACTAACTCACGAGGTCTACAGCTCACAGTCACGAGTAAATTTGCGTGTTAATCTAATACATATAATATGCGTGTTAATCTAATATAATTTGGTTGTTAATCTAATACATAATATATAATATGCGTGTTAATCTTATATAATTTGGTTGTTAATCTAATACATATATTATAATATGCGTGTTAATCTAATATAATTTGCGTGTTAATCTAGAAGAAGAAGAAGGAGAAGATACGTTTATTCTGCAAACCAATTACATTTAACATTATTACAAACATATTACATTTAATTAGTGATTTTTTTACTTATCTATCTAGTTTTGCTATAAGCTAAATGGTATCTAGGCTGCAAAAATGGAACCCACTCAGCATATGTCACACAGCACTCGTGAGCACCGCGACGCTGGTCTTCCGTGGATCCAGATCAGGATATGTATAAAACAGCGTACTGTGTGTGTTTGTGTCAAAAATAGATATAAGAAATTAATAATAGGTGATATACTTAGATTATACATACACTAGTTGGTGTTGGTATATATGAAAATCGAAACATTGTTATGCTAATGCTACCGCTTCATACCGCTTAATCTAATATGATTTCTTCTTCCATAGATGGACCCACGTTCCGCCAGAGACCCAGAGACGTGGAAGCCGAGACGGGATCCTCAACCACGTTGACGTGTCTCGTGGACGGGTATCCCACACCAGAGATCGACTGGGTTCTGTACAGGGGACCAAAAGTTGTAGTAAGTACTGTAATGTAATATTTGAGATTTTCAATAAAATAGGGGCGTGGAATGATGTTGAATTATACAACATACTGTATTAACAGGAATAAAATAAGCTCAATTTTTCATGAAACGAAGAAATTCAGAGGCACGCAAATTTAATATTTTTTATATCTAAAAGATATTTTGAAATTGTTTTCATTATCCTCATAATCTAACAAAATAATGGTATGGGTAATAGACGATAATACATACTTATATATGATAATTACCCATATTTTTTGTATGACTAACTTTCTGTGCAAAACGCGATTGTATAGTTTCGTTAACGACGATTTTTTTTAGGATATCAATCGATTCTATTTTTTATTGAGATCAAATGTCTATATGGGACTACCTACACTTAGACTGCTCTAAAAGTCAGAAATGACCGTCAAAGTTCAACATTCCTACGGAGCGCTAAAAACGCTCCATACAAATGGCCACCTAATCGTAACGTCATTATAGTATGATATGGCTACCAATATTTTTATGGAGTCAATAAGTAATTTGCCATTTTTACGTTAAAAGTGCGTTTATGTTCATGGTTGTCGTACAATTATTGTTTTGTTCAATTATGAGGATTCTGAAAATGATTTCAAAAATAAATCTTAAAATATGCGTACTTGTTGACAAGTACGCATATTTTAAGATCACACATTTCAAAAAAATATTATTTTTTTGTATTTTTGTTTATTTTTTTATTTATATAAATACAGTATGCTGAAGAATTTAACATCAGTTGTCATCCCTATCGTACAGATGCGTACAATGCAAACCACACCGCATAAAATAAGATGAAAACCAATTATTAAACAAATACCTCACGAAAATTCCTGTTCCATATTTCCCGAAATTTAACTAGCGCAGTTTCTTTTATATCTAAACTATTGTGATAACCAACAAAAGGAGGGTTTTGTATTTAATCTATAGTAAGCATTTTCCTTACAGAAAGTGGGTAAATCGTCTAATCTGACGGTCACAGTGAACGCGGCGACAGCAGGCCAGTATTGGTGCAGGGCGAGCTTGGAGGGGTATCAGAGTATCGAGGCGCCGGCTATGGTTTATGTTAGAGGTAACTATAGTTTTTTTATTGTTTTACTTTCATATATATAGTATAAAAGTATGGACTAACCCGTTACCTTATACACTAAATGAATTCCCCCCTCATGTCATAAATAAGCAGAGACAATTTAAATATCTAATCAAAAAAATGATAATTAGTAAAAAAAAAAAACGTAAATACACAATATATGTTTAGGATTCCAAGTATATGACAAGGTAAAGGTATGAGCCTATACCTAGTAGTATGCTTAGGCTTAGTAATATAATCTTAATTTATTAAAGATTTCCTCTAAACTATGTAAAACCAAATTTCTTCTAAATGAAAAAAACAGTTGTTTTTTAGGGTTCCGTACCCAAAGGGTAAAAACGGGACCCTATTACTGAGACTTCGCTGTCCGTCCGTCCGTCCGTCTGTCACCAGGCTGTATCTCAAGAACGGTGATAGCTAGACAGTTGAAATTTTCACAGATGATGTATTTCTATTGCCGCTATAACAACAAATACTAAAAATAAAATAAATATTTAAGGGGGCTCCCATACAACAAACTTGTTATATATTATATATATGTATAGGTACGGAACCCTTCATGCGCGAGTCGGACTCGCACTTGCTCAATTTTATTACTACTTATTGAAGTACGTTATTATTAAGCAAAAGTTTAATTTGTTAGAACACAGACAGCTGCAATTATTTAATGAATAAAAAAGACTATTTTTCAAATAAGTTAACTTTCAACTGAACTTTCGTTAATTTCTTATCTAATTTTCAACTCCTTTCTTACAAAAAAAATTAGTTTAAAACCACTCATATTACCCACTTTAATATTAAAACTAGTTGGATGTCAAACTTTTTCCCAAGTCGTCGAACTGCGAGTTGGAACTTCATGCATGCTAACGCGCGCCCCGGGTTGTGTGGAATACTAAATTATGGCAAATTGATCGCATGCTCACAGGCACAACTTAGAAATGGATGTTAGAGAAGCTATCAAAGGATACCTTGAACACGTATTGATAAATTGCTTGAACAATTTTGAATATTGGTTTAAACTATAAATCAATTCCGATTATCGATTCAGGAACTATTATCACAGACATACACATAGATATAACCCTGTTCCATACTTTCGGGATAAAAATAAGGTTCAAAAAATTAGCTAAGTGAAATTCTAATATATTTAGGTAGTTCTTGTTGGAATATAACGTATTATGACAGTTGTTGCACATATCATATCAAATATTATGATATGATATGATATCATCACAAAAAAAAAAATGTATGATTCCGTTTTTCCGTTCCAAAATTAAAAATATAATTAATATAATTATGTTTGTCATAATTTATCAGTTACCTGAATTTGGATTTTATATAAAAAGTTGAATCTAACAAAAAAGTATGTAAAGATTGCAGCTATCACAAAATTGGAAATTATTTAAAATATATTTATGTACATTCAGCATAAAAAATTTAATGATATTAACTGTATAAAACAAGACAACAATAAAAACATACTAGAATAATATCGTGTTACTGTAATTTTAACTTTTATATTTTCCAAAGGTCCGCCCAAAATAATGTCAAACCAAACACAATACGGTGTAGAGGGGGACAGCCTGAGGATAGAATGTATATCCTTCTCTGTCCCCAAGCCAGACTACGTTCTGTGGACTTTTGCTGGAAATGAAATTAACTCCTTCTATAACCAGGTAAGTAAAGGGCATAGCTGGGCACCGTTAATCGAATAGTTAACTTCGTTAATCGTTAATCCGCTACAAATAAAGTTAGCTTCGTTAAACGTTAAAGCGTTACATTTCGGAAGAATTAACGCAAGTTAACGTTAATCGTTAATCCGTTAATATGTGTAAAACTGCATTTTTAGGGTTCCGTAGTCAACTAGGAACCCTTATAGTTTCGCCATGTCCGTCTGTCCGTCCGTCCGCGGCTTAGCTCCGTGATCATTAGTACTAGAAAGCTGAAATTTGGTATGAGTATGTGTATGTATCACGTCGACAAAACGGTAAAATATAAACTAAAAAAAATTTTTTTTTCTGGTACCTCCAACACCTATAGTGGGGGTTAATTTTTTTTTTCGTTTCTACACTAGTGTGTGGGGTGTCGTTGAATAGGTCTTTTAAAAATAATAGGGGTCTTTAAGCATTATTTTTTGATCAAGTCAGCAGTTTTGTAAATATTCGCTCCGAAAATTAAAAAAATAGTGTCCCCCCCTCTAACTTTTCAACTACGGGTAAAAAATTATGGAAAAATTCATGAAAATGAGGCCTTATAAGTACTTTCAATGAAAACTATATTGAATAAAATCGGTCGAGCCGTTTTTGAGTTATCGCAACATTTCATAATTTTCTTTAAAATGACGTAAGTGCCGCGCGGTGTCCTTATACTTCGACCGTTACACATATTAGTTAAGTTCCATACTGTATTAAAATATTTCGCTCAATTTGGCGCGTATAATCGATAAGTTCCAGAAGGTAATAAGTAATTACTGTTACTTTGGCGTTTACTACCTTTTATAGAGGTTGAAATCTTTCTCGTTATTTAAACCTCCGGCTTAAAACCGCTGTTTTAAGCCCGTGTATTGTAAAGGATGGGCAAGTACGGAACCCTACATTGAGCATGGCCCGACATGCTCTTGGCCGGTTTTATATCGTTGCGTTAGTGAACTTACGTACGACGCTTACACGCAAAAAGTATTTGCTGGCCCGATCTGGTACAAGTTACACATACTCAGTCAAATGTGGCCATGGATTCTCACCAGGACCGCTGGAATCCATTTCCATGTCTTCCATGATATGGTTTTAATTACTACACTGCACAGTACCTACACTTTTTCTATCTAACTAAATTACACTGCACTCTTCTTTATCAACACGCAAATGATCACTGACAGTAATTTATAATAACAACAAACAAAACACTCGTCACTCTAAGCACGGGCGCTAAGTAATGAAATGAAATGATCAAACGAAAAAAGTCTCTTCGCAGTTTTCTCACTCGCACGCGCCGGCAAAATATATCTAGTTTTGTTTTTGTTTCACTCGCTGCCACGCGCCGCCCGGCACTTGTCGTTTCATACTTGTCTGAACCTGTTTTTCGCGCCGCGCCGCGGTGCCGTGCGGTAAATAGTAGGCATTGGATTAACGATTAACGGACTTCTGCATATTAACGGAAGTTAACGTGTCCGTTAACATTTTTAAAAGTTAACTTAAAAGTTAATACGTTAATCAAAATGTTAACTTCGTTAATTAACGATTAACGGATTAACGAGTTAATGCCCAGCTGTGGTAAAGGGTTACGAAATTAAGTCATTCCCGGTAAATGACAACAGCTTATTAAGATTCGATATGACAACCATGTATTTGTCCTGATTTATATTTGATTTTGTCACTTTATATCCAAATGAAACTATTTAATTCCACTTTCGTTTATATTTACGCTTAATGTTTATTATTTTGTCTAAGATACTACATGATATTTAAGAAAGCAGAAAGAAAATAATACTTACACACACGAACACGATATTACGTACATGGCGAACTCTTAAAGATCTTGAAACAATTTTCGGAAAAAAATATGTCTTAATGGATTTTGCTAGCACTTAAAGATCTATTTCCATTTATTTTAAACCACACTATGTCAGTGTATTCGTAATCAGTAAGCGATCGTTTTTCATATAATATTTGAGGACATAGAAATATTTAGTTCCAATACTCGTCGAACACAAGCAAAATTTACTGCCATTGTAAAACTGTTTACTGTTATTTTTGAATTTTTAGGAATACGCGTTCTTAGAAGAGACCCTGACCGATGGAAAAACAAAATCTACTCTTATAATAAGAGAAAGTGAAGCGAAACACTTCGGAACTTACAACTGCAGCGTTTCCAACTTATACGGCTCGGATAGTGTGGAAATACGACTACTACCTGACAGTAAGTAATGTTTTCTTCTTCTACCGAGTCTGCTAAAGTAAGCAATGTGTTTGACTGCGAGTTTGTAATTTTGAGCCAAGAAGATGGCGGAAGTAAGAGTTTCCGCTGCAAAGTGCCTATCCACACCAACCTATTCGCCCATATGCGATCAACTACGAAGGTAGTGTAGAGCTGGGGTGAAAATCAGCCCTGTCGAACGCCACGAGGTGAAGAAATTCACCGTGGCCCTGTTGCTACACAAAAAATAAAGAATAGTGGTCTAAAAACAACAAGCATTGAAAAACACTTGCAGAGGTTTCAATAAGAATGTTTAAAAAAAGAAAACATACGAAACGAAATGACTCCGGCGTTACTCAAAATGTCTCCAGCGTTACTCAAAGTATCTGTGGCGCTACTCAAAATGTCTCTGGAGCTACCAAGAAATGGGAATTCTATTTTTTTGTCTTATTAGGTTTAACAGACATTGCGACACTGAGCCATTATTTAATGGTGACATTTTACAACAAAGTTTTAAAAGTTGCGGACCGATTTGTGTTGCCCAAAAAGTTCAGTCGTTCAATTACGTAGGCGATAATGTCCTTTGCAGATTTGATAATCAAATAGGTACAAATAATAATAATATCAGGCCAATAAGGTTTAACCAATATTTTAGTCAATTACATAACATGACATTAAGTCTTTGTATCACTAGTAAATAATGTTTTTGTTTCAGAATCTCTTCCTCTAATTTTAATAATCACCAGCGGCGCTTCAGCAGTGATAGTAATATTAATAATAATGCTTATTGTAATGCTGTGTCATCGAAAAAATAGGAGTTCCGATGTTGATAAGAAGCCTGATATCACCAATGTGGGAAAATCTAGTGTGGACCAGTTTAAGGACAGCGATAGAAGTTCTAATATTAGTGATTTGAAGCTGGAATTGCGACAAGTTGAAGGGAGTTGTGAAATGGTAAGTACTTTGCCATCGCCATAAACGACACTATCATGAACATCATCATCATCATCATCATCATCATCATCATCATCATAATAATCATCATCAGATATCTTTTGCTGTTTGAAAACCGAGGTGATTAAATTTTTAATTCTGCATGAATGAATAGAATAGAATACTCGACAGTTAATTACACAGTACCACATAGGTATATCAGCCAGTTTCATCACTAAAAAGCAATGTCTTCCTGGACCTTGATAGTGCCTATAAATAAATAAATCCACAAACAAATATTCGAGTTCATCACACAAATATTTACCCTGTCCAGGATTTGAACCCAGGACCGGCTCAGTAAGCAGGTGCACAACATTGCACCAACCACGTCATCAATAAAAACAAGATTTGAACCCACTTTCTAGCAGTTCTAATGGATATTAACTCTTAATTTCACAAAAAACTACGAAGGTTCAAGCCTCGTTCAGGTTGAATAGAGCAAACAATTTTCGTTAGATGGTCAGAGTTTGTACATGGTGTACATTGCCCAATTAAGGGTTAATCATTTATTTCCAGGATGCCTCAAACGGCTCAGATACGGAATACCACTCCAATCTCCAGCTCACCACTAACCTGGGTCTACCACTTGCCGGACCTGTCCCTGTTCCTGATCCAGGCTATGACAATGAGCTGATGAAGCAGTATCAGCGATATAGTGGAGATTTCAATCAGGCTATTAGCCATTTGAATTTTAAGGTAAGAATATCACTACATAGTATAAAACAAAGTCGCTACTGTCTGCCCCTATATATTATGTTTAGATCTTTAAAACTACGCAACGGACTTTGATGCGGTTTTTTTTTATAGATAGTGATTAAAGAGAAAGGTCTATATGTATAACACATACATAATTTATCAGCATTACACCCGTCCGAAGTCGGGCAGGTCGCTTAGTATAAAATAAGTCATGACTCACTTTACTGACGAACTCATCAACGATACATGCCCGGCCCATTTTGGGCTTAGAGAAGAGACATTGTTCACGGTGGTAAAGTAAATTAATTGTTAAAAATAATAAGACTTTTTGGAAAATTCATAAATTGAATATTTTAAGGATTTGGCAGTGGATTATGATAGGATATATTCTATATTTTAAGGATTATCCAGAAATCACGGCCAGGGATAGTAAAAAGTGCGGGCGGGTCGCTAAAAATTTAATATTCCAGATACATTTTATTACTAAGGACTTATTTATTGTAAGGATAATATTGTTGAGTTTATATAGCGTTTAGGATATAGTTATACCAAGAGTTATGAATTCGAGCCTCATGCACTTTCATATTATGTTACTATGACAATCATATTCTTTGAACATAACTCTAATATTATAAAGGCGAAAGTTTCTGAGTGTGTTTATGTGTATGTTTGTTACTTATTCTCAAACGGCTGGACCAATTTTGATAAATTTCGGTATAAAGGTAGCTGACCACCTGGATTAACACATAGGCTTTTTATCCCGGAAAAAGGTAGTGTTCCCGTGGGATTAGCGAGTAACACCGCGCGGTGCAGCTAGTATTGAATAAGACCTTTTTTCCAGGGCCACGGCCAAAGCAACGGCTATGTGCCGTACGTGGACTATTCCAGGGACTACGCCCCACCTCAGCCGGACAGTCTGACCGGGTCGTTCTCCAGGATTTCGGACGGATATCCTGGACAATGTGGGTCTTTGCATCGGCAGGCCAGCTGCGGCAGGCTTGGGGGGTTGGTTGGACCTGATGGTAAGTTTATTTTTTTAATTCATATTTTTGGCATCGCAGAGCAGAATTCTGTGGTATCTGATGAAGTTATGAGTTATGATTATGAGGTTTATGCGTTTTAAAATGTTACATTATCATCATCGTCATCAAAATATTAGTCACATGGCAAACGCAGTCCATAGCATCGCTCAAGGGGAAGTTAAAGAAGTTGTCGCTGTAGAACGAATTGATTGGGTTTTTGTTATTGGTTATATTTGTATTTAGTTTATTTAAGATATAATATACAGGTTGTTTGAAATAACAATGTAAGAATTTTAGTAGGTGATACATTTTTTTCGGATTTTTTAAATCGAAAGCTTTGTCTATCGGTAGGTACGGTTTGGTCGGGTTAGAGGTCATTTTAAATTTTGAATTCAGGTTATGTTTAAAGTTCCCACAATATTTATAAAACGTATCATTGTCAACAGTTATCCCAATGGCTAATCAGGGACCGCTGGCGGGTGGGGTCGACGTGAGATACGCTGCGACCTACGGGAACCCTTATTTAAGAGGAAGCGGATCCATATGTGAGTATATTTATATTTTCACACACTTTTATTTAGTTTCACCTGTTTCACCTATAATAAATTGAGCTGGAATTTTGCGTAGATACTTACATATATTATTTAAATGCAAAATTATTTATGAAGGATATATATGTCGGGGACGGGTCGGAATGGCCGGTGCCGTGTGTGGCACATTAGATGAGCTATTCGATGTAGTTGTGGACGAGGAGGTAGTTCGAGCGAGATGAAACACTTCAGATACAATTAACTTGATTTATTCCTTATACAATGAAGCACAAAATAACAGTTCCTGGCACAGAGGTCTCTAAGCTAGGTTATCGAAGTCTCGAACAGAATAGTCTTTATTAAATTAACACTAGGTACATTGCAGGGTTATAACACTGGCTCTAATCAACTTGGTATAGCACAACGAAACGGGACAGTTCCAAGGCAGTAGTGCACTCAGTGGTGACCCAAAGTGAAGTGTCGGTGGGCGTTCGCTGAGTGAACCGCCAAGACTCTGTCTAGCGCGCCAAAACAGGTTCAAGGGGGCGCTACTGTCGCCTTCCAATGGCGCGCCTTTTCGTTGAGCTTCCATACTAATGACCGTCTCCGACACGGCCATCCTGCGATGACACGTCCTCGTGTGTTGCTCTGAAACAATCAACAACCAAAACAGCATCCTCTCGGTCACTCCTGACAAACACGTCAAAATGGTAAGACAAAACAAAAACTTCATCTTTCTTTCGAATCAAATAGTTACTGACACTAAAACTAAAAATATCACAAAAATCATTTTGACAACTAAGTGAAAGTTTTTATTTTATAACCGCAATATTTCAAAAGATTCAAATAGAATTATGGTATCCTACAACCAATTACCAATTATAACAAATTATTCTTTCAATAGTGCTATACGTTTTAAATGCGATTGTACTACGATGTTACGCGTTGTGAAACAAACTAACTATTTACAACTTCTACCTCAGAAAATACATTAGGAACCATGTACCACCATTTAACTTCCTTATGGTTCGCCATATCAACAATATCAAAACATTTAAATCAACGAAAATCCGTTCAACAAAACAGGTATCTCATTCGTGGCCTAGGGCTAATTTAGCCACCCACTACGCGCATCCCCACGGGATCGCCGCGCCGAGTCAACCCTATGCTCTACGGTCTCTGCGAGAGAGACCCGACCTCCGCCAGCACCTACCGCGCACCGCGTATCCACGGACTGCTTAGAGCAGATGCCGACTTCTACCGGACTACGGCTACGATGAAGTGACTGGTATGGTCGACCAGCCGAACTGAGAACCTCCCTACCAGTCTCACTATATATTTTTTTTTTAGTCTACTTCAAATGGTACGTAGCTCCCGGGCATTTCTCTCAACCTATCGTGCAAGTACGCGCATGTTTTGGAAGTTAAGTTTATGGCAAATGGTCTTGCAATTTACAATACTACATGTCAACATTTCTAATAGGCTCGCTTCGGTAACTCGATTTACTGCACAGTACTAACAATTTTAGCTAGACTGATACATGTCATACATAGTCACTGAATTATACAGCCGTTTGCCATGGAACTTTCCATAAGCGATCACTCGGCAACCGAATCACAATAAAATGAGATCTCCTCACCAGATTGCCTCATATGGTGTGGTGTGGTGACGTCACACGTCAACCCTCTTCCCCGTGATTGAAGGCGCCCTGTTGTTCGCCGTCGCGCAGTTCTTTACGCGATGTCTTGTACCGTGGCAGCCGAAGCAGACGACTCATGGCTTAGCTGTTAGCTGCTAAGTTGGCGAATCTTTTCCTGAAACAAAAACTTCAAGCACAGTATCACAAAGCTCGGTCATTCTAACCTTAAATCCAACAAACTCAACTTCAATTCAATAACAACTGAAATTGGATTTGTAATTACTTATAGTCAAATGAATTGTTTCTTTTGTTATCTAAAATAACATGCCATACGAATAATAATAATCCAACAAAAAAAAAGGAAACAAATCAATCTAGCAAAGTTAGGTATGTACACTGAAATTATGATTCGTTAATGTGAACTAATAATCTACGACGTAGATGCAAGAAAAGATTTAAATCATTATTTGCACTTTAATAACAAGCTTTACTTTGTATGATAACCTTTGGATTACCAAGGCTTTACCGATTATGAAACATTAATGATAAAAATCAAACTTCAATTTCAAATGTTTGTGTCCTAATATTTTCCTAATCCTATTAGTGTCTCCAGTTTAAATATTTCAGGCTATAGCGATCACCACAATAAAAAGTAACATTAGGATCGTTTAAGGGAATCTCAAGCTCACCAGTTCTTACGAAAGTTATAGACGCTAAACTATACACCAGCTAAAGTACACAAAGTAAGAAACTATTCAAGACGTCAACAAATTCAATTCTATACGGAACGATTGGAAAATCATGAAAAGAGGGTAGATTATTATTACCGCAGCCGCTCCTACTACTAAGTACTGTGTGTATGATTGATGCACCCTCCCAGCGCAATTTTTAAATGATAAACTTTAATAATGGAAGTTAAACTGCTAGTGGTCATATTAATTCAATACTAAATTTCTGTAGAAACATTTCGCGTTCGAAACAATCGTTACAAAAACGTGCAATGAACTTTCTTTGAAATGATTATTAATTTCTAGCACGCAATATTCAACTTTTACTTGGAGGGTTGCTTTTACCAGTACCCGGTAATACTTTATTTTGACAAATACCCACTAAACTGAATAAGTGCAACTCAAGTCTACCCGAGCATCTAGCTACACTTTTATTTGTGAACAAAATATCGGAATCGTACTTAGTGAAAAGTTAACGACTGACCTGTGTTTTTAAAATCTGTCGGTGGGGCCATGGTGCCTACGTCCACGCGTCGCTTGTAGTTGAGCGTCGCTTCTGGGTCACTTCTACTGGTGCAACAATTGACGATGTGTCCCGCTGTTCTTGAAGTAAACAATGAACTTCGATGTAGTTTGTATTGTGACTGCTGGCTTTTGTCGCTGAGGTGGTAAGTTGTAGTTTTCTTTTATACGAAGTAAGCAATCGAATTTTTCATGTCCGTTTCTCTCGCAATGAAAACAATTTAAACAGTGCAATCTTCATTTGTTTTCATACGGTTTTGTAGGTCTCCCGTGACGGTGTTAGCTTGAGTTTCAATAACGGAAACGCTTGTAGCTCCTGTTCCTTGATTTAGTGATGTCAGGTTCGTTGTATTTCAAAGAGTAACCACAAACTTTTTTCTCCCGTTTTATTCGCTTCGTGTTCCATCATTCTTCGTGTTCGCTCATGGGCCGTAGATACCATCCCAACTTCTGATGTCGGGGACGGGTCGGAATGGCCGGTGCCGTGTGTGGCACATTAGATGAGCTATTCGATGTAGTTGTGGACGAGGAGGTAGTTCGAGCGAGATGAAACACTTCAGATACAATTAACTTGATTTATTCCTTATACAATGAAGCACAAAATAACAGTTCCTGGCACAGAGGTCTCTAAGCTAGGTTATCGAAGTCTCGAACAGAATAGTCTTTATTAAATTAACACTAGGTACATTGCAGGGTTATAACACTGGCTCTAATCAACTTGGTATAGCACAACGAAACGGGACAGTTCCAAGGCAGTAGTGCACTCAGTGGTGACCCAAAGTGAAGTGTCGGTGGGCGTTCGCTGAGTGAACCGCCAAGACTCTGTCTAGCGCGCCAAAACAGGTTCAAGGGGGCGCTACTGTCGCCTTCCAATGGCGCGCCTTTTCGTTGAGCTTCCATACTAATGACCGTCTCCGACATATATATACACACTTTCGTTTTAATTATTGTTATTAAGCGGTTTGCACTCACGTGAAATTGTCAGGAACGGCCCGACATGTTTCGAGCTCGATAGAGCTCGAGAGCATGAAGGGATTTTCATTTGGGACTGATATCCGTATTGTCGTACGGCAAAATGTCGGGCCGTATCATACAATAATTAAGGAAAATAATAGCGTAAACTGCTTAATACAATAATTAAAGAAAAATACCTATAATTCAAATAAATGTACGTAATTTACTAAGTATGGTATTTTAATCTGACACTATAATAGTGCAATATTCATATGACATAAAAGCCCAACTACCCACACTGATATGATATTTGTATGCTTTCGTTTTAGATGTATCAATGTCGCCAATTTTGTTATAATCAATTGATTTTTTTTGCACACCTTAGTGTCCCTTATGTCAAAACCACCCTGTATACTTATTAGAAGTTATCCCACAGCGTACGTGCCACACGTAAACACGGCCAACCCGGCGACGACCCCCGCCCCGCCGCCGTACTACACCGTCAGGAACACTAATTTACCCTTACCTGGTAAGTTCTCAACTATTTAATTAAGGTCAACTAGGGCGAGTACTTACAGTGCCGCTATAAGCGGAGTTTACATGAGATTTTATTATACAGGGTGAAAATGTAGTTTGGGGTCAAATCTTTGTAATTTATCGATATATTTTGTGAACTCATTAATAATGTGACAAATAGTCCAGGTATTTTAATTGTGAATTTGTAATTTTTTTTTGACTGACACAAACCTGTGTACACAACTTTTAAACTTTGTTTGACGCTTTCATTTTAATATGTCCCAACTGTTACAGCTAATAAACATTAATTATAGAAAACCGATTGCTTGGTAACTCCATAGACATTTTGAGTCACGCCGTAGACATTCAAAAGTCGTCAAACATTTTATACAATACTAACAACAAATACACACTATTATACTTTTATAAAAACATCATAAAAAGATACGTTGAAGGCAGGTGTGGAAGACCAAAAACAAGATATTGATATCGTTGAAGGCAGTCCGTAGCACAACTTGGCTTCGCGACTCGTGACGCGCGACATATTATCGCTAGTCACTCTCTCACAGTACTGTAAAGAAAGAGACAGGTAATTATTCTCGCGCGAAAAAAGGGTTGCGTGTCACAGTTGTTCTAGAGGTGTTTTCGTTTTTTTTCATTGACCTTTTTTTTGACAGCGACATCTGGAGCATCACCTTCGTCATCGGCGTCATCGAAGCCTCTCACGAGCCCTCTAGCCTCTTCATCGTCAGCGGCCAGTTCAGCGCAGCCTCAAGTGAGTATACTTACTTACTCCGATGGCTCAGTGACCCAAAGTGAGTCTTGGCCTCCGATAAGATTGCGCCACTCCTGACGATTTAGTGCCGTCTCTAGCCTATCGGCATTCAACTCCGCCAGATCCGCCTCCACTACATCTCTTTAGCTATATCTGGGGCGGCCGACGGGCCGTCGTCCAGTCGGTTGACCCAGATATGAGTATGAAGTTCCTATATATTATCAGCTTAAACCAAGGGTGTAGATATAGCTCAGTCACCAAACTTAAGTGGCAGTGGGCGGGCCACATTGCTCGTAGAACCCATGGCCGTTGGGGCAGAAAGGTTCTTGAGTGTGGTGGTGGGTGTAGTATGTGAGAGCGTGGGAAACAAGGTGGACCGACGACCTGGTTAGGATCGCGGGCAAAAATCGGATGAGGGCGGCACAAGACCGATTGTTGTGGAGAACTTTGGAGTGGCCTTTGTCCAGCAGAGGACGTCGATCGGCTAATATGATGATCAGCCTGAAATAAATTAATATTGAAGCAATTGGATGGACTACGTGTACTACACTACAGCTCGTTTGTGGTGTATGTACCTTGGCCGCTGCAGGACACCATCGTAAGACTTTTGACTGAATTAATTATGACGATGATAATGACGATGAATGTAAAGTAAAAAGAACAAAAAAAAAATAAACTGCGCTCACCCTGTAGTCCAGTCATCCACTTGACTACTTGTAAGTGGGATTTTTTGCCCGCTACAAGACATAAAACTTTAGACAAACCACGGGCGGTAATTAGTAAAGCCTCATATCACATATTTATGTTCCTCACCTTTGGTTAGAGCTACAAACACCTGCGATCTGGGACATTCACCAATTCACCGCCCTGAAAATGTACAATACGCATCCATTTTACAATACCGTGTTACATACATATCCCATTTAATCCACATTAAAAACACTATAATATTTTGAAACATAAATTTGTGTTTCGCAGCATTCGTAAAGCAGTTTTCTTTTTTGAATAAAATGTTTAACTTTTTAAATTGTAATTTTGAAACTACCGCCTAAGTTTTCGTTATGAATAACGAAAAATATATAATTGAATATTTAACACTAGGAATTTTTAATTTAATAATAATTTCTTTTTAATAAAGAATTGAAGACAAAATCTAGAATTAATTAAAAAGCTTTGTCGTCGAAGACCGTAAAAGAAAATGCAACTCAAGAAAACAATGGGACTGAAAATGATCAATCCCTTTTAGTCGTATTGTTTTTTGTGATACGAACCTTTTGTAATGCAATATTCTAAATTTAAACATACAATACAATACAAAGATACTTTATTGTACACCAATAAAAATTTACAGAAGGAAACAAGACAAATACAATACATACAATACATAGTTAAAATATAACATTAAATTATAAAGCGTAAATTACCTATGCTTTAAAGTAACCCAAATTATGACCCACAGTATTATAACTTTGATAATAACGGGTTGAAGCCCAACCGCGCAAGGCACTTTGCCGTACCACATTAAATTACAAAAGACTATAGTTAAAATCACAAGGAAAAGGAATAAAAAGGCGGAAACATTTCTTCCAGTATCCTTTGACGTCAGCTCTTTGAACTTAATTTCTTTATGAAAGTATTTTTAATGGCGTTAAGCTTTATTTTCCTTCGTTCTTTGAACTTTTTACAACAGATTGTAAACATAATCTTACATTTAATAAGATTTCTTTTAAATCTTTGTAAATTATTTTTAAGTCAACAAGTTTTCTAAAGTATTTATATCGATGGTATTGTTTTTACTTGTAATGCCTTTAACGAATATTTAATATTGTTGGAGTTTTTTTTGCTCAAAAGAAAAAAAGTGGCGCATAAATTGTACACTTTAAAAATTTGCAATTTTCATAATATCTTCTAAATAATAGTGAATGGTACCACAACATTGAGTTAAAATTACGCAATTTTTCAAATCTGTTTTTAATCTTTTTTCTTTTTCAAAGGTGGTGTATTTTTAGGAGTTTAAATCGGTATCAAAAGTTGCGTGGCCCGTATTTTTGAGCAGTATAATAATTATAAAACAAGCTTATACTTAATTATGTTACTATTTATATATAAAATGTAAATAAATAAATTAATTAATATCAGACAACGTCACACAAATCGATCTAGTCCCAAATTAAGATCAAGAAGGCTTGTGTTATGGGTACTAGACGACGATATACATACTTATAATATAGATAAATTTATACTTAAATACATAAAATAAATACATAAAACAACCATGACCCAAGCACAAAATAAATATTCAAGTTCATCATACAAATATTTGCCCTGGCCGGGATTCGAACCTGGGACCGCCTGCTCAGTAGGCAAGTGCTTAAAAACTGCGCCAACCGCGTCGTGCTAGTTGATTGTTTGTTTTTGAGGAAGTATGTCCTCGTTTGTATACTACTTACTTTTTATCTTTTTAATCTTTCCTTCTTAATGTCTTCGTGTAGAAATTAAGAAACTGTATGCAAATCGGTGGTATAAAAAATAACGTAAATATATGTTTGAATCTATGTCGATGTCACACTCCGATTCCGGTCGATTAGAGACTATAAACCCTTGAGGAGTAATTATTTTTTTATTCACCAGGTGCCACGAGTGTCGCCCCAAACTTCGGGTGCTCTTTACATTCTCCCTCCAACGAGTCAAGGGAATTTCCAATCAAGTCAAATTTCTACCAAAGGTAAGTAATAAGTTCAATACGTTTGGATTTATGACGGTGTTATTTTATACTGATCATTAATATAATTAAATATCTTCACTACAATAGACATGTTGACTGATGTTGAATTCTACAGCGTAATGTAGTTATATGAATAAAATTAGCTAAATATATCACGAAACAAAGAAAAAAAATCAGGAAAAAAAAAACGTTTTGGAAATATGTGACTTCAAAGGTAGGTACGCAAATTTTATGATATTTCTTTTTAATCCAAAAGAAATTTTAGAAATGTTTTCAGAATCCTCATAATTTTACAAAACTATAATTGTACAACAACCATGAACTTAAACGCACCTTTTCACGGTGAAAATGGCAAATTTCTTAATATGTCCATACAATTATTGGTACCTACCTATACCGGCCTGTAAAAAATAGAATCGATTGACATCCTCCAAAATAATTAGTCAACATGTATATTCCAAAAACAGCGTAGCACTTTTTTATCATTAGATACAATCAAACTAAGCAATCCCAGTACATTTTTTTTTAAATATCGGGACATTTTTTTTATTGGCAGGATTAATTTTGGTTTTTTCATTATTTTATATAGGTATATTAAGTATATCCTTTTTTTACAGGTAATGGACAAGTAACAACAGGAACACATGTGTAACGAACTGAAGCAAGTAGCTAGGATAATATTAAAATAAATAAATTATTGGTACATAGAATCGTCACTCCTGTGGAATTTGTTGAGATGGTGAAATTAGTACCTACTGTACGAGTATGCCTGGCGCGTTGTCGCAAGGTTGTCACTTCAGAGAAAATTTGCTAGGGCTTCTAATCCTGTTGATGTAATGTCATTTAATTCGTCAAATTATTACAGTTTATATAGGTTGTTGATCTTAACTATTGTATAAAATAATCAAATGAAAGAAAATATGTTAGTGTTTAAGAAAATTCTTGTGCTAAAATTTCTGGCCTATATTAATTTGTATTGATCCTACTACGGCAAAGCCCAAAAAAGGGTTATGTTTTATAAAATTGTAAAAATGATTGTGAAGTTTTGAAAGGATTAATATACTAAATATATTGTTAATAAGTAAGATTTGTAGTTATAAAAGTCTAAGTCGAATTTTAGAATATAAAAATAAATATTATAAATCTTTTTGTACTATTGATAATTTAAATGGCTTTATTATATCAGATCGAAAGTTTCAAGCCTAAAATTAAAAGCTTTAAGTGTCAATGTCAAAGAAAATTAGTAAGTAAATAAGTTTATGTACCTAATTTTAATCATTTCATACTATGACTATTTTATTTGTGATTAAATAAAGTGTTTATTTTAAGTGTAGGACAGTTTTAATGGTCTTTTTAATAATACAGAATTTAATTTTCCTTTTGATATATTTTTATGGTATTTCAAATACTTTTAAGTAATTTTAATGTAAAATGTTTTATTGTTAATTTGTTATTTTTGCTTTCACTCATGAAAATTACTAAATATGACTGTTTTTCTGTATTATTTTGTACCAACTTACGATAAAAGGGCGAATCAATAACCGATACAAATCTGTCCACAACTTTTTTACACTTCGCTGTAATATTTCACCTTCTCTATTTATAAATGTATGATTATACAATATAACGTCCAATGTCCAAACAGATAACCCCAATAAACAGAAAATATTACGTATTTTAGAAGCTCGATTTCTTGGTAACTAGACAGTTCTGTCAAAATTTAAATTTGCCTAAAAAACAACTATTTTTTAATTGTCGCAACCTCATAATTAAGTTCAATAGCATATATTTACAAAGAACGAAAAATTTAAAAACATAATGGTTCAGGCGAGCCATTTTTTTTCTTGAAGGTTTTTAATTAAAAATAATAAAATAGTGTTGTATTTGTAAGCTCATTTCAACAACACAGTCTAACAACTGCCATAAAATCAAGTCGTAATGTAACGTTTGTCATAATTTTCGTTACTCATTCATTAATTTTACTTTTCTAAGAAATAGCAGATTGGTTTAACCTTATATGTTATTGCAAACTAGGTATAGTTTCAATATTAACGATTTTATAAACGACAGTATCTACAATATTATTACTTTCAACAAAGATGGGTACCTAATAAATGTTGTGTATTTAAATACAATAATGTCAAGTTTTTTGGCCATATAAATTTAGTGTTATTCCAAAAATAAATAATTTAAATAATATTACTAAATTTCCTTACGCTAACTTTTATTGAGACTGAATTTATTGTAAAATAAAAATCTGTAGATTTAAAATAATATAAGTTTTTATGGCTATCTGTTATATCAAAACTTCCGGCCACGTGTTTTTAAATCTCTGGAAGCGAATAATTGTAATGGTTAGAAATTATCTGTCATTCGATTCATTGCTTTCATAGTTTACACGGAACCCTCGATGCGCGAGCCCGACTCGCACTTGACAGGTTTTATTATTCGTCATTCTTCATGTAGCGATTTTTCATGAAGCGTTTTATAATATTCGCGTTTATTTTTTTCGCTTATTTTACTAATAGATGATTTTTTCAGTCGCATATATTTTCACCAGCATTAGGCAACATACGCTTTACGTCGACGGAGCCCCACTTGGTAGGGCTCCTTTTTCCGGGCGGTCTGCCCTTCGGGCATCTGAAGATGCCTAACGAACCTAACCTACCTATAGGACCTATTAATGTGAAATAATGTGGACACGACAGGAGGTAACAATTTGTTAGAATTATGTTTTCGAGTAAAATATCTATTAAACCGCACTATATTATACTGATAATATTTGCGAATAATAAAATAATCTACTGGTAAAATAAGCGAATAAAATAAACGCGAACATTATAAAACGCTTCATGAAAAATCGCTACATGAAGAAAGACGAATAATAAAACTGGCGATCATGAAAAAACGCGATGTGAAAATTCACTACTATGAAAAAAATATTTTGTGAAAATTAGCGAACAAACCAGCAAAAGGGACCTAGTGACAACCGAGTTGAATAGGATATACCTAAAAAATTAAGCCTCAATTTTTTTATACATTCGTTAAATATGCCATTTAAGTAAGAAAATAATTTCATCCGATGCCATTTTTTTTCTGATTAGTGATGACGTCACTGTTAATTGAAAAAACAGCAACGACAAGTGAATAAAAAAATGTAATAAACGTTTTACAGATGTCATTATCATCATTATCTATTTGTTTCTTGCGGTACATAAGCCCTATTTCCATTATTCACAGGTTGTAAAAAATTGGTATATTTATATTTTATATCTATTTAGTACCCGATTGCAACACACACATCCAATTTGTAACTCAATGGAAAACACCACACAATTTGATTAAAATCTGAGAAAAAATTTACAACAAAATATGAATTCGCCCATTAACATAACGTTTCGTTAACGTCGGTTTATTTCTTGTTATTTTTTTGTAAAAGGCCCTTTTGCTGCATTTCATAACTTTCTTGCATAGTATTGAAAAGTGTGCTAGGTAAAGTTTTTACAGAATATGTTGAATGTGCTATAAAATGAAATATAAGGAATTTATATATATTTGTTTGTTTTATTAAATCCTTTTTCCTGAAACATGCAATGAAATGTCGCCATAACGTGCGTTTAACGTTTCGGGCGTAACAACTAGAGATAACTCTAAGGCATTTCATACAAAATTAAAGGCCGAAGCCGGGAAGTATTTTTTACATGGCGCCTGTGTTCATGAACAGGCTAAAGAGCTGAATTATATATTTTTGAGTGGTGTATTTTTTTATTTCATTGCATATGTTTGAGAAAAGCACTAGGTATACATGGCTAGCCGTGAAAAGAGCTTGCCGGCTTCGTATTACTATTCTAGTATGTATGTATGTATGTATGTATGTAAACACTTTATTGCACATAAATCAATATTGACAAAAACTCAAAAACATACAAGGGCGAACTTATCCCTATAAGGGATTTCTTCAAGTTAACCTTTCCTATTATCCTAGTCTATACCTACTCATCCAGCAAGCCCTTATTTCCCGGCGTCTGCAATAATGTACTAAGTCACTCCGCAAGTCCGCAGTCACATAAAATAATACATTTTTGCCAAGGTTTTTTTGAGACATGCTTGTATTGCCGATTGTACTTTTTAAGGTTCCGTACCTCAAAACGAAAAACGGAACCCTATATTTAGATACTTTCGAGGAGAGCGATAGCAAGTTTAATGACTGTTAACTTAATAGACTCTTTCGATGTATTGTATTTTTCATATTTGACGTTTGAAGACACTATACACCTCCAAAACCTGACAGCGGGAACCTATTACACCCTTTATTTTTATTCCTTTATTTCTCTTGTACTTTAGGCTAGGGTTTTTACAATAAATTTATATAAAACGTAAAATACAATAAAGTAATTACAAAATATAAATACATTATAAAAAACCTAACTTAGGGTGCCGCCAGCAGCGGGGCAGGGCCCAGGCTACCGGTGGTTAGGGCTACAGAGAGAGGAACCTCCTGACGATGCGCACCGTCCAGCCATCTAGCGAGAGTCTCTTAAGATGTTTGTCGAGACTCTTCGCTATAAGACCGTTCGCTGAAACGACTATCGGGACAATGATCGTCGAATCAACATCCCACATGGCAGTTACCTCGTGAGCCAAGTCAAGGTACTTGCTGAGTTTGTCCTTCTCAGCCTTCACAAGGTTCTCGTCATGGGGGATTGTGATGTCGACGAGCACTGCCTGTCGCTTGGATCGATCTACCAACGCGATATCAGGCTTATTGGCTACAATAGTCCTGTCCGTGATGATAGATCGATCCCAATAGAGCGTGGCACGACCATTCTCAAGAACTGGCATCCTTATTTTTATTATTATTATTTGTGTTTCTTCCTTCTTTTGACATTGGAGACGCTACACATCTCAGCTAGTTGTAGGCTCCTTACTATGTAATTTTAATCCATAGTATTGTATTATTGACGCATAGAGACCCTTTACATCTCTGATAGTATAGGTTAAGAGTATTCTATTAATGGACCTGGAGACAGTATACATCTCCCGGCAAAGTATGCCCAGTGATTTGTCTGTTGCATTAATTTAGTATTATGTTGTTGTGATGTAATAACTGTAATTTTATATTTATTATTGTTATGCAATGATATAGAATCAGACATGTAAAAGTGCCCTTGAGGCCTATTTGCAGCATAAAGATTTGAATTTTGAATTTTTGAAGTGCAGAGGGGCCGCGAGTTTGAGGCAGCACGGACAGCTGCTGCCTGAAACACACGGGCCGTTCACGACAATTTTTACGGGAGTTTAAACCGTTTTTATAATTTAAATAAAACAATTTAAACGGACTATATCGCGTATATTAATTATTTGAGCCTCCCTGACGTTTCGGTACCTTTACAGATACCGTTGTCAAAGGTTGACTGAGAAAAAAAAAAATTTCTTTGTCAAAGTTACATTTGTGCAAACTACCCATTTTATAAATATTTAAAATAAAGGTGTTCATACATGCCAGATGGGCCTAATGTATAAAAACAGTTACACATGTGCCAGAAGGGCATTTATTATTTTATTTAAAATATCTACCAGCGGTTCACAATAAGGCTTACTGAGGAGAAAGAACCGCTGAAAGAAAACTCCCAGATTTTCTTATTTATTACTATGATATACTTTTAAACTAATACTCTACATATACCTCTTTTAACACTATTTTTTTTGTGCTTTTATAATTTTTGAAGACGTCGTACGATAGTTGTAATAATATTATTATTCATAAAATCCATTTGTAAAGTTCCTCATTCTCAACGAGGGTAGGCGACCAGTAATTGGCCACAGCGCAGTAAATCATATAGTCGGACTATTACTAAGAAGGCGGATTTAGTATGGAAATTGTTCCAAATGTTCTTTTTATTGGTTACGACTGCACATTTTTCCGCAAGGTGACGTCATTTGAGTGTTGAAATGAAATGAAATGAAATAATTTATTCAGTAAGTAAGCCACAGGGGCCTTTCAAGTCAGATTGTGAACCTACCGGAATTTCGCAAGAGGAGACCGCTGTTGAGAAGAAAGCTGAAAAAAACTCAACAGTAAGTCATTTTTTCGTAAATATTTAATACCTACTTAAAATAATTACATGATACATTTGTGTTATAACTAATTACACTGGTACACGTAAAGGAGACCACCAAAAACATTTCATGTAAAATTGACGGCCAAGACTCACATTCTCATAACGCTTTCGCTGTAAAAAAGTTATCAGATCCCAGGAAAAGCCAAGCCCCTAAGCCCCGACTTTACTAACCCCACCACCTTGGTTTAAAAAGTATGGCATCAACTGGCTTCAAGCCCCTAAGCCCGGAGTTTACTAACCCTACACCTTTGTTTCAAAAGTATGGCTTGGCCGTTTCATAGAGTACCGTAAATAAGTCCAACGGACCGTCTGGCCCATATGGTATCAAGAAACTAAGTTTATGTCTTTGATAATATATACTTATAAACTTAATTCCTTACGATATAGGCCGGACAGTCCGCTAGACTTATTTACGGTAGTCTATGAAACGGCCAAGCCATACTTTTGAAACAAAGGTGTAGGGTTAGTAAACTCCGGGTTTAGGGGCTTGAAGCCAGTTGATGCCATACTTTTTAAACCAAGGTGGTGGGATTAGTAAAGTCGGGGCTTAGGGGCTTGGCTTTTCCTGGGATCTGATAACTTTTTTACAGCGAAAGCGTTATGAGAATGTGAGTCTTGGCCGTCAATTTTACATGAAATGTTTTTGGTGGGATCTCATTTCTTTAAGGTGCTTTAGTTTTTTTAATTTTTTTGTGCTGTAGGGTTTCTTGAGCGTCAACTGAAGTAGACAATTGTGTATTTAAGAAATACTTAAGTTTAGCCCCATATATATATACACTTTTATCCCCTATTATGGGAAACCCATACAAACTTCCATCCCCTTATTTAAAGGGTGGGGGGTGATTTTTTAAAAGTCCTACAATATGTATTTGGTTTATAACAATGAGTCCCTATAGGTTTCAATTTTCAGACCTCTAGTATCAAAATTTGCGGAAGTTTCATACAAACTTCCATCCCCTAGTTTAAGGGGTTGGGGGATAAAAGTTCCAAGTTTTAGAATTATTTTGTTGTTTGTGTACTAATACTAGCTTACATACCAAATTTCAGCTTTCTAGGTCATCGGGAAGTACCCCAGAGGTTTTGATACGTCAGTGAGTGAGTGGCAAAATCGGCGTATTTTAGGTACCTATAAAACCTAAAGTATAAAAGCTAGATCAATTAAATTTTGTACATTTTATATGTTTGCTACCTGCATCTTAACCTGAGAATTTGGGCGCTCTAGTGTTAACTGGGACGAAACTATGAGGGTTTGAATATGAGACGAAACGGTTCGAGAAAAGGTAGGTAGTGCCCCCTTCTTTTTTGTTCGTCTTGGCGGGGGCACTACCGTGCCCCCAGATGTATAGATACTCCAAATCCATATAAAGTAGGAACATTAAGATACTTAGACGACGCTGCTTTCACCTTTTTTTTGAAAATTTGGAAAAAGAATCAATACTAGTTCGTATACCTAATCGAATAAAAATAATAGTCTTTGGTTCTGTGATAATAAAGTAATGAAATTAATTATTGTATTTGTCGTGGCTTCCCACCTCCGTGGCGACCTGACGTAGACCAACTGACTGACTGGCTGATTGACATCGATGTTTGGAACGGAGAAACCATCAGTTCTCGACGGACAGACGACCAGACTGTTCAGTATTAATAGCGACCCGCCTCGGCTTCGCACGGGTGCAATGCTGATTAAATTATGCATGTTTTATACATACACCTTCCTCTTGAATCACTCTCTCTATTTAAAAATAAAAATTGGGCAAGTGCGAGCCCGACTCGCGCATGAAGGGTTCCGTACCTATACATATATATAATCTATAACAAGTTTGTTGTATGGGAGCCCCCCTTAAATATTTATTTTATTTCATTTTTAGTATTTGTTGTTATAGCGGCAATAGAAATACATCATCTGTGAAAATTTCAACTGTCTAGCTATCACCGTTGTTGAGATACAGCCTGGTGACAGACGGACGGACGGACGGACGGACAGCGAAGTCTCAGTAATAGGGTCCCGTTTTTACCCTTTGGGTACGGAACCCTAAAAACCGCAATAAAATCCGTTGCATAGCTTTAAAGATCTAAGCATACATAGGGACAGACAGCTAGCAGGGAACGGCTTTGTTTCATACTGTAGTGAAGTGGTTTACACTCACGTAAAACTGTCAGGAACGGCCCGACATGTTTCGAACTCAGCAGTCCCTGATGAAGAATTTCACGTGAGTGTAAACCGCTTAGTACAATAATTAAATATGTCTCACGAAAGTTTTAATAAAATTAAAGAAATATGACGTCTTTAAGCAAAAGGTACCCCTTTGTCGCTTATCATAAGGACACGTTAACATATTATAATTATACTCATGTATAGATGCAAGTAAATTTCGCCCTTATGGTAAACGACAAAGTGGACCCTTTTTGTTGAAAACGACACAAATGAAATTAATTTAAACTGAACCACACTGAACACAATTTAAAAATTTGAAATGTTCTCAAGTCGTAGTTACGTAGGTACACGAATAACAAACGCAAATTAAGTCTAAATAAAGCAATTTGGAAACCAAATACTACAAAGCGAGCGCATTCTAAATTCGCATGCAAAAAACTCAAATATTTTACACGGCCAAAATAAATGGTTGCGCGGGCTTTAAAAAATTGCTCAGGCTATTAATCAAATTGAAACATTTTTAAAACAAGCACGTGTTGTTCATAGATATCTTTTTTATTTTGCGCATTTATAATTTGCACGCGTGATGTATTTTTATGGATGGCGCGTGGTCATCTTAATTTTTTTGTTAACTGATATTATTTTGGTACCGTAAAACTACCCAACTATAGTCAAATCATCCAACTATATTCCAAAACAAAACTCGTTTATTTTTATCAAAATCCATATTCTATCAGTGACTTTATACGTTTTTATTTAAGTTTGTTTAATTATGTTGTTCACCATGGAGTTTATCCGTAATAATTGTCATAATATTAAAGAGTAATATTCGGATTAAATTGGACCATAGTTGTAAGGACTGGACTATAGTTGAGTAGTTTTACGGTACCAAAGTATACGCTATTTCGTCCAGATTAAAGTTTTTTCTTTATTTATAGGCGGGTAAAAAGATTTTCTATAATCATGTTTGGATGTGCAGCTATCCCTACACCAAAATTGGTAAAGATCTGTCCAGCTGTTTTAGAGTCATGAACGAAAAAACGGTTCTCGGAAAAATCGGTAGCGTCATTGGGGAATCGGACGCTCACACACCCTCGCGGGCATGTTTGACGACGCGTTTGGCTCGGTTTGTAGACACCTGCCTACTGAGTCGGCGGTCCCGGGTTCGAATCCCGGCCGGGGCAAATATTTGTGCAACATATTTGTTCTTGGGTCATGGATGTTATCTATGTATTTATATATTATGAATATCGTCGTCTAGTAACCATAGTACAAGCTTTGCTTAGTTTGGGACTAGGTCGATTTGTGTATGATTGTCCCTTAATATTTATTTTTATATTTATGTGGGGTAGCCATCTCAGGGCTGGGCCCTCTGTGCCGGCGTATGACTCCGCCCGCAACTGCGGACGGGTAATCTGGCTGGGGATTCAGCGATTGAATCTTCGGGTTCTAGTAGCTGGCTTCATGGTGATGAAGTCAGCTCGTTGGCCTCTCAGCGGCTTAGATGGAACGGTTCTCCCCGGGGGCTACAGTATGCGGTTCTTCAAGAGGGGAGTCAATAGGTTTTAAAAGGGCAAGGCGCGAGTGGTGCTCCTGGCGTCGCAAGCATCCAGGCGGCGGTAACAGTTTAACATCAGGCGGGCCGCATGCTTATTTGCCGCTGTCGTAGTATAAAAAAAAAATGACATCACGCTCGCACCGCGCGCCCATACAATACGGTATCAGTGCACGTGCTATCAGTAGTCCAATGCCTACCGATTATGTTCACAGTGAAAATCTGTTCCGTGCATGATAATAATTAATTAGAGTACCCTAGTTACATTGCATGTAAAGTGTATTAAGCGCTCGACTAAATTTCATCTTTAAAATCCCTATTTTTATAAAAAGACAAAGCTTTTTGAGATGGAAAACCCTCTCGCAGCGAAAAATCGAGAGGTTCTAAGATCCAAAGAATTTAACAGGACATGTTACCTTTTGGTTTCACAGCAGGCTCTACAGCTATTGTGATCTGGAGGGCTCTCTGTTCGAGCGTCTGGCATATGCATAACTGATACAACCATGTCGTTTTAACGTCGAGTTTGTAGTGTCAGTGGGCAGTTCAATAGATTGAGAGTGACATGGGGTTATCGTAAGCATATTAACGGAATTTGGGTAAGTAATAAAATTATCAAACTCACTTTTTAAATCCTTTAGGGGCATACATGTCCAGATGTCATAATGTCCCAAGAACAAATATTTGAGTTCATCACACAAATATTTGCCCCGGCCGGGATTCAAACCCGGGACCGCCGGCTCAGTAGGCGGGTGTCTGTAAACTGCACCAACCGTGTCGTTATTTGTATCTAAGGATGTTATTTGTATTTAAGTATGTATTTATCTATATTAGTATGTTTATCTTCGTCTAGTGTCCATAACACAAGCCTACTAGAGCTTGCTCTGGGACTAGATTGTGTGTGAGTTTGTCCGATATTTATTTATTACATCCAAAATTGGTCAGATTCAGTAAATACTGACTCGTCAGTTATGCATATCGGCATCTAAGTAATGGTGCTAGGAATAGATTGGTCGTCATCGCAATATTGCGACTCCATAATTAATGCAGTATATCAAGAGCTTTGCTGAATAGATGCTTACACAGATGAAGTCAGCGGAGTCATTTGATATTAAAAACGCTTCTGTGGTACTTTGCGTACAAAGCGTACACTCGTACGATTTTAATATCGACGGCAAACATTGGAAACATCGTAAACGCCAATTAATTCCCTTGGCGTTTAGTCGAATTATTTAACTCCCAACGAAAAAAGTGGAGTGTTATAAGTTTAACATGTGTATCTGTATATTTGTGTATCTGTGTGGCTGTCTGTGGCATCGTAGCTCCCAATCAGATGTATCAATTTTAGTGTTTTTTTTTTTTTCTCGAAAGACTTGTCCGCCGAGATGGTTCTTAGCTATGTCTGGTGGAAATAGGTCCAGTAGTTTCCAAGATACTCAGCTTTAGTTGGAACAAGTGACAAGATCTCAGCCAATATTGAAGCTAAGAATTCCAAATTGAGTAGTTATGTTCAGTTTTAGTAGCATTTTCTATATTACTGATTGAGTGAGGGTCTCATCATGATTAGCTACTAGTATCGGGGGTGTTTTATATTTTAGGTTAATTTAGGTTATTACTATTCAAGTTACTTTTCAAGTAACATTCTACTAACATTAGTTTAATTCAGTTTTGTATTACTTAGGAATTTACGAAAGTAAACATTTGCAACTTATCTCTGAACTTTCAAACATTCACACCCCCGCACCGCACAAGTCTTGCCCCACCTTACCATATATCTATAGTCAGCTGCTTTATCATAGTGAACGCTCTGTGCCAATATGTTGTAGTATTCCATTGGTAGACAGCTATTGTTCCCCACAATGGCCGGGTTAACGCCAAACACCGGTATGAGCGCACTAAATTCTATGTCTTCATAACGTGAGACGAAACTGTATGCCATTCTACACAATCCCCTGAATGTGGTTGCTATATCCCACTGGAGGCTCTGTGAGGTATATGTATCGCGAGTTTGTTTCAAACAAAATACGAACACCCTCACACAAATCGAACTAGTCCCACAGTAAATGATTGATTAAGTAATTTGTGTCTGTTTCTGTGTCCGTGTCCGTGTCTGTGTCTGTGTCTGTGCCTGTGCCCGTGTCCGTGTCCGTACAATGCTATGCTCCAGATGTACACTTTTATGAGCTTTTTCCGTATATGACGGGCTATTCTGGATTTAAATAGACATTTCTTTGCATTGAAAGCTTTTTTTGCCATTGCTATTCTGGTGTGCATCTGCAGTCATCTGTTATGTTATAATACTACCAAGGTATTTGAATTTTGTTACTTGTTCTATTGTTACATTATTGATCGAAATTGGTCTGCTATATGTGGCGAATTTTGAGGTTACGAGTGTTTTGGTTTTATTCATGTTAATTGTTAGCCCAAAGTTTTGAAAAACTGTATTCATAATCTATTATTAGTTGTTGCAATTCCTCAGATGTGTTAGCCAACGCTGCGATGTCGTCAGCGAAGCGAATAAATTGTAGACGCACCCTATCCGGGACAAATTGTCCATAGAACAAGCTCAAGCGTAATTGCAACCAAAATCGTCCCATCGCAGTCTGATTAAGCCGCCATTAAGTAATTCAACGTTAACCGGACGCGGACGCCATTTCCAAATGCGGAAACGCTGTTTGTCACTTCCTGTTGCCGGATGTGCAGCGCGCTTTGTCGGTAATTATCGGTTATCAAAGTTTGAGAATTTTGCCAAAGCTAAAATGTTGACGCTTTGCTGGCTCGGTTCAATAATCGGTAATTATTTTGGATAAAAATATTAGCAGCCTATTTTTCACGTAAACCGCATCTTAGAGGCAATACCGTGAACTAAAATAGTAATATTGCTTTGCTAATCCGCGATATAATAACGTGCCAGCTAATTTGTGCTAACCCGTTATATTTATTTGCGTATTTTTTCATGCATACATGCATTACATGCATTACCATGTGGCAATACCATGTCCATGTTATTTTTTAAGTTTATACGGTTTATGTTTTTATTTATCTATTTCTTTTTGATGAATGATTTATTTATTATTTATTTAAATTAGTTACACAGCATAACAGTAAATAAAAAAAATTGGGCAAGTGCGAGCCCGACTCGCGCATGAAGGGTTCCGTACCTATACATATATATAATCGATAACAAGTTTGTTGTATGGGAGCCCCCCTTAAATATTTATTTTATTTTATTTTTAGTATTTGTTGTTATAGCGGCAATAGAAATACATCATCTGTGAAAATTTCAACTGTCTAGCTACCGTTGTTGAGATACAGCCTGGTGACAGACGGACGGACGGACGGACGGCGAAGTCTCAGTAATAGGGTCCCGTTTTTACCCTTTGGGTACGGAACCCTAAAAAATATCTAAGCTCCTTAATTATAAGATTAAAAAAATCATAAAAATCGAGATTTCGTTTTCGTTTGTTCCCTCCATCTTTACAAAATTTTCGGAATTAAATGTGAAGGAAATGTTCTGTGTACGACCGCTTTGATAATTATGCGCTCATCATTAAATAATTTTTGACCCTGGCATCTGTTTTTGGTCAAATTTTCGCCGCAAACGGATGATTCATATACTGTACTAGTAGAAGATCCGAACCTACATCGACTATCACCGAGCTGATACTAGAATGAAACATATTTTATAATGAATTTGGTATATTAGAAAGTATATTAAAAATGGGTTTTCTAAAAATATCCTGAACGAAATCTCAATTCTATGTTAATTGTCAAGAACGGCCCGACATGTTTCGAACTCATATAAAGCTCTTCTTCAGGGGCTCCGTGCTGCTACGCGACTTAAGTAGCAGCGATATTGTTAGTCTCTCCACCTGCATTCCACCATACCGTTTGTCCATTCGACAACAGGAAAACAAAAAGCTAGAGCAGGTATTGAAAAGCATCGACTGTTTATGATGTCAAACAAAGGCGAGGGCGTAATTGGTACTCGACAATGTCTTGTTTGCTTTTCGGTGCGAGGCAGAGGAGGTAGCGATTTGTGTCCAGCACCTAAAGCACAACTGTGACACGTGAGTCTTCCACGTGCGAGATATTACCTGTCTCTTTCTTCGCTATACTGTGAAAGAGTGACGGGCGTTGCTATGTTACGTGACAAGAGTCGCAAAGCGTAGTTGTGCTAGATGGGGCAGGCTACCATATTTAGCCGTGACTTCACTTGACACACGGGTCAGCATCTCTTTTCTTGCTCGCACGGTATTGAAAGGAATGTGGCAGGTAGCATACATTTTGACGTGACTTTGCTTGTCGCGCGACTCAGCGTCATCTGTCTTGCTCGTATAGTATTGACAGAAAAGTGACAGGTAGTATTTGTCACTGCTTGCCACTTCCTGTTGCCGGATGTGCAACGTAAGTTCGGGTGCAGGTATTGAAAAGCATCGACTGTTTATGATGTAAAACAAAGGCGAGGGTGTAATTAACAGAAGAGGCGCGAGTAGCGATTTGTGTCCAGCAATCTAGCATAACTGTGAAACGCGACTCGTGCGAGAATATTACCAAGAGATAGGTAATATTCTCGTACGAGTCGCGTTTCACAGTCTCCGCTACACTGTGAGAGAGTGACGGGCGATAATATGTCGGACGACAAGAGTCGCAAAGCGTAGTTGGCATTAGGACTAGCATACCTAGCCGTGACTTTGCTTGTCGCGCGACTCTGAGTTGTTTGTCTTGCTCGCACTCTATCGAAAAGAAAGTGACAGATAGTCTAGGTATGTCGGGCGATAAAGAATCGCGTGCACAAGTTATGCTAGACGTGCAGCGGGGGCTAGCATATTCAGTGATAAACGAAATTTAATAAAATCTCAAAATTTTTAAGAAAACCGGTTGTGAAATGCGGATTGTAGACAAGACCAGCCAGATATTGGATAGCTCGGTATACGAAATAATTCTGGGTACAAGCTGATATCGAACCTTTGCTCACTAGGTCAAAAAATCGCTAGTTTCTTTCTTCTTGCGCCAACCCCGTGAGAGCACATTGTTTACGATTGCCTTCTCCCAATGTGAGCAATTCGGATGCACCACGCTCTATTATGTATACATTCAATCATATCTTATTTTATCTGAAAATAACTGCAAAAAAAGCCTAGTTTGGTTATTTCCCTTCAATTCTTATTTACGGAGATGAGCTTTGGGGTACCGCCGCTGACCGTTATTAAATATTTAGACTACAGAAATGCGCAGTTTTCATAATAGCAAAAAAAATTAAAACCATCCTGCAAAAGAATTATTCACGTCACTTAAAATCCCTACATTACCAAGTGTAGTTTGTCCAAAATGCAGAAAATTTTAATCATTCCTATGACTATGACTATTAAATAGATTTAGGGTTTTTGGTGGTCCCGATAAACTAGATATAAGGTGATAAACTTACAAAAATGAACCTATTACCAAAGTTTTGACAACGCCGTTGGCGCAGTCGTAGCAGCCGCCTACTGAGCCGATGGTCCTGGGTTCGAAACTCGGCAAGGGCAAATAATTTTGTGTGTATTTAGTATATAATTATGGATCTAATATAAGTTTGCATATAGCCATCTAGTACCCATAACACAAGCCGACTAGAACTAACTTTAGGACTAGATGGATTTGTGTGTGGTTGTCCGATATTTATATAGGGTTCAAACTTTTCCAAATAGTACCCTGTATTATCTCATACAGTTCCTACATTGTTATTCCATTATAATAATAACGGGTTCCAGCGGGGCTACAGCCACAGCAAATTTCTTGAAGAGGCCTCTACGTGTTGGACCCATATCCACGCAAGCCTTCCAAAAGACCGGGACGTATGAGCCCGAGAATCGAAAACGATAAAAAAAAACTTTATTTTACAAGTTCTTTACAAATAGGATTCGATTATTCGCTTAGTACAAACAGGTCGGTATAACGGGGTTGAAGCTTTCGTCCCTAAATGAAAGTGCAGGCAATTTCTAGTGCCTGTGAAGACTATCCTATAAGCCGCTCTATGCCGCGGGATAAGGTACTGGCCGCAGCGATAGCTCTGAGCCAGGCACTAAGTCGAACACACAGCTAACTGAAGAAAACCAGTATTTTGTTATAAAAATAAAAATTGAAGACGCCCGGACAACGCGACCTTGTAACCCTTTTTTGTCATAGTCGGGTAAAATATCCTAACTATAACCATTTTTTAATGTATATCATAGCATTTTGGCGAGATGACACGACAAGAAAAATGAATTATGTTGTAATAAAAATAAATATAGAAGACACCCGCAACTTCGTCCGGTAAAAAAAAATCCTCTGAACAATTTTTGAAACGAATTAAATAGGTCAGTTTTCTATAGGGAGGGGTAATTTAAAGAAAAAAAATTACAGGCGCTACAGCAGCGTGGCCAAGCCGTTAGCGTCATCTGTTGACAAGACTTTCATAAAAACTTATTGAACCGGGTCTATCGCGATATTTTTGATTTACCTCCATTTCCTGACGTATCGACACGGTTCCGCGTGAAAATTTTCATTGTCCTCTCATCACGGGGGGAGTAATTTTTTAGTTTGGTTTAAAAGCTTCAACTTGGCCAAATTTACTTTCGTATTCGGTGTTTGGATGTTCGGATATCCGACTGTTCTTGTCTCCTGGCTGAATTACTCGACGGATTCTCGTGAAATTTTATTAACAGGTGCAATCATTATATAGAATTTCTCTGTCGAGTAGACACTGATAGTGCACTCGCTCCGTGAAATGAAGATGCATTGCGAGAGCTGCTGTCTACCAGAGGAAGGATGAGGACGAGAACCCAAATTTGGACACCACTGCAGTAACCACGACCACGAGTGAACGCCCGATGATGATGATTAAAAAAAACATTGCGTATGGGAGTTAAGAAAGTAAGAAAAGTCAAATTTTGAGCAACGAAAATGATCACAAGGTCAACAGCTCATAGAGATGTTAGAAATATTATTTGAGTTAAAATACTTGATATGTATATTGTGTCCACCTCGTTAGCGCCACAATGGTCGCGTCCTCCAACCGGTGATGGAAAGTAAACAGCATCGATAGATTGCTTTCGTATAGGATTGGATATCGAGTCTGTGGATATCCGAACTGTCCATCACTAAATACCGGTTTACCCTTGTTTTAAGTTCTTGAGTGGCGCGTACCGGAAGACTCAGCGTGGAAAACCCCCAACAAGGACCGACGATCTGGTTAGGATGGCGGGCACCAATAATATGAGCGCGGCGTTCTTTGAAATAATGAACTTTATTCTTCAAGTAGGCCACAAGCACTTTCACATTTAAAGAGTCAAATTGTCCATAGAACAGGTTAACACTTGTTTTGTAGAAAAGACATTTCAACGAATTTTCATTTCATCGAAAGCGTTTTTTTTCTGGAATCATAAAATATTTTGGAATGTTCTAACAAAAACCTATCCTAATCTATTATATTCTGAACTAGCGACCCGCCCCGGCTTCGCACGGGTGCAATGCTGATAAATTATGCATGTATTATACATATAAACCTTTCTCTTGAATCACTCTATCTATTAAAAAAAACCGCATCAAAATCCGTTGCGTAGTTTTAAAGATTTAAGCATACAAAGGGACATAGGGACAGAGAAAGCGATTTGAAGTTTGGTGCAATATACCATTTTTATTTAAATAATCATCAAAAGTTTTATTGACATATTCCTTCCCATTATCACTTAGAAATACTTTTATCTTTTTATCCAGTTAATTTTCTACTCGAATTTTAAATTCCATAAATTTATTAAATACCTCCGCTTTGCTTTTCATAAAATACACAAAGACTTTACGTGAATAGTCATCAATAAAAACTGTGAAATACCTTGAACCTCCAATTGATGTGGTTTGTAGCGGACCACATACATCACTGTGTATGACCTCTAGCAATTCTTTTGCCCGGGAGCCATTACTTGGAAAAGGTTTCCTGGTTTGTTTTCCTTCTAAACATGACACATACACAACTTTCAGATTGCGGTGACAATTTCACGCCGGTAGTACAGTTTGGCATTTTATCAACATCATTAAAATTTAAATGTGCCATTTTTTGATGCCACAAGTAGGTATCAGTCTCTGTAGAAGCTGCCATCGCTCGGTTCTCGTTATTATAAGCTTTAAGTCTGTAGGTATTATTTATCAGTGTAGCACTTACTACCATTTGCCCATTTTGATTTTTTATCTGACAGCCATCAACATTAAATTCTACTTTACAGCCTGCTTTAATTATCTTACTCACAGACAGCAAATTTGTGGATAATTCTGGTATAAATGGAACATTTCTCACCTGGATTGCTTCACTGCCAGTCTTATTGGGTACTTGTATTATAACATCACCACAGCTTTCGACATGTAGCATCTTGTTGTCAGCTATTCTTATGTGGTTAACAGGTGGAGCTGTCTCATTCACCAACCATTCCCGGTGCATCGTCATGTGGGTTGATGCGCCAGAATCCACGTACCAGTTCATTGTATCATTCACCTGCATGGCTGAAAAGGCTGCTATAAAACCATTATTATAATTCTTATTTCTAACCTCAGTATTTATTAAGTCTTTCAATAAACCGACTTTACGGAGTAAACCTGAGTCTTGAAATGCATGTAATAAATTGTTCCAAATCTCTTTCGCTGTTTTTGCCTCTTGTATGTGAACATAGCATAGGGTCCACTAAGAGTATAAGCTTTGATTTCGTTTTAAGATCCTTCTTTGAGTCTGTTGTTTCATTTTCCACACATTCCCACAAGTCCTCATGTTGTAGGTAAGCTTTGACGGCAAAACTCCAGCTTGTCCAGTTGTCACGGCCAGTGAGCTTTTCAATTGTCATCATATGATTGCTTGATCCCATTATTTATACTTTATTATACGCAAGCTGAAAGAAAATCCGGCGACCGAACTAACTTTGAGGTTAAGTTAACAAATTATTTTCGTTACTATTTTAAAACTGCACAAATTGACTTCATAACTTTTACAGGTAGGGCTGGGCCCATAACCTGATAAATTAAACAAAAGAAATTAACTTTCTTCAAATATACTTATTAAAACAAAATAAACCTTACAGAGCACACAATGACATGGCAAGGTTATATAGCGCAGAGACAGTCCTTATGGAATGTCATAACGTCAGGTGAGGGCGTGATCATTGTTGCTATTAAATAAGAGCAGGGGGTAGCGTCCATGCATTTCCATCATATAGGTACATCGTACGGGTGCAATGCTGATAAATTATGCATGTATTATACAAACAAACCTTCCCCTTGAATCATTCTATCTATTAAAAAAAACCGCATCAAAATCCGTTGCGTAGTTTTAAAGATTTAAGCATACAAAGGGACATAGGGACAGAGAAATCGACTTTGTTTTATACTATGTAGTGATAGTGATAGTGATTATTAAAACAAAAGGAACATTACAGAGCACACAATGACATGGCAAGATTATATAGCGCAGAGACAGTCCTTATACTCCTTATGGAATGTCATAACGTCAGGTCAGGTGAGGGCGTGATCATTGTTGCTATTAAATAAGAGCAGGGGAGCGTTCATACATTTCCATCATATAAGTACATCGCACGGGTACAATGCTGATAAATTATGCATGTTTTATACATATAAACCTTCCTCTTGAATCACTCTATCTATTAAAAAAACCGCATCAAAATCCGTTGCGTAGTTTTGAAGATTTAAGCATACAAAGGGACATAGGGACAGAGAAATCGACTTTGTTTCATACTATGTAGTGATAATGTACGACTTCCGAGGAAACAATTTCCCACGCGAATTCCACATTTTGCGGAATAAAAAGTAGCCTATGTGTTAATCCAGGGTGTCAACTGCCTTCATACCATATCAAAATTGGTCCAGCTGATTAAGCGTGAAGAAGTAACAAACATACACATAGACACTCACAAACTTTCACCTGTATAATATTAATGTGATGTATATTTAAATACATCACATTAATATTATACAGTAATACCGGTGATGACCTACGGAGCCGAGACGTGGTCTCTAACTATGGGCCTTTTAAAGAAGCTCAGAGTCACTCAGCGAGCTATGGAAAGAGCTATGCTCGGGATTTGTCTACGAGATCGAATCAGAAATGAGGAGATTCGTAGACGAACCAAGGTCATCGACAGCAAACCGGGTAAGCAAGCTGAAGTGGCAATGGGCGGGGCACATAGCTCGAAGGACCGATGGCCGTTGGGGCAGAAAAGTTCTCGAGTGGAGACCACGTACCGGCAAGCGCAGTGTAGGACGACCACCCGCAAGGTGGTCGGACGACCTGGTTAGAGTTGCGGGGACTCGCTGGATGCGGGTCGCTGCTATCCGGCCCATGTGGAAATCTATTGAGGAGGCCTGTGTCCAGCAGTGGGCGTCCTATGGCTGAAATGATGATGATGATGATGATATTTAAATACATAGAAAACACAATATTCAAGTTCATATAATATTTGATTATATAAACAACGTACCGTAAAACGGGGTTACTTTAGAAAAATTTAGGGCTACTTTGATAGTTTTAAAATGGTTATGAAAACGCAAATATTCATAGTGCGATTGAGCAAATGAAGTAAAAGGTTAGGTCATTGTTGAAGGTAGGTATTGCATTGCCACAGATAGTAAAAAAATATAAGGATATGGCGTAAAAAATCCCCGTAAGTAGCCCCTGCATTTTAAAGTAACCCCGTTTTATGGTACTAAACATAAAATTGTTAAGTAACACACAAGCTCGTAAACTAGACAAAACTCTATAGGATCAGGGATCTCTTCCACTCAACCAATGCTGTGTACAAAACCCGATAGCAGGCAATAAAATCGGCACCGATCCAGCGAAGTCCATTAATCGATTCTAAATCGTAATAAACTACTAAACTTTAATCGTAAATTAAGCTATGTCCGAATCGTAAATTAAGTCGTAAAATCGATTAGACTAAGAGTCCGCATGTTGGTGTGGTATTTACATTTTGTATTAGACAATGCACATTGTATTGTAACTAGCCGTTTTCCAAAATAATAATGAAATAATGAACTTTAGGCCGCAACATTTACATGTCTGAGTCTACCGGCATTTCAAAAGAGGAGACCACTGTTGAGAAGACATGCCGAAAGAAACTCAACGGTCATTATTTCTCTATTACAGTAAGTAATATGAACTTAATTTGTACCTTTCTTAAGAATTTAGGTGTACCTATACGGCGATGTGGGAACCCGTAAACCCACAAGTGCTGCAACAAACATCTACTACAGATGCTGTGGCCAATGATGATGGTGATGATACGTAGATCCAAAAAACCCCAAATTCCTGTTCTTGCCAGAATTTGATGTTTTTGTCTTCATCTTGCGTCACACATTGCGGAGATATGAGAGTTAAAAATTTAAGAAGTCATTTCAGCCATTTTACGAGAATTAGTTAGGGCATGCGACTTTCAATCCGGAGGTCGCGGGTTCGAACCCCCGGCCCGTACCAATGAGTTTTTCGGAACTTATGTACGGAATGTCATTTGATAGGTATTTACCACTCGCTTTTCGGTGAAGGAAAACATCGTGAGGAAACCACCTAAGCCTAATAAGGCCTAGTTTCCCCTCTGGGTTGGAAGGTCAGATGGCAGTCGCTTTCGTAAAAACTAGTGCCTACGCCACATCTTGGGATTTAGGTAGCCGACCCCGATTGAGAATTTATTCTCAAAAAATGGGACAAAGGCTAGGAGGATGATGATATCGCAAGGTCCGGCTCATAGAGTCGCTAGATATAATTATTTGAGTTTGATTTGCTTGGCTTGGATTTATTCAGCGGGAGAATGTATCTGGGGGACATCGGATTTGGCTAGATACTCTTAATTAGTATAAGTTCAGTTGATTGCTTTTATTTTTTTTCTAGTATTCAAATACAAGATGGACGATGATGATGGACGGTGATGATGAACATTCACTAGCGGTGAATTAAAATAAAAGCAATCAACTGAACTTATACTAATTAAGAGTATCTAGCCAAATCCGATGTCCCCCATAGACGTCCCCCATCAACCGATAGACGTCCACTGCTGGACAAAGGCCTCCCCCAAAGTTCTCCACGACGATCGGTCTTGCACCGCCCTCATTCAATTTCTGTTTGCGATCCTAACCAGGTCGTCTTGTTGGGGGCCTTCCCACGCTGCTTTTCTGTTCGTGGTCGCTTCACCAAGATTCAACAACCGCCTCTTAGACTACGTCAGAATTGAGTACGGCCCAAAGCGATGGGTTTAACTTTTAAACGGGATTCGTTTTAAATTTCGGTAGCAAACAGTGGACAGTAAGATTTATAGGCTAAGCATGATAATTGCCCGCCCTAGCCGTACGTTCTGGCCTATACTCGCCACCCTTGCCATGAGTTTACAGTGACCGTACTCGTTAGCGACTGCGTAAACTATTTGTGTTCCTTCAATTGCTCAAAGTTTAACTGGAAGAGATCCCTTATAGGGATAAGTTCGCCTTTGTACATGTTTCATTTGTTATCAATGTATTTAGAACCAGTTGTTGTACAATAAAGTGTTTACATACATAGATACTATTCTCCATACAAATTGTTCACGCAGTCACTAGCGAGTATGGTCACGTTAACTCATGGTAAGGACAGTTCTCGTGTTTTATAACATTCCATGAATTTGCAGTTTTATGTCAAATTTTGACAACCCGGTCGAGCCAATGGTCCTGGGTTCGAATACCGGCAAGGGCAATCATTTGTGTGATGAACTCGAATATTTGTTTCTCAACTGTCTAGGTTGAAATTTTCACAGGTGATGTATTTCTGTTACCGATATAACAAGAAATACTAAAAAACAGAATTAAATAAATATGACCCCAATTGAGAATTCATTCTCAAAAAAAAAAAAATGGGACAAAGGCTAGGAAGTAGTAGGGATTCGCCGATACTACGATACGGGGCGGACGGGCCTGATGGGCGGCATCCAGGGCGGATTTGGCGGACCACGAAACCTAAATAAAAAAAAAAAAAAAAAAAAAAAAAAAAAAAAAAAAAAAAAAAAAACAAATAGCCCCCTACTTGGAGCGTTTGGAATAGGTCCCAGGACGCTCAGACAGCTCTGTCAGGACTTACAGAACGCCCTACGCTAACAATGCAACACCTTCCCCGACCCATCGACCCTTTTCTATTGTCTACCCGAGCTCGGGTTTTATTGCCCTCTCGGACGCCGAGCTCACTTTTATTACGGTCTACTATTGTTTCCCTCTTTTATATTTCTCTTTGGCTTCAACTGCCTACAACTTCCTTTCCAAACGGTATACATCTTTTAAGAACATTCTTTAGGTAAAGCTGGACAAATACCTAAACATCTCATACCTAAACTATCAGACTAGGTCCGCCACCTTGGTTCTTATTGGAATCGCTGTTTCAACCCAGCCTGTCTCACATCGTCTCTTTACTCCAAGGTTTCTTACTACGTGATGTGTGCTACGGTGTACGTATCACTAATCTAAGCTAACCTATGCTAGATCACAATTCTAACCTAACCTAACCTAAGCTACAGGACTACGCCCAGCTAACGCAGGATACGTTAACTGACTACTTAACTTCAGGTAGCCTTACTTCAAAGTATGTATTTTGTTACTCACTACATATGCTGCATTTGGAACGTTGTTCTATTTATATATTTTATCTTGTTCAACTTAACATTACTTCTAACTTAACTATCACTTAACTTCAAAAACTAATTTTGAAGAACTGCTTTATATACTTACCTACTTAAAACCAGCTACGAGCACAGCACAGTTGTTTTGGTCTTAAGAACGCTGTTCTAACCTAACCTAACCTTGCATAAATTTGACTACGTACTCAATGTTACTTTCATTTCTTTTTTGTAATAACCGACTTCAAAAAGGAGAAAGTTCTATGTAAAAATATTGCATGTAGCATAAGGATAATACGAATCTAATCTTACAATAGTAATGCGGTATTTTATACAGTAATAACTGCTTCAAAACTATACTAACTTATTTAAGCTGTAAGTTAAAAATACGAGTTCTATTTTTGCATATTTATTTATTTCGCCAAATATTATGTTCTTGAATAGATGCTTAAGAAAATACCTGAATAAACTTTGTAACTTGTACTAACGTGTATTTGTAGTGGGCTGAACTAAACTCGTTGATTTTTTAATTTGTTTGTTGGGTCCATATTGTTTGTAAAGATTTATGACAGGTTTCTTCTCCGAATCATCAAAAGATTCGAAAGTCTATTATAAATTTTATTACTGTTTGTTGGTGGCTGTTGGGCGCGGTACAAACTAGTCGAAACGTGATTTTAACGGTAATCTATTGTCACATCCTTATAAAAGCCGATGGACAGTGACGATCTATAAGTATTCAGAACCGAGTCGTGCTTGTTACCAGAGCTCTCTCAGTGTACAGTGACATAGTGTTGAATCGTGCTACAGTGCTTATAAAAAATGGCAAATGTAAGTATGTACTATTTTTTATAAAATATGTATGTAGTATTTTTATGTACTATTTGTTTAACAGTGTTTTTTTTTTCTGTAACTTGTGTTCATCGTGTTACTTGTTAAGTGTGTTAATCGGATGTATAACTTATTGTTGAATATTGTTACAGTTCACGGAAAACACTTTCAAGAATTTTTATTACCCTGAACCTGAACATGATGATTCAGGGAGTGATGAAGAAGGCACACTCGGTTTTAAAGTGAAACAAGCCATAGCGAAGAAACGTCCTGCAAATAGTATCGAGAGTTTCTTTGAAAAACCGCAGAAAAAAGTGAAACCAGTGAAGAGATCTTCCAGTGTGTCGCAAAGTTCCCATACCGGTGTTGCTTACCTATCTTCGGGTAAAGACGATGCTGCGTATGCATCACACCTTATTAAGATAGAAATATACGATCTTGAAAAAGTTAGGAACATCGCACCAGAAGAGCACTGGAAGCACGCCGATGTGAGATTAAAATCTTACATCTCAACTGAGCAAGATCCACAGCTTGAGACTGTCCGTGATGTGATATACAACATAACGAAAGACATAGCTTCAAAGGACACTTGCGTGAAATATTTTATAAACAATACGAAAAAGTAAACTAAGTGTTTGTGTATTTTTAATACTAGGTTAAAACTGTATTTATTATATAAGACATAAGATAATATTTTATAACATACCCTTGTGTACTACTAGTATTATATATTTCTTACTGCTTAAACAACAACTTTTTGTTATTCAAAATTGTTAAGACTCGTTTTATAACCACATGTTGTAATTTGTTTTGTAGCCTAATCATATTGATCTATTTCCCTTTGCAAATGTATAAAAGTCTCCACCCTTTAATATAAAATCACTAAGCTACGTTTGTTATTTTAAGGAAAAAATTTGTTGTAATGTAAACACTATTTTTAGGTAAATAAGGTATAATTAAGGTATTATTTATAAATAAAAAAAATCAGTTTAGTATATATATATTGTTTTATTTCACAAAAATTGACTTAAACATATTTCTTAAAATTAAATCGTTACAAAGAGAATTCTCAGAAAACAAACTCAATAAATCGCTCATAGTTTTTCCTTGATACTTAAAATATAAATAAACTAAACAATATTCGCCACAAACTGAAGTAAAATGATTTTGAAGTGGTCTTTGGTTATAAAACCACCGTTTTGCATTTCTATTCAAAAATAACTTATGATAACCAGTAGGTTTCCGACCAAATGAGTCAAAGTATTCCCCTACACCTTTAGCATCAATATGCATTGCAACCCAATGGGAACCTGGTTTCGAATCAGGGTCCAAATTGCTTACAATAAAAACTGGACGAGCAACCCAAATAGGGATTCGGTTAGCAGCAAAAACATTTGATTTAAATCTAGGGTTAATTTTTTTCATACAATATTGAATTTCATTAGTATCCATAATAAATAAAATATGTATACATTCATCGATGATGTTACAAACACAGATTAAGAAGAAATGAGATTAATTGTTAATTTCACTGTATTTATATTTATTTTAACTGTTGTAATCTACAGATACATCACGATTTTTGTTTATTTCAATAACATTATCAAATTCAGCGTACACAATACAGTTAATAGTAGTGCTCAAGGCATTATCAAAACGAACTTCTATCCGAACACTTCCGTGTCTTACAAGGTTCCAGTGTGAGGTAGAACTGGCTGACAGGTCAGGCGTCAAATCGAAACATAACAAACAGTAACCTTCCCCGTAATCGGTTCTGCTTATTGCATTACCTTCATTGTGGAAGTGAATACCAGTCCCAGAAAATAGAGTATGATATGTTGATGCTATTAAACCAGAACTAAATGATGGTTGTAATGTTCTAGAAGGAATTTCATGACCATCTACAAATAAACTAAAAGAGTTCATATTATAATTTTGAAAATTGAAAGGGTTCAATGCAAAATTACCATTAAACGATGAATTTGATACAAAACCAATTATACATCTTTTAGGTACCTGTCCAAGAAATATGTTATCTAAAGTTTTACCCTGTATTCCTGACGGTATTGTAAGTACCTTTACTTCTGCTCTTGTGATAGGGTATTTTGCAGTTGTTGATGCTAGCACTTTCTGATGAGCTAACAAAACACTTGGACTGATTCTAGCTCTTCTTATTATGAGACTAGCGTCCATTATTTGTACCTTAAATTTCTTATCTTGGTGACAAATAAGATTAAACGATTCTTTTGATCGCACTAACTTAACACGCATTTCTACACCATTCACTAGAAACTTCTCTTGGTTAAACATATCACCATGTAAATGTCCAATCATTTCAACTTGTTTACTATCTGTAACAAATTCCATCCTTTTGTGAAATCCTTTGTTATTTGCGTCAACGGTGTCCATATAATGTGCTGTATCTTCATACCATAACCCACAAGTAAGGTGAGTTTTTTTAGCGGCTGGTCCATAGTTAAGTAGATTTTCCATGTAAGCACGGTAAGCATATGTGTTGTTTGGTGGCGAGATTAGTTTTTGATTTAAATATACGTCAAGTTGATTAAAAAGGGAGTGCAACCAATTATTAACGGGGGCAACTTGAGTATCAGGCTTTAACTTTGTACCATCCTGGTTTAATATTTTGGCGTTTATATGTAATAATGTATGTGATAAGTCAATGTAGTCATCACCTGAACCGGGGACTTGAAACTCAATAGGACCATCATCACTTAAAGATGAGATTGGTTTATAATGAACCCACTGTCCACTCTCAATACTTGTCTGTGTCGAAGGCAGGGCAAATATATCTAACTCAGATTTTGCACATTCACACGAATGATTGTGTAGGAATGACATGATTTACTTTGAAAATATATCGTCACTATATTTATTTCTCTTAGCTCCTCTTCGGCGCGATGCTTTCAAGGTAATGAGAGGTTCCCGTCTCTTAGTTGACATTTTATACCCAGATCCCGACATCAGAGAATCGATCTTTTCATCAGCTTTTCTTTTTAAGTTAGCACTAGCTTCTTTAAATCGAGACCTAACTGAACTATCTATAGGGTGTGAATTTACCATATCAGATAACAAACCAACCCCCGCATCTAACGCTTCTTTTCCAACAGTTTTAAAACCACTAGACAACAAAGGAATTACTGACCTAAACAGTCCCCCCAAAAAACTTCCAATCCCATGCCCTCGCTGAAACGGAACACCTTTATAGACAATTCCTATACCAGAACCAGCTTGATGGGTATAATAATGATCGTAGGGACAAGAGTGAGATGATCTTTTATAATTCATCTTAGCCGTTGAAAGTGTAGTTTCACGCAGGAAATTCCGAATTGAAATGGCACTCTTGCACCGGTAGTTGTTCTTATATCTATTTCCATAGTATCAAATTCTCTACGTAAAACAGGTACATAATGAGCGGGTGAGAAAATGTGTGTTTTATATGCTCCATAATGGAATTCTGTTGGATCTAATGGTATTATTCTAAGCAACGTAGTTATAACATCACCAACTACCTGTGGTTGTATGATGTCTGTATAAACAAATAATTGTGATGGTAAGCCCAAATACAAATTAACAGGATTTTTACCAAATGAAACTTGCCGTAAATTTGTTTTCGGTTTAAAACCTAACTGTAGACTTAGTATTGGGGTTGTTATAAGAGAAGTTATATCGTTATTAATTGTTGCTACCCCAACCATTTTGGTTAGATTATCATATCTAAACTTTACATTATTTTTCAGTTGTGGGTTGTCATTAAAAGCTTGAATAAAATGGTCAACGTTGTCATATGTAGTTGCTGGTATATGAGTTTTTATATCTACAATTTTGGCTATCTTGTCAGTGGGTGACACTACTTTCTTTTTTAAATAAATCATATTTTCATGATCTTGAACATTGTACATTGAACAAGGGTATTGAAATTCTACTAAGCCAACTACCCATTCTCCTTCCAACTTTATACTCCTGGGTAATTTGGTTAAGAAGTGTGCAGTCGTATTATCGGTATAGTAGTCCGAGGAACTGTTACTTAACAATGTAATATAAAAGCTGTTTTCACTCATATTTTTTTTAAGCTTGAAGCGAGTATCCAAGAATTAAATTTGTTAGGATAACCTCGCCACTTCACTAGTACTTCTTTTCTGGCACCAACCCCACGTGAGCGTATTATTTTATCAATTTTATAATCAATGGAGGGGAGATAAGTCACTTTTTGTAATTCCTTAGAATAAAATGTACCAACGATAGGCTCACCTTCTAAATCTCTTAACGTATACACAACTCGTGGAAAGCGGTTTATTATTGAATCAATTCTAAATATTTCGTCACTCCAATTAGTTTCGTAACCCTTTTGAAATATATGTTTATATTTAGTAATTCTAACATGATCACCAACATTTAGTTTTGTGATTTCCAAAGTAAGTTGTCTATCCTTTTTTCTGTTATACAAATTACACCAAACAGTCATGATATTATCAAAATTTACATCGATAGGGCGCATTTTAATACTAGAATGATAACTGTGATTATAAGAATAAAGAAGTTCTTGCAAAATATCTATATATTTGTATGTATTCTTATGAGTAAAGTAACGCCACATTTTCATTTTAAGAGTTCTTTGAAACCTTTCTACTATACTTGCTTTAATGTCAGGATTGTTAGTAGTATAGTAGTTAATGTTTTTGCTCCTAAAGTAATCCCTTGCTGCCTTTGAAACAAATTCGGTGCCTTTATCAGATTGGATGTGACGAGGAGTAGAATTGGCTTCAGTAAATATGCTTTCAAAACAATTTATAACGGTTGTGGCATCTTTCTTTTTCATAGCTCTCGCAAAAGCATATTTACTGAACACATCAATAACACACAGAATATATTTGTATCCATCATTATATTGACTGTAAGTACCCATATCACTCAGATCAGCTTGCCAGAGTTCATTAAAGTTAGATAAGACGTATTTATTTCTTGTGAATCGCCTTTGAACCGGTTTATGCAGTGTGTACGTTTCTTGAGATTGTAACCAGTTCTTTACTTCGTCTTTGTTCATTCGTCCTTTCATTTGTTTACTTAATTTATTTAAACTACTGTAGCCTGCTGGATTAGATACATCGTAGTATATTGCATGAATGTCTAATAAGGGCTCCATCTTTCCCAATCTAGTTTCTTTTTGTTTGCCTTGAGCAGTACACTTGAAAGAGGTGTACTGGCGCTTGTGTCTTTAAATGACGATGACGATCGAGCACTTGATGGAGCAGATGATGCGTGAGGTTCACTCGATTGAGGTTTATTTATAAATTCTAGATTAGTAGGATTACCTATACAAGACGTAGGAACTTTTATATCTCTTAAAAATAAAGCAAACTCTTCCCATCCTGTTGGCTTAGGGCGTTTAAGAGATCTAACCGTATCGCTTACCAGATCGAGAATATTGCTGTTTGGAATAGTTCGATTGTTTATTACAACTTCACCATTTGTTTTCCACCATATTTTTGGTCTGCTTGACACAATACAAGTCAATAATGTTCTGGTTTTTTTCTCATATGATTTTGGTAAATTATCTATAATACGAGATGGACTGAATAGTACAGTTTCTGGATTTTTTGTACCAGACGGTGTAGCTGCAGTAACTGCAGAAACATCACCATCTGGTAGTGTTTTATTTGCAACTGATTCATAATTTTCATCCTCCTCCTTTTTGTTTACTTTTAAGTTTAAATCCTTACTTTCATCGTTGAGTTGATCAAACCCCTCCATCACTATTGGTATTTTAAATGGTTTTCGATCTGATTCAATAAAGTGCAAAAATCGTTGTAGTGCTTGAGAATATAATGCCCACTTTTCACGATCATTAATTTTACTCTTCAGGATTTTTTGCATCTCTCCGTCTAGGCGAGATGATACATTTTCGGGTTGGCTATCATTTCGTTTGAGTCTTTCAATAGTCTGGTTCAACTAACAACATTTTTTTTGTGTTTTCCATTTTATTTTATGTTACGGAGCTTACTAAGGCACTTAAAACTGCACCTAATATAATAGGTAGAAATGCACCTCCTTTTTGAATAATAACAGTTTTCCTCAATTTGTGTTTCCCTTTCGAAACTAGTTTTCGTAATGTGTCTTTATATTTGTTTAGTTTTGATTTATCTTTTGATTCCAGTGGTATTTTCCCTTTTAAAACGTTATAAATACACTCACAAATAATATTAATTTCTTCATCTTCACAAGATTTTAGCAACGCTGTGCGATACTTTGGTTTAAGTAACTGCAGTGCTTCAAGTAAATGTTTATATGTGTGTACTCTTGAATGCATTATTTGGAACTGATTAAAACGTGTTGATTCTTGTCGTATTTAAACCCTTTCTTGGGAACATATACGGTACAATGCCCATCAAAAGGAAATATTTTAGTTTTAAAACGGCATATGTCATCGGTATTTTGCTTCAGATCAATCATAAGGTAACCATGAGCATCTTTAGTGGCATCTTTGTAGGCTTCATCTACAAATTTTGGGTTCTCCGGATAAACTTGTCGTGACAAGTAGCGAATTTGTGTTTTATCCCTCGGGTTTTTGAAGTATACAATATAGCTGGTATTCAATGAAATATCACGTTGTCCTTTGCCTTGATGAAATATGTTTTGAGTAATATAAAAAACACTTAAGTTTCTATGGTGACTTCCTTTTGTAAAAATATCAACGATTCGTCCATCCGATTCTCTCATCAAGTCATCAATTATGAGAAGCTTGGGCTTTTTTCCATCAAATAAAGAAAAATCTGGTATTCCTTGGCTATAATTTACATTTTCCAGATTGTACAAAGGTTGCATTTCATCATAACACCAAATAATTTCATCAAATTCAACATTACATACTTCTTTTGCATTGTTTAAAAAATTGGTAACAAACTGAGTTTTACCACACCCACTTGGACCCGCTACTATTGTAGTGAAAGGGTGGTTAAAATGAATCATTATAAATTTTTAAATATGTGTGTTCATGTTAACGGATTGACTTCAAATGAGAAAATTTCTAGACCATAGCTTTTTAAATAAATTTGGTAAAAAAAATGGGGTAACAAATAAAAAAAAAAAAACAAAAATTTTGCTAATTATTTTTTAATATTTATATTATTCTAGATAAATCACATAAAAAGCCAATCATTTTATTGCCAAAACTTAAAAAATAAAAAAAAAACATCCTAAAATACAATGTTATGTACAAAAAATAAATATGAAAATTGAATGTTCCGTGTATTTTTTTTTTTTTTTTTTTTTTTTTTTTTTTTTTTTTTTTTTTTTAAGAATTATGAGGTATTTTATAATGACCCCACGCAAGAGTATCCGAAGTGTTTTTCAATAAATATCGTTTTGTGTCGTTGTAAGATAATGATATTTTATTGACATTTTGCGTAAATAAAACATGCTTTATTGATCGGAATCGTAACATTTGAGCATGTTGTATATTTCTATCAAATAAACAACTTTTATAGTCGTTAAGGGTTAATTTTTTGGTAACACACTTGTTTATTCCTTTAGCTTTGGATATAATACCACTATTTTGAACATCTAAGGCATACATTTTTGATCTAAGACCAACAAACTCTTTCAAAATTTTGCCATTATTTTCGTCTTTAAAAAAACCTAACCTCTTTTTATTTAGTAATGGTAAACCATATGCATTGTTGGGTGGGTAATCAGATGTATCATAATACAAGTTCAGGTCAGATTTAATGTCCTCATAAAAGTTAGCAGTGTTTATTTCATATATTAAGCTATCAGTATCCGTGTAAAGGAGCTTGAGATTTTCCGTATATTTGTATTTCATATAATTGTAGTGGAATTCGTACATTAAAGTTTTCGATAGATCTAAAATGCAGAATCCAAGGTAAATTGGTTTGTTATAAAAGATTTTTGTTTTTTTCAATTGCACAGCAGCTAAATTCTCAGAAAATATTGATAAACTATGAAATTCAGGTTTAGATATTAAGGACTGTACCCCTTGGGATTTTCCGCGATTTTCCCAGTGACTTAATAATTTAACATTCACACGTTTCGTGACATTTTCCATTGTTTTACCAAAAACAGAATTATTCATAAGTTTAAAGAAATCTTTTTCAAAATCAGATGTCGCCAGCGAACGCATTCGGGTATTCAAATCTATGTAACTTTTTAACCAAGTAGATTGTTTGAACTTCAACACACGATGGATTTTCACTAAACGCAACCCATTTTTTAAACATTGTTTAAGATTTCTGTAATGTAATACATAATTATATTTATTGTTTAAATTGGGAATCAATTTTTTTTCTTTAGAATCACCTAGACATACATTTTCTGGACAGAACGGCAAATCTGAATGAGAGTCATGTAATTCCTTGGGGTACTCTAGATCAACTTCTAATATAAACCCATATTCAGCATCGTCTGAAACATTGAAATCGGTATCTTTATTTACCCATTCAAATTTGCCAGACGGAAGACATTGTGACATAGCCCACCCATAGAGATTATTTGCGTCTAAGTACATGAGAAAAGATGAAGGAATATTTGGATCATAATCTTCCATAAATGTATTATTTGCTTTTGCATGTCTGTTGCTACATTGGGAAATCCCTCCTCGAATGTTTTTCGCTATAAAAGCTATTTTGTCGACATCTGTTAAAAGTTCTAAACTTATTTTGGTAGTCCTCAACATCGAATCAAAGGAAATTCCAGGCGCGGTATAATAATGGGCGGGATCTAAACCATATGTCTTAAGACACACATTTCTAAAATTTTCAAATATGTCAGTTAGTAATAAAACATCTGTTTTCAGATAAAGATTGGAATAATCCCCCATATTTTTGCATTGGAAATGAGACCAAATATCTTGAGCATGTAGGAAATCGTTTTCGGAAATGTGACTGTCAGTAAGAGAACTATAGAATTGATCCTGTGTAGGAAGCGAAGTTAATTTCAGTGAATCATACGAAGTCATGTACTCATATGGATAGACACCCTTCCGTATTAGACGTTTAAAGTCTTCTTCACGAGGAAAGTTCAATTTCAATTCGTAAAATTGGTCAGTAGTCAAGTTTTTAGCTAATTTATCCAAGCTACTCGACATAAATTTAAGAGAATCGACAAATCTCAATTTTACAACACGATTATTCACTTGTAAAGACTTAGAAAACGAAATATACTTTTCTTTATTTTGTGGGATTAGTTCTATGTCACCATCTTCAAGACCAAGTCCATGTACAATAAAATGACTATCGTAATTGCTCAAATTATGGAAAAATACAGGTACAAAATTGGGTGGTTTGTATTTTTCAGAACAAAATTTATGTGCAACGCCTTCGTAAAGTCCAGTATGATAATTATAAGAAACGGTTGAGTCATCATTCAAATTTCTATCACAAATATAACAAGCATGGCTTTGCATAATGTCTACCTTATTAGCATCTGTTAGAGGGAAAGAAGTTTTAGCAAACGCATTACTTTTACAAATAGTTTCTAAATCTTCTTTTATGACTTTCATAAATGTTTTTGCACAGTCTTCACCTGTATATGTTCTGTACACAGATAACTTGTCATTATAAGAACACTTAATATAGTAACCGAAGCTATAAACTTCATGTTTTTGAATATTGGTAGTAGAAGATGTACTGGGGTTGTTAGAACAGGATTGAATTGGATTTAAAAATGCCTCAAAATCAGCGTATACAACAAAAGGTACTCTTAATTGTCGTTCATAATTATTAAAAGTAACTTGATTCGATGGAACATATTCGTTAAACCAATTTCTTGTGTCTTCTTTTTCGGATGGTAAGTTTGTGCATACGTGGAAGCAGTCGTTTTTTTGATGTTGGTTTAGTCTCTCGTGTGATGTAAATTTAATTAAGCAACCATCGCAAATATGAACAGCATGTTGTGCATTTGACAATTGCTTAGACACTAACCTCGATAAATTTTTGATAAAACAATAATGTCCTTGGTTATCTTTAGTTATGTACAACAAGTTTAAGTGATTAGACTTTTTTAATTTAGTTAAATGTAGTGGGCCTATAACATCGTGTTTCTTGTTTTGAGAGTTGTACTCGAGACCAAATACATTAATGCTAATATCATTATTTTTTTCAAATTTATGGATATCTCCCAATTTAAATGGAAAAGTTAAATTTTCAAAGTTCAATTTATTCTTATGTAATATGTATGAACTGACCATATTTGAATGACTTTTGGGTTCGTATAAACCAGACAATACAGCCCATCGAAAACACTCATGGTCATTGTTTTTTACATTAATAACCGCTTTTTTATTTTTTATATCACGAGGTAATTCGATAAAAGAAGAGCCGCGTAATGGATTATATTTGTTAATATTGAGATCGATATGATTAAATGTTACTAAACTCCACCCACTATCTTTTCTTTCAAAGTTTGACAACCTTATCACAATTTCATTTACTAGGGACGTAAAAACAGCAGCTTTATCAGTGCTGATATCAACAATACTATTACTTAATTGGAAATCAAATGTATTATTTAATTGTTTGGTATCTTGTGTAAAATTTGCATTAAGAATAAAATTTACTTTTAAAGCGTGATGTTTGTTAAGTGAACGATCTAATAATGTAAAGATCTTATCCTTGTGTTTTTGTAAAATAGTTTCGGGATCAAGAGGTTGGTGATCCATTTCATTAAATAATATTCTGTAAGTAGCGACTCTGTTTTTGAATGCATTTTCAATTAATTGGACATTAACATATTCACTATCGGATCTCAACACATTATTTTTGTGAATATTACTATTTAAATGGTTACCAAAATATCTTTTTGACACGAACTTTTTACACACCGAACATTCAATTTCAGAATTATTTTTTGTACTTACATTGACATCGGATAATGGTTCTTCGCTTGAGGATGTAGACATATCACGACTGTTGGAAGGGTAGTTTCTCTTCACTGGTACTTCTGCACCCGTACTTGTAGCTGTCCTTTTTCTCCCCCGTCCTACTTGGTTAGATCTGTAATAGAAAAAGTGAAACGTTAGTATTTAATACAAGATTTAAAACTTCAAAACAATGATTAAATTATTATCATTATACTAACTTAAGTTTTTTCGACATTGCTGGCAATATGCCTGCATTGTTAAAACACCATCAATGACATCTGATGACAAGTTATGCATCGACTTATTGATATGCCCATCACATGGTGTGTAATAGGGTATAATATCTTCATCTTCCAAAAGCGCCTGAGGTAATTGATTGTCAATATACCACAATCTTATGTTTCTATGAAATACTTTTAAAATGAATCCTTTGCTTAAAACTGCAATTTTGTCGTGGGTTAAACTAGTTCCCATATGAAAGTATCCAAGCACCATTTTTAAAACAGTATTTTGTACAATACACAGACACAGTACTAGCACAAACACAGTAACTGGAATAATGAATGATTTCTACACCAGAGACGTCGCTTATAAAGAACCTTCCAGGATCCCCACCCAACAGAGAACAATGAAACTGAGCCATAAAAAGGCAACAACTCAATGACACTGGTCAATGGTTTTGTACAAGTTTGAACAAGAATAAACTGTTTAAATTGCATGTCTAAATATACAAGTACAATATCAATAAACAATATAACAGGTTGGAACAAGAGTACTCACCCTTGACTATGCAGCTGGCTTAGTAATTCCCCGATCTCATACATTTCTTGATCACTTTCAATTTCTTCGCATAGCCTGACGAGCTCGGAATCGTAAACATCACAGCTTAAACAGTCCATCGTGAGATGTGTCTAAGAAAATAGTGATTACATTACAACAAATTTTTTCCTTAAAATAACAAACGTAGCTTAGTGATTTTATATTAAAGGGTGGAGACTTTTATACATTTGCAAAGGGAAATAGATCAATATGATTAGGCTACAAAACAAATTACAACATGTGGTTATAAAACGAGTCTTAACAATTTTGAATAACAAAAAGTTGTTGTTTAAGCAGTAAGAAATATATAATACTAGTAGTACACAAGGGTATGTTATAAAATATTATCTTATGTCTTATATAATAAATACAGTTTTAACCTAGTATTAAAACTACACAAACACTTAGTTTACTTTTTCGTATTGTTTATAAAATATTTCACGCAAGTGTCCTTTGAAGCTATGTCTTTCGTTATGTTGTATATCACATCACGGACAGTCTCAAGCTGTGGATCTTGCTCAGTTGAGATGTAAGATTTTAATCTCACATCGGCGTGCTTCCAGTGCTCTTCTGGTGCGATGTTCCTAACTTTTTCAAGATCGTATATTTCTATCTTAATAAGGTGTGATGCATACGCAGCATCGTCTTTACCCGAAGATAGGTAAGCAACACCGGTATGGGAACTTTGCGACACACTGGAAGATCTCTTCACTGGTTTCACTTTTTTCTGCGGTTTTTCAAAGAAACTCTCGATACTATTTGCAGGACGTTTCTTCGCTATGGCTTGTTTCACTTTAAAACCGAGTGTGCCTTCTTCATCACTCCCTGAATCATCATGTTCAGGTTCAGGGTAATAAAAATTCTTGAAAGTGTTTTCCGTGAACTGTAACAATATTCAACAATAAGTTATACATCCGATTAACACACTTAACAAGTAACACGATGAACACAAGTTACAGAAAAAAAAAACACTGTTAAACAAATAGTACATAAAAATACTACATACATATTTTATAAAAAATAGTACATACTTACATTTGCCATTTTTTATAAGCACTGTAGCACGATTCAACACTATGTCACTGTACACTGAGAGAGCTCTGGTAACAAGCACGACTCGGTTCTGAATACTTATAGATCGTCACTGTCCATCGGCTTTTATAAGGATGTGACAATAGATTACCGTTAAAATCACGTTTCGACTAGTTTGTACCGCGCCCAACAGCCACCAACAAACAGTAATAAAATTTATAATAGACTTTCGAATCTTTTGATGATTCGGAGAAGAAACCTGTCATAAATCTTTACAAACAATATGGACCCAACAAACAAATTAAAAAATCAACGAGTTTAGTTCAGCCCACTACAAATACACGTTAGTACAAGTTACAAAGTTTATTCAGGTATTTTCTTAAGCATCTATTCAAGAACATAATATTTGGCGAAATAAATAAATATGCAAAAATAGAACTCGTATTTTTAACTTACAGCTTAAATAAGTTAGTATAGTTTTGAAGCAGTTATTACTGTATAAAATACCGCATTACTATTGTAAGATTAGATTCGTATTATCCTTATGCTACATGCAATATTTTTACATAGAACTTTCTCCTTTTTGAAGTCGGTTATTACAAAAAAGAAATGAAAGTAACATTGAGTACGTAGTCAAATTTATGCAAGGTTAGGTTAGGTTAGAACAGCGTTCTTAAGACCAAAACAACTGTGCTGTGCTCGTAGCTGGTTTTAAGTAGGTAAGTATATAAAGCAGTTCTTCAAAATTAGTTTTTGAAGTTAAGTGATAGTTAAGTTAGAAGTAATGTTAAGTTGAACAAGATAAAATATATAAATAGAACAACGTTCCAAATGCAGCATATGTAGTGAGTAACAAAATACATACTTTGAAGTAAGGCTACCTGAAGTTAAGTAGTCAGTTAACGTATCCTGCGTTAGCTGGGCGTAGTCCTGTAGCTTAGGTTAGGTTAGGTTAGAATTGTGATCTAGCATAGGTTAGCTTAGATTAGTGATACGTACACCGTAGCACACATCACGTAGTAAGAAACCTTGGAGTAAAGAGACGATGTGAGACAGGCTGGGTTGAAACAGCGATTCCAATAAGAACCAAGGTGGCGGACCTAGTCTGATAGTTTAGGTATGAGATGTTTAGGTATTTGTCCAGCTTTACCTAAAGAATGTTCTTAAAAGATGTATACCGTTTGGAAAGGAAGTTGTAGGCAGTTGAAGCCAAAGAGAAATATAAAAGAGGGAAACAATAGTAGACCGTAATAAAAGTGAGCTCGGCGTCCGAGAGGGCAATAAAACCCGAGCTCGGGTAGACAATAGAAAAGGGTCGATGGGTCGGGGAAGGTGTTGCATTGTTAGCGTAGGGCGTTCTGTAAGTCCTGACAGAGCTGTCTGAGCGTCCTGGGACCTATTCCAAACGCTCCAAGTAGGGGGCTATTTTTTTTTTTTTTTTAGGTTTCGTGGTCCGCCAAATCCGCCCTGGATGCCGCCCATCAGGCCCGTCCGCCCCGTATCGTAGTATCGGCGAATCCCTACTACTCTAGGAGGATGATGGGAGCTCCCATACAACAAACGTGATCGGTTTCGTTAACTTTCCACCTCATTTGTATCTGGCGCCACACATACCAGTTGCAAACGTAACTTGACCCGGCCAGTTAAGCTGGGAAGTGTTTGTACGGAACCATCGGTGCGTGAGTCTGACTCGCACTTGACCAGTGAGGTAGATAGATACTGAAACCTAAAATTAAAAAAGTTTTATGAACAACTCAATAATTAATTTCCACAACAGAATTCCTTCACGAGAACCTTCAAAAAATTCCAAAAGCAAACGATTCTTTTAATTTCGCAGAGTTCTGGAAGTTTCTTGAAAAGACTCGTTTATTAAAAAAAATGGGGTTTCCTCACATCAGTCGGGCTCGAGATCAGTACGGAAATGCTTCACGGATAGGATACTTTTTATCCGACAACGCTAAAAAGAGGGTTGTGATTTTTTCTTCCACGCGGACTAAGTTCGCAGGCACCTAGTTATAAAATCTACACTAGGAGGTACGAGCAACTTTGTGCGCGTATTTTATTTTCTTCACCGTCGGATAATTTTATGAAACATGTACAATGTCAATTTTTTTTAATGTGGGTACACACCACAATTTTTATAACAAACCATTTATACAAAAATCAAACCTCAAAGAAAAAATTAAATGCGTAATCTGGCGAAAGGGATCAGGAATCCAGAGGTTCAGGGTTCGATTCTCGATGTCTTTATTGATCTTTGTGACAATTTTTCGCCAGGTATGCACAATTTTCACAAACACCACTACCACCACCCACATCCATACACTACCATGGCATAGCACGAGCCGGTGAATAAACACAAACAAAGTTGATTACACGCCAGCTATGCTATTGGGACGCTGGCATGCAATAACACACAATTCATGGAATTATTAAAAAAAAATTAAGTTAAAAATTATAAAACAAAATCTAACATTAGGCAGTGTTTATGATAACTAATTCCTCCGTAGGTATATTAAAAAATGGAGTATTATTTGTACTTATTGTTGGAGAAATTAAACACGCTGTTAACTTTAGGATGTATATTGCCACCAAAATATTAATTATTGCAACCAGTACAACACGCTATGGCCGTAGTTGAGACAAGAAGAAAAAAATGTTGCCAGTTTACAATATAACCATATAAAAAAGAAAAATAAAAATAAAACTTTCTGTTTATGAACACTTATATCACCTTTAAACTTTTCTTTTAAATTGAATAATGTCAACATAACAAATGTTTTCTCCTTTAGAAGACAGCTTTATCGAGATTCCGTTTTTAAACACATTTTTAAATAAATTTCCACTTAATGCATGTTACGTTAAAAACAATACAAAATTTATTTGATAAAAATCTCACAGAACACGCAAAAAATCTTAAAAAACACACACTCACAACGGAGGTACACTAAAAAAATGCTAGTGAATCCGACACTTCAGTTAGCCTAACTGCCATAATAGTTAATTTCAGTGTAGGTAAATAAAATAGAAATAAAAATAATTGTCACTTACAGCATAAAGCCATCCCCCGTGCGATTTATCCGTCCCTGGGACCGCAGACGCATCGAAACAATAAATATTAATTGCATTAAACCAACACACCTGCAACACAGCGTTGTGCCCCTAATAAACACAGGTAGTGATGTGTTTCTGTTGTAGGAGTGAACTAGTACACTAGAAAATACTACATGACTGCAGACGCCGGGAAATCAGGGTTTGCCGGGTGAGGCCGGATAGTGATACGAAGCCGACAAGCCCTTTTCACGGCTAAGGCATGTACAGCATTTCTCAGAGATATGCAATGAAATTAAAAATGCACCACCCAAAAAAAAAAAATTAGCTGTTTAGCCAGTTCATGAGCATAGACGCCATGCTTAAAAAAATACTTCCCGGCAGGTCTTCAATTATGTATGAAATTTCTTTACAGTTCTCTCGAGTTGTTCAGCCCGAAACGTTATACCTCGAAGCGTATAGCGCACATTATGACGAAATTTCATTGCATTGTATGTTTGAGAAAAACTTCCATACTATACAATTCTAGATTTGTAATCAGCATGTAATCCATACTTAATATTACAAATGCGAAAGTGTGTCTGTCTGTTACCTCTTCACGCTTAAACCGCTGAATCGACTTAGATGAAATTTGGTATGGAGATAGTTTGAGACCCGGGAAAGGACATAGGATACTTTTCATGCCGTAAAAATTTAGTGTTCCCGTGGGATGAGCGGGTAACACCGCGGGGCACAGCTAGTGTACTATAACTATAACGCGTTACAGTTAAAACATTTGATTTCAAATGTCTAGTGTGTTTGTCTACCATGGATAGCGTTGTGTCTAAAATAAATCCCTCCATTTCGGCTCAGGTAAATAAAAAAGAAATTTTTATATGTCTTCCGTCAGCAATATTTTTTATATTCAGGCTCCGCACTTTTTACCACCGACAATGTAGGTCAAGAATGAAGTAAAAATTCCCGAGTCACCTCGTAAAGACGCCATAACTCTCCAATAAGCACTAATTGGTGTGAAATGTCACCGAGGAAATTCGACTGAGTGATTTTCCTTGTCGTGTAATTGTGACGCCCTGAGTGAGCGCACTATTGCGTGTGGGCAAGCGGGGTGACAAGTCACAAGCGACAAGGGGATTGACAAGCAGCAAGCGGAGTGACAATCAAGTCTAAACTCACTTCAATTCCACTTAGCCTAACGCGAATGTTGCAGAACTGCAAACTTCTGGAACATTTTCGGCTGTCCTTTTCCAGTTAATCTTTCTTCAAACGCTTCTATGACGTTTTAAGTATAGCTATTTCTTTCTAATGGTTGGTTGTTAGTGGACCCTCAACAAGCTGTGCTGACGATTTGACCAGGATAACAGGAAGTTTTTAGATGAAAGCTGCAAACGTCCACTTGATGTTGAGAGGAGAGCAATGAACCTATAGTAGTTCTAGGATTTATTCGTTTGTACGGAACGCAGTCCACGGTATAAATAAAATAATATAAACTTGACGCTTTTAACTTATGCCAAGCGTTTACCGTTATCAATCTATACAAGTTTGTCTCAAATTTGGTCGAAAATCACGGAAAGCCTCGATAAAACAACAGCAGTTACTATAGTTCAAAAGTTCAGGTTTAAGGAACTGGTCGAAACGACTGATCGCCGCTTCGGGAGACCCCGGGGCCGGCGCATACTTCTGCCAGAGAATCTCTCTAACTTTACAGATAATTTATTTCTCTATCTTTACAGATTAAATACTTTCGAGCGCACTGTTTAATAAAAAGTATTTTTTTTATTACTATAGCTCGGATAGGAATTCTTTAGACACCCTATTCGCGATATATTTTTCAACATACTGAAAGCTATAAATACTTATCATCAATCAGAAAACGTTAAAAGTCCATCTGTCTGTCCTTCCGTCCATCCATCTGTGTATCTGTCGGTTTGTTTTTCAGCTTCTGCCCATCTCTCTTTATGTCTATAGGTGAAATAGATGTTAGCAGTATAACGTGTCTGTATACAGAAATTGGCATTCTATATTTGAATTTTGACGTGATTTCCATAAAAAAAAATTACACCGCTACATACACCCAGTCCTTTAAGTTAAGTTTTTCACATATTTCTAACTGTCTGCCCGTCTTACTATCTGTATGTTTGACTGTCTGTCTGCTTCTCATTCCGTCTGTCCACGCGTTATTCTATTCGTCCGTATGTCCAGTCCAGTCAATTTGTCTGCCTGTCTGTTGATGTCTGTTGTATATATAATGCCGTGATATTGTCAATCGTGTATCGTGCGTCCTTCCGGTCCTTATTTATGGGGCCGAGACGTGGACACTAACAAAAGGCCTCGTCCACAAATTCCAAGTTTCTCAACGAGCTATGGAGAGGGCTATGCTCGGAGTTTCTCTGAAGGACAAAATCCGGAACCAGGAGATCCGACGGAGAACCAAAGTGACCGACATAGTCCTAAAGATGTGCAAGTTGAAGTGGCAGTGGGCAGGGCATATTTGTCGTAGAGCCGATGGTCGATGGGGCAGACGACTTCTAGAGTGGAGACCACGAACGACACGCCCTGTAGGACGGCCTCCCGCCAGGTGTACCGACGACCTAAAAAGAGTGGCGGGAAGCGGTTGGATGTGGAAAGCTAAGGACCGGGTATGGTGGCGTAAACTGGGGAAGGCCTATGTCCAGCAGTGGACGACTCCGGGCTGATGATGATGATGATGATGATGATATCGTCAAGATATTCCTATGTGTTCTCAAAAGTTCTCAGAATCCTGGGAGAACAATCCCAACTTCACATGCCGTGTTACATAATTAGAAACATTTTATGTACGATAGAAGAACAAAAACACGATACGGACGGACTCCGGATGCCTATCTGTCTCTCCGTTACCCATCATCTCTCTCATTATAATTTTGTCTATAGGTCTGCCTGTTTGGCTGCCTGTAAGACTGTCTGTCCGGCCATCCGACAGTCCATCCATTTCTCCGCCTATCGGTCTGTCTATCGTAAGCCTGTCTGTCCGTTCATCCGGTCATCCATCCATTTATCTGTCTGTCTGCGTGTCATTCTGTCTGTTCACCTGTCAGTCTATTCATTCGTCCGTCTATTCGTCCGTCTATTCGTCCGTCTATCTATATGTATATCTGTCTATATTTTTTTCTGTTTACCCATCAGCTTATCCAGCCGTCTGTCTATCCCACTCTTCAGTCTATTTGACTGCCTGCGTAATGCCGAGCTAACACCAAACCGCTAATGACCGAGAACAATTCCAACTTCACGAGAATATTCTACAATTGGCAGGTAGCGAAATATACGAAGAAAACTTGAAGCGCCTGAAACCTTTCTAAAAATAATCCGCGGTGAAAATCAGAACCCTCCAGATAGTACACCTGCTCGTAAAAAATAATTGAATCGCCGGCGCCATTGCCCCGCTGTGTTACATAATTAGATTGATACGGCGGGGATTTAGACCATGTCTTGTTAGACAAGAGTATTATTTTAAGTTTGCACATAAATCTAGCAAGATTTTGTCAAAAAAGTAATTTCGAGACTGTACTTTTTAATACAAGCGTCAATCGTTCGTCCAGACGAATCAAATAAGCCAAAATTCTATTTAATAAAAGTATCTATCCTGAAATCGTCTTTGAACGTCCGACTTAAATTGGTTTAAATTATAATCTAAGTTAGGAGAGACTCAAATAGTTATCTGAGCGTGTCTTCCGGTCCGCGGTCGCCACTCAAGAAGCTTTCTGCCGAAATGGCCATCGGCTCTACAAGCAATATGCCGCGCCCACTGCCACTTAAGATTGGCGATTGTAAGAGCCATAGATTGTAAGAGCTACGAGTATATCTACAACCTTGGTTCGCTTGCGTATCTCATCATTTCAGTGTGCTTACCAGAGTTACAGTGACCGTATTCGCTAGCGACAGCGTAAACGTTTTGTATGGAGAATAGTACAGAGTACCTACCAGTTACTTTGTAGAACCACAATTCTTCATACGGTCACTGTACACTCATGGTAAGGGTACAAATTCGATCCCTCAAAGATGTATGAGGGCTATTTTTTCTAAAGTTGTACACCCCACTTTTTTTTAATTTTCGATATTTTGGGTACTATCTACTCAGAATCACGACCCCTTTTCTATCTAATTAGAAGAAAAAAGTGTTCTCATGTTTTTTCATTCCATTCCGTTACCATTTCCATATAACAGCGGTAACGGAATGGAAAAACAAAAAAATTATGAATATTTTGGGACAGTATTTTTCTTCTCCTAATTAGATCGAAAGAGCTTGTGATTCTGAGTAGAAAATACCCAAAATATTGAAAATTAAAAAAAAAAAGTGCGGTGTACAACTTTAGAAAAAATGGCCCATGAGCCTTTTTATAAGGCCCATTGTTAACCACGTTTAAGTGCCGTATGTCATAAAGACATTACAGTATTTACCATTGATACAAAGATCAAAGAAAAATTTAAATGCGTAACCTGGTGGAAGAGACCGGGAATCGAACCCGCAACCTCTGAATTACCGGTCCAGCGCGTTAACCACTTCGCTACCCTTACGCCAAGAAACCTTTCGATGTTTTCCTTATGTTTCGTGTGTCGATCTTTGCATTGTTTGTTTAAAAGGCTTTTGCACCTTAGCGACCTCTATGTGAATATGTTAATATTCACATCTTACCGCACTACTTTACAGCAGTGAACGAGTAAGCGGGAGAGGGCGCTGTTATTTATAAAATTATAAAACATGTAAATGTCTCATTTGCAACGCATTTAAATTTTTCTCTTAGCTTTGATCTTTGTATCAATGGTTAATATAAAAATTGTGGTGTATACCCACATAAAAAATTACACATAACAAGTTTCATAAAATTACAGTTTTTTAGGGGTTCCGTACCCAAAGGGTAAAAACGGGACCCTATTACTGAGACTTCGCTGTCCGTCCGTCCGTCTGTCACCAGGCTGTATCTCAAGAACGGTGATAGCCAGACAGTTGAAATTTTCACAGATGATGTATTTCTATTGCCGCTATAACAACAAATACTAAAAATATAATAAAATAAATATTTAGGGGGGGCTCCCATACAACAAACTTGTTTTATGGTACGGAACCCTTCATGCGCGAGTCGGACTCGCATTTGTCCAATTTTTTTTTATTATCTTGTTAATTTAATGTTCATCAATAAACTATCCAACCTTTCCCATTTTCCCCAGCCACTATTAATTTCCTTTAAAACACTAAGTCACTGGAAACTTCTGTTTTTAATTACCGAGTGAGACTGGAAAATGTAAGGCAAACTTTCAATTTGTAAGTTTTTCAAACCTGCCACCGCCTTGGGTGCAAAGCTCATTTCTTGGGAGAAAATTAATGTTTGTCTTGTGAAATTAAAAACGGGGGCGTGCGTACGGAGCGTAGGGGAGTATTCTAGGATGTTGAGACATGTGCGTGCGTGGCGACGTGTCTGGGCCTACGAGTCTGGGTCTACGAATGTGCACAAGTCTATTTACGACGCAGTCCATGCGCACAGTGCGCCCGCGTCACTAAAATTACAATACAATACAAATACTCATTAAAGCACACCTCCAACATCAAAGAATACACACAACACAACATTACAAAACAGGCAGAGGTGGTTGGGGATAGTTTATTGATGAACATTAACAGGCGGTCTTATCGCTAAATAGCGATCTCTTCCAGACAACCTTTAGGTAGCGGAGTAGTTAAAAATTAATGTTTGAAATTATTTAGTAGGTAGCGGAGAGATAATCCCTTCAGCGGGTCACACAAAGTCCTACTACTGGTAGTGAGGGCTAACCAGCCCTGATTACAGTTCAGTCATGTGTTTAAAAAAAAGGATACCTATGTACAAAGTTTACCGGTGTAAGACAGTCAAAAGCATTACAGAACTAACCTAAATTAAAAATTTAAAGCACCACTGACACAAGTATTTGGTCATCATGAGACCCTCATTCAATGAGTGATATAGAAAATGCTACTAATACTTAACATAAAAGGACGTAGGCGACAAGTAGGTATTTAGTCACAGCGCAGTGAATCATACAGTCGGACTATATTACTGTAGTATTAATAACAAAGTAATCAAATGATTTTAAACTTAATACTATTTGAAAATGTGAAATAAAAAAAATGAATCTTAAACTTTATAACAGTATAAGATAAACAAATTCGAGAGAGAGGCTAATAGAAGCTGCTGGGCTGGGCAGCATTATGGCAAACTTCGTCGGGTCTTTACATCGCCAATTCCACAATGTCTGAAGACGAAAGTTTTCAACCAGTGCGTCCTACCCGTAATGACATACGGCGCCGAGACGTGGACATTCACGGTTGGGCTGGCCCACAAATTTAAAGTCGCTCAGACAGCTATGGAAAGGGCAATGTTCGGAGTTTCTTTGAAGGATCGAATTCGGAACGAAGTGATCCGTCAGAGAACCTAAGTTACCGACAATACCGACATACTCGTAGCTCACCGTATTAGCAATTTGAAGTGGCAGTGGGCTGGCCATATTAGCCGAAGAACCGACAACCGGTAGGGTAAACGTGTTCTTTAGTGGAGACCGCGGATCGGCAAGCGTAGTGTGGGAGGCCCTCAGACTAGGTGGAGCGATGATCTGCGCAGGGTGGCTAGTAAGATCTGGATGAGAGTAGCCGAGGATCGCTTACAATGGCGTGCAGTTGGAGAGACCTATGTACAGCAGTGGACAAAAATAGGCTGATGATGATGATGATAAGATTTAATATCAAACTCAACGCAAACCATCGCCGCGTCACTCCGTCACATTACCATTATATTACCGTCATGGCTCTAGGGCATGTAAACCGGTAAAATTTTGTATGGATATTACCGTTAAATTACCGGTAATTTATAAGGAAAATTTACCGATTTGCTTTCCTTTTATGGCTCCCAGAATACGGCCACAGGTTGAGATGAAGGATTGTTTATACTTCGGGATTGAATTCCAAGTGGTTTCTGCTAAGAAATAGATTGTCATTGTTATTTTACGATACCAACAGATAGCACTTTACGGCTGGCATCGCGCCATGCAAATCCTGTATCGCGCTTTTAAGATTTTTCCTGAAATCATTTAATTTAAATCTAGAATTTTATAATAGTATCGACCGCGGGCCGGAACACGCGGGAAAGCTCCCAACAAGGTGGACCAATGACCTGCTTAGAATCACGGGCAGAAATTGGATGAGGGCGGTGCAAGACTGATCGTCGTGGAGAACTTTGGGGGAGGCCTTCCAGCAGTGGACATCTATCGGCTGATATTATGATGATTAATATTTTTTTATACAGAAACTCTACTCAAGCTATCACGGCGTCATTTCAACGTCACATTACCGTTACGTTACCGTCGCGGCTCTAAGTCATGCAAACCGGTAAAATTTTGTAGGTAGGGATTACCGGTAAATTACCGGTAATTTAATACACCGATTTGCTTTCCTTACATGGCTTCCAGAATACGGCCACAGGTTGAGATGAAGGATTGTTTATATTCCGGGATTGGAATTCCAAGTGGTTTTTGCTATGAAATACATTGTGATTGTTATTTTATGATAAAGTAGCCTATATTTATGGCTCGGAAATAACTCTCGGTTTTATCAACTGTTTATTAAACGTTAAGATAGTTACTTAGTCGATTGCTGATGCCTACTGAAAAATAATATACAGTTTGGTTTATTAAAGCAGTATCGTCTGCTAGCGTAAACTAAATGCTTATATAAATAAGAGAAAATTTAATAAGTTTCTGTCAAAAATGACATTTTAGTGGCAAGCTTTTATAGCCAACTGTACTTTTCTTTAGATATCCATCAAATGCTCACTGTGACGATTCTAAAGAGCCGAAGCTCGGTAGGATTGCTTTTTCTATTATAGAGTTCCTATGGCCACCTTCCGGCTCCATCATCAGATCAGCCCCATGGTACCATATTATTGTATTGTCATCAAAGTTAGGTAAGTATGCAAAATTTCAGCTCAATCGGTTGACGATATCTGCTTCAAAATTGAGTTGCAAGATTTCACCCGAACAAACATACTTTAAACATACCATGCAAGCTAAATAAAAGCTAGTAAAAATAATATGCTTTGAGCGGGTATATAATTGGTAAAGCCCACGTCTGGCCCAGAAAGCCGTGGGGACACTGGGGACGTGGGTTCAAATCCCGCTCAAAGCATAATGTTTCGCTTCTATATAAATACTAGCTGTTGCCCGCGACTTCGTCCGCGTGGAATCTTATCTTGAACAGTTTACATCTTTATTATATTATTTTCAGATCTAAACAATGTTGAAATTACTTTTCTTTTTTTGCAAGTTGATGATTTTGATGTTGGTTACTGTAATTCAACAAAAAATAAATAATAATAAATATTGAAGTGCTGCTCCCATACCTACAATAAACGTGTTTTTTTTGCCATTTTATACGTAATGGTACCGAA